>JALMQS010000099.1:28588472-28998732 GCA_024734495.1 Forficula auricularia
GGACCAATCGGAAACTATACTGAACCCAATGCAAAAAAAATCATCAAAATCGGTTTACAATATACGAAGATATCAGGTAACACAGACTCAAAAAAATCAGTCGAATTGAGAACCCCCTCCTTTTTTGGAGTCGGTTAAAAAAGTCGCTACCAAAGTTTATTTATATCAGATGGGAAACTAAACTACGGAGCCCGCGACGCTGCGGTTTCCGTGGTTTCTGTGTATGGCAATTGAAAGGTAAAGGAATATAAATAAAAGGGGCGTGTTTTTTGGACTCGATGTCTTGAGGACTGACCCTTGTCTTTCGCTTCTTCTATTTTGTTATTTTGTTAAATTGTTAAATTTTTTAGTCTAATACTTTTTATTTTCTTTATTTTTGATATCATAATTATGTTATGATAAAATATATGTAACTTTGTGATTAGTGGATTCGAGGGTAAGACACAAAACGATTCAAGTTTCAATATCTGAAAGATGAATAGAATGACTATTCTTTTTGTAATGAACTGACAATGCTAATGGTGTCTGGCTCTGAGTGAGTTCCTTTATATTGGTCGCCAGAGTGCGAAGAGCCAAATACTAATTACATCCCCCATCACCCCCGTAAAAAAATGTATACAAATAGTTTTTTTTTTTTTTTTTTTTTTGAATGAGTCTTAGCTTACAAACATAGTAAAAATTTGCCTCTCTTCTTTTCTTGTGTCCAGTCTGTACAAAGTGTTGAGATTCTTATTATTATTACGAATGACCGGACCTATTTCTTCTAATTCTTTCTATTTAATTTGCTTGTTATGCTAACGTAAACTTTATCCCCTTCTTTAAATGCTCTATTTCTTCTGTGTCTATCTAAATATTTTTTATTCTTCATGTAATTTTCATTTGAATTATAGAATGCGATTTTCTTCAAGTCTTTTTCTAGATTTGTATTATTATTATAATTTTTCTTTAATTCCTTTGGTACTATCTCTGTGGTTTTCCCGTTAATATATCTTGGGGTAAACTTTGTTACCCGTGCATGGTCTTATATTCCTCCACACATTGTTCCGCTATTTTTGACCATGGTCGTTGGGTGAAGTTTGTTTCATTAATCCTACATCTTATGCGGTTAACTAAAACTTGGTTTAGTCTCTCATTTATTTATTATGGATTATCAACGGCTGTAAAAATTAGTGTGATGTTTTTTCTCTCATGGTTTTCTTTGAACTCTCCTGAATTAAGTGCACTATATTGGTCCGCTAGCAATCTTTTTATTTTGAATTTCTTAACAACGGTTTTTGTTAATTTGGCTAACTCCCAGGCGGATTGGATTTTTTGATGTGAGAATCCAAGCGTACCTAGTAAAATGGTCCACTTCAATAAGTACATGTACCGTTTCGAGGACCTATTGCCAGCAAATCCACCGACTGTGTCTATTGACATAAATGTCCCGACTTCATTTCCATGACCCGACTTCGATAGAAGTCCGAATGGTCTACCGGTTCTTGTTTTGTTCTTTATACATATCTCAGTTTTTACAAAATCATATATTATTTTGTCCATGTTTTTACAATAATAAAAAGGCCTCATAGTCTCTGATAGTTGTCTGTGTCCAATATGACCATGTAATTTGTGTAATCTTTAGTTAGATCCAGACCTTTTTCTGTGATAGATAAATCCTGTTTTCTTTATTTAATAACTTATAGTTGATGTTATCTTCCTTTTATTATTTTTTTTTCATTCTCAATTTCATTTTCAATTGATTTTTGGTCATCTTTTAGTTCTTCTAGTGTTATCAAATTTGCTATCTTTACACAATCATCTTCATTTTCGAAGCTCGCAAGGACCGGGTTTCTAGACAAAGCGTCTGCCTCAATATTTTCTTGCTTTCCTTTATATAATATTTTAAAATCAAATTGCGATAAGTATAGCATCATGTCCCCTATTCTTTCATCTGTCCCTTGATTTTGATCTCATGTTCACCAGTGGTTTATGGTCTGATGTCACTATGAATTTACTACCTATTAGGTAATATTGCCAAAAATTTATAGCTTCTTTTATCGCTAAACATTCTAAATACATAATTTCTTTATCTTTTTGTCCCGCAAGAATTTCTTCGAGAAAAACCCCACAGGATGTAAAATACCGCCTTCTTGCGGTTGTTTTAATACCGCACCTACACCCAGTCTACTTGCGTCCACTTCGATCACTATATCTTTTTTTCATCGAAGATCGCTAAAATTGGTGTAGATGATAGATATTCTTTAATATTTTTAAACAGTTCTCATATTCTTTCCGTCCATTTAAATCTAACGTTTTTTCGTAATAGATTATGCAATGGTTCCAGTTTCTGTGTGCGATGATCTATGAATCTATTATAGAAATTAATTTTCCCCAATATTTGCCGGACCATTTTCTTTGTTCTAGGCCTTGGGTAATTCTTTATTGCTATCAGTTGTCTTTAATAGGTTGTACTTTTCCTGACATATTGCATGACCCAAATATTTTGTCGATTGTTTTGCAAATATGCATTTATCTAATTTTAGTTTAAAATTTTCAAGCTTTGTGGCTTCAAAAATAATTTTATATGTTTCAAATGTTCTCTTAAATGATTTTGAGAAAATTAAAATGTCATCTATATAGTTGACGCAAAAGTTTCAAATTGTATTTCCCTTATTATTCCTGATAGGACTCTCTGGAATACTGCCGGTGAATTTCGATACCCAAAAGGAGCTGCCATTGCCAGTGTCCCTTGAGTGACAAAGGCCAATTTTTCGATCCTTTCTCTTAACCAAATTTACAAAAAGCTGAATTAATATCTAGCGTAGTGGTACCAATTACAATCGTTCACGTAAACAACGAGATCTTCAATCCTAGGAAATGGATGAGGTTCTGATATTATAAGCTTGTTCAGCAAATGGTAATCGGTACAAAATCTTGACCTTCTTCCTTCATTTTTCTTGTACGCTAATGTGACCGTAAAGCAAACGGTGAATTCGATTCTTCAATTAATTCATTCGATTAATTTTGTAATTTGCAAGTCGATTTCTTCTTTTGGGATCTGCATATGAGCATCTATAAGGTCTTTTGATACGTAACTATCTCCTTTTAATTTTATTTGTGCTTCTGCATTTTTAATCAGATCCTACATCAAATTTATCTTTTGCAAAGCATGATTCGTATTCTCTTATTAAATCATAAATACTTGATTTTTTTATCTCATCTAAATGTTTTAAATTATATTCAAAATTTTCTATATTTATATTTTTGTCTTTATTATTTTCTAATGAAAAATTAACATTTTCTTCATTTTAATATCATTATTTTTATAATCTATACTTCAATGATTTTATCACCAGCTTTTTGTTTTATTTTTAAATTTTCATCCTGTATTAACTTAAATTTCTTTATCGCATCAATTCCAAGTAAAAGTTTATAATTAAAATTATTTTTAATTACGATTACATCGATTTCGTCTTCGATTTCACCTATCTTTAAGCTTACATTAGCCCGGTTTCCAGAAAATCTGACACCTCCAATCGATCTTAAAATTTTTTGTTTTTTCTTAATTTTATTTTCAATAGTTTTATAATATCTTCATTAATTAGCGATAAATTGGAGCCACTATCATAAATAGCTTTAATCTTTCTTTCTTATTTAATATTACATTAATTTGTATTAATCGTTGGGGTGTCAAATTCTTCCGGGGTATTTGTCAATCCTTTGTATCTGTATTTTCATCTATTTCATTAAGATTATTATATTTGTTTTAATTTTATTCCCGCATAATTTATAGGGTGAAACGGAAATTGTATTTTCCATACATATTTTACATGGTAATTTTTTTTTTATAATTTGATCTATTTGGACCATTATAATCATTATAAATTGATTTATTTGAATCATTAAAATTTTATAGTTTGATTTATTTGAATCATTGACATCATCATGAGTTTTAACCCTTGTTGTTTTTGAATTGAGAATTATCAATCTTTTTTAATTCATTGAGCAAACTGTTAATTGAAGTGGATTTATCACCATTTAAAACATCTTGTATTCTTATAGGTAAATTGTAGATAATTTGGTATATTCGAAATACTCCTGAATATTTTTAGTAATACGTAACTGAACGAAGAACAAGTTACGTATTGCTAAAACACCGTGGATAGATTTAACTTAAAAACTGCCAACTGGGACTTGTTCCAGAGTGGAGTTGAGAATTACTTCAACCCACAGGCACTTGAAAGACTAAAAAATAATGACCCAGACACCGCCGCGATAAATTTAAATTCGAAAATAAACGAAATTTGTGAATTTTCTCAATTAAAATGCAAAAATTTCGCACGTAAGGTTCCCTCGGTGGACCGAGGAATTAACTTTCATGCGTAATCGAGTCAACCGCGCAACTAAAAACGTTAGGAACTTCGAAAACGTAATGGCCCCTGCCCTACATTAAACCGTATGGTAGAGGATTATAAAATTCTTCTGAAACAAATACACGGGATTGATAAAAGTTCAAAAAGCCAAATGCTGGCAAGACTTGTCACACAAGAGGGCAATCGAGACCCTTGGGGCTTACCGTATAAAATCATTCAAAAAAGAAGGGTAACTAGTGCATTGCGTCTACTCCGGTGTGGAAGGAATCACTAGTCTCGCGGACTTGGGTGAAAATGCCGACCAAGATGGTACCAAGAGCACTGGTGCCGGATGAGACGGGGGCGTACGCAAACGACAGTTTAACCGCCCATTTTGGAGAGCGAGGTTAGCACCTCGATCCTCAAAAATGCGCAAAAAGACCGCTCCAGGTATAGACGGAATATACCCGGAAATACTTGCAAAAATTTTCAGAAAATTAAACCCGAAATATTTACGAATTAACAATTGCCTAGAAAACAAAACTTTCCCAACCTCGTGGGAAAAAGTCGCGGAGCTCAAAATCCTTAAAAAGGGTGGAGCAACCGTATCCCAATAATTTGGGATCTCTACAGACCCATCTCTCTGCCTTCTCGATCGAAACTTGTTCGAAAGAACCCTTCTCAATCGAATACAGACCTGTTATAAAAACAAGGGCCTGGAAAACAGCAGACAGATGGGATTCAAGAGAGGGTTATCAACGGATGACGCTCTCATTAGAATCACTAGCCTCATTCAAGCGAAACAAACTCGCTGTCAAAATCAGTATACAATTAGAACACGCGAAAAAACGTAGTCCACACGCTAGGCTTATTCCTAGACGTAAAAGGTGCATTCGATAATGTATCCTGGAGCGCTATCTTTCGAAGACTGTCGCGAGCGGGGATCTCATCTTACACTATTCGAAACAGTGAAATCCTATTTCTCACTAATCGCAGGATGGTTCTAAAGCTGGGAAACCCATGCCGAAACCATAATGCAGAGAGGATGCCCACAGGGTTCTATTATAGGGCCAATGGCCTGAACTGGGTTATGGATGAGCTGCTCGATGAATTGACGGGATTAGAGACGAAAGGGTACACGTAACAGCGTATGCCGACGACCTGGCCCTGATAATTCACGGTAACTCGCGACGGACTGGTCAGGCGAAGTGAAATTGTGCTATCAAAATTATTCAAGATTGGTGCCAGAGAAGTGGCTTACAGCTCGCGGAAGAGAAATCAGAAGCGATCTTGTCTCCACCCTCCCTAAAGTTTCCAAACAGAACCATTATTAAAATCAACGGAAAAAATATTAAATTCCACGAAACCGTCAAATATCTTCGGATAACTCTGGACAAAGGTATGACATTTATCCCACATCTCGAAAGAGTAAAGATAAACTCAAAATCCTGACCAGCTTATTGATTAAGACACCGCCCGCCATAAGTGGGGTTCTAATAGCAGGACAGTCGGCTGATACCGGGAGAGCCCTTCTTCCGACCGCCACTTACGGAGCTGTCGTTATCGCGACTAATGATTCGCAAAGGGTACAGGCCAACACCGTTATGGACTTATTGACCGCGCCATCTGATATGGTATGACAAGAGTATGCAAAACGGTATCCACGGCAGCGATCAGGCCTGGCAGGAAAGCAAATCAGTTTGACTATATTGCAATCAGCCGCGCAGATATAAAAATTCCGGTGCAACGGCGTAACGGTAGGACAATACGACCATACAACATGAACGTGAGGACTACCGTATAAACCACGAATATTCAAATCTGGACACCGAAATAGTAGACTGTGGCAGCAAGAGGCACAAGGCGACACCGGTCGCCTGACAAAGGTTTCTTCCCGCGAGTCATGTACGTAATACGCCCAAGTGGTATAACCCCGACATGCACACACTATTCATCCTCAGCGGCATGGGTCAATAAACGGCACGTTATTCGAGAGAGGAGCCGACAATGCAAACTGTCCTGAATGCAACTTCATTGAGGAAAACGGTAGAGCACATCTTTTCGAATGCCCGCTATACACGAACTTCAGATACCAGGAGCCGATTGAAGCAATCAACAAGCACCTCCAACTATCAATCAAACCGAAGAGCTATTCTTCAAGCTCAGAAAATTTGCAGGGCAAGCTTTCGTTCACCGGAATGAAAGAATTGACTCGGCGCATGGACCTTGGAAGAACTGGAAGACGCGGGTATAGATTGGAGACAGACAGCGCTAAATACAGTGCCCCTGCTCCGCCCCTCCCTCTCTGCTCGCTCTTTCTCTCAACCCCTAGACTATACGAGCGGTCTGACTTAATCAGACCGACGAGGACCCCGGGAATAATACTTCATTCCTTTGTCCTCAAAGCATGCTAGAAACTTAAGAAGTAAAATAGCTCCAGTGTGCAATGCTGGGCATGTAGAAAATTCTAGCTAATAGGGCTAGAGCACACACAGTAGAGTAGTTAGTGACTAAACGATTATTGACTTAATCAATATGACCGTTAGTCAAAACCAATTAATTTAATACATTACTACATATATAAAGTAAAGACACACGGAAGGATTAAGAGGGGCCACCTCCTCGCGGTGACATGGTAACGTACCCTTCAGGTACGGCTAAGTAGCTCTCACACCGCGGTTTTTCAAAAACATGATGAAGATGGTTCTTCAATTTGAAGAAACATCATCATCAAATTACCTGTCGCAAACAGGTTAGAATTAGTAACATGGTTAGTAATGAGCTCCTGCTCGCAGACCACCATAATAATGCACGTAGTATAGTGTTTGTGTGTGACGGAAGAAATCACTGATCGTTTTGCAACAAGGTGAAAACCTGTAGCCAGGGTGGATCCTTGCATCGTGAAAAGAAGAAAGAAATTTCACGGATTAGGTCCGAGTTGAAGGTACCTGTGGATGCGGGTCTTGAATGACTGAAGGTTATATTTCGTCGAAAGACGGATGTAGTAAGAAAATACCATATTCTAGAACAGCGGTTCCCATCCTGTATATACATACCCGTGAAGGCTATCAATATAATTTTGTGAAAATGCAACTGTTTTTAACATCCATTTATTTATGAGACGCTAATATTTAGCGGTATATTAACCCTTTCCACAGAGACGGCATGTTATTTCAAGACTTAACTTCGTTGTATGTATGACATCAAAAAGCAAAATTATATATTCATACATTTAGGCCCTCTTCACACTAGGCCAGGGGTTCCCAAACTTTTTCCGAGTCGCAGCGCCTTTTTTCAATTAAAATTTTTTCATGGTGCCATGCTCTGAGTATGTCTAATCGTAAATAAGAGATAAAAATAAATAAAAAATAAATTTAACTTCTCGCTTTTTTTTCTGGTTAGCCCGAATATCTTGCTTCAGTTAATTATGAAGCTTCGTGGCGCACCTGTGAAGAGGCCGCGGCTCCCCAGGGCGCCGAGGCGCACAGTTTGGGGACCTCTACACTAGGTCATTCCCAGGCGACGCAGCGAAACTCGAGTATCCTCGAGAGTATCTTAGAATCCACTTCCACTGTTGAGTAGTGGGGAGACCAAACGGAGCGATTCCCAAGAGACGCGTATCCTACGCGTTTTCTACCAGTCTCACGCAACTCGTCAGTTGAGTCTCTTGTGCGTTTCTGTCCTTGAGGGAAACATACCCTTAATGAATAGAGTCAAAACAGTTGAACGAGGTTCACCAGGGCTAGAACAAGACTGAATCGCTTTGCAGTATTCTCAGTGTGTGGTACTAAGTCGCCATGGTATTCTACGCACGAGGCAACTCAAAATGACGTTACCGATGCGTCACCTGGGAATTGCCTAGTGGAAAGAGGGCCAAGTGTTGCTTTCTAAATTTTAGAGGAAACAACTTATTTTTTTCTTTTTATTGCAAATTTACCATTGAAAAAGGGAGAAATTCTCCCGAAACGTTTGGATAAAAATAAACGTGTTCTTGATTCTTTTATTAAAGATTTGTGTTTTTTCATATGTTACTAGTTTTGTATAAGTAATACATATGTAAGTGACAGATGAATTTAATGGCATCTCAATATTCTTAAACATGATTAAACTAAATGGAAAACGTTGAGAGCATAAGTAAATTTGACCCAGACAGACAGACAAAATTACAAGTTGAATAAAACCGTGTAAATATTTTTTATAAGTCTAGGTTTATAATTTTTATACTATAGTAAATATACTTTTCATTTGTAAATATACCTATTTATCAAGAAATATATGTTCTTACTGTGGTTCAGTGGTCAGTGGTCAGTGTCGGGCCGCTGTCCTGAAGTATGCTGCGTTCGAGACTGAGTCTCGGCAGATATTCGGAGTCGCCTCCTCTTGGAAAGCAATGGCAATCTACCAAGAGTACAATTCCCTAGTCAACCTCTTCAAACTGGCCGTTCGGAACCGGCTTTTAAAAGTAGATCCCGTATATCTGTGTAAAACAGCTAAACACACTCTCAGCACAGGTATATGTGGAGAGGTGCCGACGCCCGTTCGGGCATGGCACTATAACTCGATTGTTAGTGAAAGGATATTTAACAATAAGGTGTCATTTTATTCCCTATAAAAGGGCCAACATATTTTATATGAAACTTAATTTGATAAATCTAATAATTATTTAGTTATAACGGATTTGAAATTGACATGAATGACATTTGGGAATTTGTCCATTAGAAAATGCTAGATATCTTAGTAATTATTAGTTGTATCAAATTATTCTATATTAATGAAATATTAAGCCTTTTATTGTGAATAAAACAACCCCTTAATTTTAATATTTGGTTTTCAAACAAAAGAGTTATAGGCAGAAAACAAATGTTAGAATAAAAACCCTATATTGACCATTGAAATCACAGACAATTTCGAAATGCAACCCATAACTCGATTGTTAGTGAAAGGATATTTAACAATAAGGTGTCATTTTATTCCCTATAAAAGGGCCAACATATTTTATATGAAACTTAATTTGATAAATCTAATAATTATTTAGTTATAACGGATTTGAAATTGACATGAATGACATTTGGGAATTTGTCCATTAGAAAATGCTAGATATCTTAGTAATTATTAGTTGTATCAAATTATTCTATATTAATGAAATATTAAGCCTTTTATTGTGAATAAAACAACCCCTTAATTTTAATATTTGGTTTTCAAACAAAAGAGTTATAGGCAGAAAACAAATGTTAGAATAAAAACCCTATATTGACCATTGAAATCACAGACAATTTCGAAATGCAACCCATAACTCGATTGTTAGTGAAAGGATATTTAACAATAAGGTGTCATTTTATTCCCTATAAAAGGGCCAACATATTTTATATGAAACTTAATTTGATAAATCTAATAATTATTTAGTTATAACGGATTTGAAATTGACATGAATGACATTTGGGAATTTGTCCATTAGAAAATGCTAGATATCTTAGTAATTATTAGTTGTATCAAATTATTCTATATTAATGAAATATTAAGCCTTTTATTGTGAATAAAACAACCCCTTAATTTTAATATTTGGTTTTCAAACAAAAGAGTTATAGGCAGAAAACAAATGTTAGAATAAAAACCCTATATTGAGCATTGAAATCACAGACAATTTCGAAATGCAACCCATAACTCGATTGTTAGTGAAAGGATATTTAACAATAAGGTGTCATTTTATTCCCTATAAAAGGGCCAACATATTTTATGTGGCTTAATTTGATAAATCTAATAATTATTTAGTTATAACGGATTTGAAATTGACATGAATGACATTTGGGAATTTATACATCAGCAAATGCTGGATATCTTAGTAACTATTATTTCTATCAAATTATTTTATATTAATGAAATATTAAGCCTTTTATTGTGAATAAAACAACCCCTTAATTTTAATATTTGGTTTTCAAACAAAAGAGTTATAGGCAGAAAACAAATGTTAGAATAAAAACCCTATAATGACCATTGAAATCACGAACTAGCTGAAATGCAACCCATAACTCGATTGTTAGTGAAAGGATGTTTAACAATAAGGTGTCATTTTATTCCTATAAAAGGAGCCAACATATTTTATATGAAACTTAATTTGATAAATCTCATAATTATTTAGTTATAACGGATTTGAAATTGACATGAATGACTTGTTGGGAATTTGTCCATTAGAAAATGCTAGATATCTTAGTAATTATTAGTTGTATCAAATTATTCTATATTAATGAAATATTAAGCCTTTTATTGTGAATAAAACAACATAATTTTAATATTTGGTTTTTCAAACAAAAGAGGTTATAGGCAGAAAACAAATGTTAGAATAAAAACCCTATAATGACCATTGAAATCACAGACAATTTCGAAATGCAACCACAACTCGATTGTTAGTGAAAAGGATATTTAACAATGAGTGTCATTTTATTCCCTATAAAAGAGACCCAACATATTTTATATGAAACTTAATTTGATAAATCTAATAATTATTTAGTTATAACGGATTTGAAATTGACATGAATGGCTGTTGGGAATTTGTCCATTAGAAAATGCTAGATATCTTAGTAATTATTAGTTGTATCAAATTATTCTATATTAATGAAATATTAAGCCTTTTATTGTGAATAAAACAACCCCCCCCCCCCCCCCCCCCTTAATTTTAATATTTGGTTTTCAAACAAAAGAGTTATAGGCAGAAAACAAATGTTAGAATAAAAACCCTATATTGACCATTGAAATCACAGACAATTTCAATGCAACCCATAACTCGATTGTTAGTGAAAGGATATTTAACAATAAGGTGTCATTTTATTCCCTATAAAAGGGCCAACATATTTTATATGAAACTTAATTTGATAAATCTAATAATTATTTAGTTATAACGGATTTGAAATTGACATGAATGACATTTGGGAATTTGTCCATTGAGAAATGCTAGATATCTTAGTAATTATTGGTTGTATCAAATTATTCTATATTAATGAAATATTAAGCCTTTTATTGTGAATAAAACAACCCCTTAATTTTAATATTTGGTTTTCAAACAAAAGAGTTATAGGCAGAAAACAAATGTTAGAATAAAAACCCTATATTGACCATTGAAATCACAGACAATTTCGAAATGCAACCCATAACTCGATTGTTAGTGAAAGGATATTTAACAATAAGGTGTCATTTTATTCCTATAAAAGAGGCCAACATATTTTATATAAACTTAATTTGATAAATCTAATAATTATTTAGTTATAACGGATTTGAAATTGACATGAATGACATTTTAGAATTTATACATCAACAAATGCTGGATATCTTAGTAACTATTATTTCTATCAAATTATTTTATATTAATGAAATATTAAGCCTTTTAGCCTTGAATAAAACAACCCCTTAATTTTAATATTTGGTTTTCAAACAAAAGAGTTATAGGCAGAAAACAAATGTTAGAATAAAAAACCCTATATTAAACCATTGAAATGCAAGACAATTTCGAAATGCAACCCATAACTCGATTGTTAGTGAAAGGATATTTAACAATAAGGTGTCATTTATTCCCTATAAAAGGGCCAACATATTTTATATGAAACTTAATTTGATAAATCTAATAATTATTTAGTTATAACGGATTTGAAATTGACGCTTTCGAATGACATTTAAATTTGTCCATTAGAAAATGCTAGATATCTTAGTAATTATTAGTTGTATCAAATTATTCTATATTAATGAAATATTAAGCCTTTTATTGTGAATAAAACAACATAATTTTAATATTTGGTTTTCAAACAAAAGAGTTATAGGCAGAAAACAAATGTTAGAATAAAAACCCTATATTGAGCATTGAAATCACAGACAATTTCAGAGGCCAACCCATAACTCGATTGTTAGTGAAAGGATATTTAACAATAAGGTGTCATTTATTCCCTATAAAAGGGCCAACATATTTTATGAAACTTAATTTGATAAATCTAATAATTATTTAGTTATAACGGATTTGAAATTGACATGAATGACATTTGGGAATTTGTCCATTAGAAAATGCTAGATATCTTAGTAATTATTATATGGATCAAATTATTTTATATTAATGAAATGTTAAGCATTTTATTGTGAATAAAACAACCCCTTAAGTTTAATATTTTCTTTTCAAACAAAAGAGTTACAGGCAGAAAACAAATGTTAGAATAAAAACCCTATATTGACCATTGAAATCACAGACAATTTCGAAATGCAACCCATAACTCGATTGTTAATGAAAGGATATTTAACAATAAGGTGTCATTTTATTCCCTATAAAAGGGCCAACATATTTTATATGAAACTTAATTTGATAAATCTAATAATTATTTAGTTATAACGGATTTGAAATTGACATGAATGACATTTGGGAATTTGTCCATTAGAAAATGCTAGATATCTTAGTAATTATTATATGGATCAAATTATTTTATATTAATGAAATGTTAAGCATTTTATTGTGAATAAAACAACCCCTTAAGTTTAATATTTGCTTTTCAAACAAAAGAGTTACAGGCAGAAAACAAATGTTAGAATAAAAACCCTATATTGACCATTGAAATCACAGACAATTTCGAAATGCAACCCATAACTCGATTGTTAGTGAAAGGATATTTAACAATAAGGTGTCATTTTATTCCCTATAAAAGGGCCAACATATTTTATATGAAACTTAATTTGATAAATCTAATAATTATTTAGTTATAACGGATTTGAAATTGACATGAATGACATTTGGGAATTTATACATCAGCAAATGCTGGATATCTTAGTAATTATTAGTTGTATCAAATTATTCTATATTAATGAAATATTAAGCCTTTTATTGTGAATAAAAGAACCCCTTAATTTTAATATTAGGTTTTCAAACAAAAGAGTTATAGGCAGAAAACAAATGTTAGAATAAAAACCCTATATAAACCATTGAAATCATGACCAATTTCAGTAAACCCATAACTCGATTGTTAGTGAAAGGATATTTAACAATAAGGTGTCATTTTATTCCCTATAAAAGGGCCAACATATTTTATATGAAACTTAATTTGATAAATCTAATAATTATTTAGTTATAACTGATTTGAAATTGACATGAATGACATTTGGAAATTTGCCCATTAGCAAATGCTGGATATCTTAGTAATTATTAGTTGTATCAAATTATTCTGTATTAATGAAATATTAAGCCTTTTATTGTGAATAAAACAACCCCTTAATTTTAATATTTGGTTTTCAAACAAAAGAGTTATAGGCAGAAAACAAATTTTAGAATAAAAACCTTTCATATTGACCATTGAAATCACAGACAATTTCGAAATGCAACCCATAACTCGATTGTTAATGAAAGGATATTTAACAATAAAGGTGTCTATTTTATTCACTATAAAGAGAACCAACATATTTTATATAAAACTTAATTTGATAAATCTAATAATTATTTAGTTATGTGGTTGGAAATTGACATGAATGACATTTGGGAATTTGTCATTAGAAAATGCTAGATATCTTAGTAATTATTATATGGATCAAGTATTTTATAATAATGAAATGTTAAGCATTTTATTGTGAATAAAACAACCCCTTAAGTTTAATATTTGCTTTTCAAACAAAAGTTATAGGCAGAAAACAAATGTTAGAATAAAAACCCTATATAAACCATTGAAATCACAGACAATTTCGAAATCTTAACCCATAACTCGATTGTTAATGAAAGGATATTTAACAATAAGGTGTCATTTATTCCCCTATAAAAGGGCCAACATATTTTATATGAAACTTAATTTGATAAATCTAATAATTATTTAGTTATAACGGATTTGAAATTGACATGAATGACATTTGGGAATTTATACATCAGCAAATGCTGGATATCTTAGTAATTATTATATGGATCAAATTATTTTATATTAATGAAATGTTAAGCATTTTATTGTGAATAAAACAACCCCTTAATTTTAATATTTTCTTTTCAAACAAAAAAGTTACAGGCAGAAAACAAATGTTAGAATAAAAACCCTATATTGACCATTGAAATCACAGACAATTTCGAAATGCAACCCATAACTCGATTGTTAGTGAAAGGATATTTAACAATAAGGTGTCATTTTATTCCCTATAAAAGGGCCAACATATTTTATATGAAACTTAATTTGATAAATCTAATAATTATTTAGTTATAACGGATTTGAAATTGACATGAATGACATTTGGGAATTTATACATCAGCAAATGCTGGATATCTTAGTAACTATTATTTCTATCAAATTATTTTATATTAATGAAATATTAAGCCTTTTATTGTGAATAAAACAACCCTTAATTTTAATATTTGGTTTTTCAAGCAAAAGAGTTATAGGCAGAAAACAAATGTTAGAATAAAAACCCTATATTGACCATTGAAATCACAGACAATTTCGAAATGCAACCCATAACTCGATTGTTAGTGAAAGGATATTTAACAATAAGGTGTCATTTTATTCCCTATAAAAGGGCCAACATATTTTATATGAAACTTAATTTGATAAATCTAATAATTATTTAGTTATAAAGGATTTGAAATTGACATGAATGACATTTGGGAATTTGTCCATTAGAAAATGCTAGATATCTTAGTAATTATTAGTTGTATCAAATTATTCTATATTAATGAAATATTAAGCCTTTTATTGTGAATAAAACAACCCCTTAATTTTAATATTTGGTTTTCAAACAAAGAAGTTATAGGCAGAAAACAAATGTTAGAATAAAAACCCTATATTGACCATTGAAATCTACAGACAATTTCGAAATGCAACCCATAACTCGATTGTTAGTGAAAGGATGTTAACAATAAGGTGTCATTTTATTCCCTATAAAAGGGCCAACATATTTTATATGAAACTTAATTTGATAAATCTAATAATTATTTAGTTATAACTTAGTTTGAAATTGACATGAATGACATTTCGGAATTTGTCCATTAGAAAATGCTAGATATCTTAGCTGATATTAGTTGTATCAAATTATTCTATATTAATGAAATATTAAGCCTTTTATTGTGAATAAAACAACCCCTTAATTTTAATATTTGGTTTTCAAACAAAAGAGTTATAGGCAGAAAACAAATGTTAGAATAAAAACCCTATATTGAGCATTGAAATCACAGACAATTTCGAAATGCAACCCATAACTCGATTGTTAATGAAAGGATATTTAACAATAAGGTGTCATTTTATTCCCTACAAAAGGGCCAACATATTTTATATGAAACTTAATTTGATAAATCTAATAATTATTTAGTTATAACGGATTTGGAAATTGACATGAATGACGTTTGGGAATTTGTCCATTAGAAAATGCTAGATATCTTAGTAATTATTAGTTGTATCAAATTATTCTATATTAATGAAATATTAAGCCTTTTATTGTGAATAAAACAACCCCTTAATTTTAATATTTGGTTTTCAAACAAAAGAGTTATAAGAGCGAGAAAACAAATGTTAGAATAAAAACCCTATATTGAGCATTGAAATCACAGACAATTTCGAAATGCAACCCATAACTCGATTGTTAGTGAAAGGATATTTAACAATAAGGTGTCATTTTATTCCCTATATAAAGGGCCAGCATATTTTTATATGAAACTTAATTTGATAAATCTAATAATTATTTAGTTATAACTGATTTGAAATTTGACATGAATGACATTTGAAGTACCCATTAGCAAATGCTGGATATCTTAGTAATTATTAGTTGTATCAAATTATTCTGTATTAATGAAATATTAAGCCTTTTATTGTGAATAAAACAACCCCTTAATTTTAATATTTGGTTTTCAAACAAAAGAGTTATAGGCAGAAAACAAATGTTAGAATAAAAACCCTATATTGAGCATTGAAATCACAGACAATTTCGAAATGCAACCCATAACTCGATTGTTAATGAAAGGATATTTAACAATAAGGTGTCATTTATTCCCTATAAAAGGGCCAACATATTTTATATGAAACTTAATTTGATAAATCTAATAATTATTTAGTTATAACGGATTTGAAATTGACATGAATGACATTTGGGAATTTGTCCATTAGAAAATGCTAGATATCTTAGTAATTATTATATGGATCAAATTATTTTATATTAATGAAATGTTAAGCATTTTATTGTGAATAAAACAACCCCTTAAAGATTTAATATTTGCTTTTCAAACAAAAGAGTTACAGGCAGAAAACAAATGTTAGAATAAAAACCCTATATAAACCATTGAAATCACAGACAATTTCGAAATGCCACCCATAACTCGATTGTTAATGAAAGGATATTTAACAATAAGGTGTCATTTTATTCCCTATAAAAGGGCCAACATATTTTATATGAAACTTAATTTGATAAATCTAATAATTATTTAGTTATAACGGATTTGAAATTGACATGAATGACATTTGGGAATTTGTCCATTAGAAAATGCTAGATATCTTAGTAATTATTATATGGATCAAATTATTTTATATTAATGAAATGTTAAGCATTTTATTGTGAATAAAACAACCATAAGTTTATTATTTGCTTTTCAAAGAAAAGAGTTACAGGCAGAAAACAAATGTTAGAATAAAAACCCTATATTGACCATTGAAATCACAGACAATTTCGAAATGCAACCCATAACTCGATTGTTAGTGAAAGGATATTTAACAATAAGGTGTCATTTATTCCCTATAAAAGGGCCAACATATTTTATATGAAACTTAATTTGATAAATCTAATAATTATTTGATTATAACGGATTTGAAATTGACATGAATGACATTTGGGAATTTGTCCATTAGAAAATGCTAGATATCTTAGTAATTATTATATGGATCAAATTATTTTTATATTAATGAAATGTTAAGCATTTTATTGTGAATAAAACAACCCCTTAAGTTTAATATTTTCTTTTCAAACAAAAGAGTTACAGGCAGAAAACAAATGTTAGAATAAAAACCCTATATTGACCATTGAAATCACAGACAATTTCGAAATGCAACCCATAACTCGATTGTTAGTGAAAGGATATTTAACAATAAGGTGTCATTTTATTCCCTATAAAAGGCCAACATATTTTATATGAAACTTAATTTATTAAATCTAATAATTATTTAGTTATAACGGATTTGAAATTGACATGAATGACATTTGGGAATTTATCCATTAGAAAATGCTAGATATCTTAGTAATTATTATGGATCAAATTATTTTATATTAATGAAATGTTAAGCATTTTATTGTGAATAAAACAACCCCTTAAGTTTAATATTTTCTTTTCAAACAAAAGAGTTACAGGCAGAAAACAAATGTTAGAATAAAAACCCTATATTGACCATTGAAATCACAGACAATTTCAGAATGCAACCCATAACTCGATTGTTAGTGAAAGGATATTTAACAATAAGGTGTCATTTTATTCCCTATAAAAAGATAACATATTTTATATGAAACTTAATTTGATAAATCTAATAATTATTTAGTTATAACGGATTTGAAATTGACATGAATGACATTTGGGAATTTATACATCAGCAAATGCTGGATATCTTAGTAACTATTATTTCTATCAAATTATTTTATATTAATGAAATATTAAGCCTTTTATTGTGAATAAAACAACCCCTTAATTTTAATATTTGGTTTTCAAACAAAAGAGTTATAGGCAGAAAACAAATGTTAGAATAAAAACCCTATATTGACCATTGAAATCACAGACAATTTCGAAATGCAACCCATAACTCGATTGTTAGTGAAAGGATATTTAACAATAAGGTGTCATTTTATTCCCTATAAAAGGGCCAACATATTTTATATGAAACTTAATTTGATAATCTAATAATTATTTAGTTATAACGGATTTGAAATTGACATGAATGACATTTGGGAATTTGTCCATTGAAATGTAGATATCTTAGTAATTGATTTGTATCAAATTATTCTATATTAATGAAATATTAAGCCTTTTATTGTGGCTTGAATAAAACAACCCCTTAATTTTAATGTTTGGTTTTCAAACAAAAGAGTTATAGGCAGAAAACAAATGTTAGAATAAAAACCCTATATTGACCATTGAAATCACAGACAATTTCGAAATGCAACCCATAACTCGATTGTTAGTGAAAGGATATTTAACAATAAGGTGTCATTTTATTCCCTATAAAAGGGCCAACATATTTTATATGAAACTTAATTTGATAAATCTAATAATTATTTAGTTATAACGGATTTGAAATTGACATGAATGACATTTTGGGAATTTGTCCATTAGAAAATGCTAGATATCTTAGTAATTATTAGTTGTATCAAATTATTCTATATTAATGAAATATTAAGCCTTTTATTGTGAATAAAACAACCCTTAATTTTAATATTTGGTTTTCAAACAAAAGAGTTATAGGCAGAAAACAAATGTTAGAATAAAAAACCCTATATTGAGCATTGAAATCACAGACAATTTCGAAATGCAACCCATAACTCGATTGTTAGTGAAAGGATATTTAACAATAAGGTGTCATTTTATTCCCTATAAAAGGGCCAACATATTTATATGAAACTTAATTTGATAAATCTAATAATTATTTAGTTATAACTGATTTGAAATTGACATGAATGACATTTGGGAATTTGTCCATTAGAAAATGCTAGATATCTTAGTAATTATTAGTTGTATCAAATTATTCTATATTAATGAAATATTAAGCCTTTTATTGTGAATAAAACAACCCCTTAATTTTAATATTTGGTTTTCAAACAAAAGAGTTATAGGCAGAAAACAAATGTTAGAATAAAAACCCTATATTGACCATTGAAATCACAGACAATTTCGAAATGCAACCCATAACTCGATTGTTAGTGAAAGGATATTTAACAATAAGGTGTCATTTTATTCCCTATAAGGGAACCAACATATTTTATATGAAACTTAATTTGATAAATCTAATAATTATTTAGTTATAACGGATTTGAAATTGACATGAATGACATTTTGGGAATTTTCCATTAGAAAATGCTAGATATCTTAGTAATTATTAGTTGTATCAAATTATTCTATATTAATGAAATATTAAGCCTTTTATTGTGAATAAAACAACCCCTTAATTTTAATATTTGGTTTTCAAACAAAAGAGTTATAGGCAGAAAACAAATGTTAGAATAAAAACCCTATATGGAGCATTGAAATCACAGACAATTTCGAAATGCAACCCATAACTCGATTGTTAGTGAGGATATTTAACAATGGTGTCATTTTATTCCCTATAAAGGGGCCAACATATTTTATATGAAACTTAATTTGATAAATCTAATTATTTAGTTATAACTGATTTGAAATTGACATGAATGACATTTGGGAATTTGTCCATTAGAAAATGCTAGATATCTTAGTAATTATTAGTTGTATCAAATTATTCTATATTAATGAAATATTAAGCCTTTTATTGTAGAATAAAAGAACCCCTTGAATTTTAATATTAGGTTTTCAAACAAAAGAGTTATAGGCAGAAAACAAATGTTAGAATAAAAACCCTATATAAACCATTGAAATCACAGACAATTTCGAAATGCAACCCATAACTCGATTGTTAGTGAAAGGATATTTAACAATAAGGTGTCATTTTATTCCCTATAAAAGGGCCAACATATTTTATATGAAACTTAATTTGATAAATCTCTAATAATTATTTAGTTATAACTGATTTGAAATTGACATGAATGACTTTGAAATTTGCCCATTAGCAAATGCTGGATATCTTAGTAATTATTAGTTGTATCAAATTATTCTGTATTAATGAAATATTAAGCCTTTTATTGTGAATAAAACAACATAATTTTAATATTTGGTTTTCAAACAAGAGTTATAGGCAGAAAACAAATGTTAGAATAAAAGCCTATATTGACCATTGAAAATCACAGACAATTTCGAAATGCAACCCACTGCTTTCGATTGTTAATGAAAGGATATTTAACAATAAGGTGTCATTTTATTCCCTATAAAAGGGCCAACATATTTTATATGAAACTTAATTTGATAAATCTAGCAATTATTTAGTTATAACGGATTTGAAATTGACATGAATGACATTTGGGAATTTGTCCATTAGAAAATGCTAGATATCTTAGTAATTATTATATGGATCAAATTATTTTATATTAATGAAATGTTAAGCATTTATTGTGAATAAAAGCAACCCCTTAAGTTTAATATTTGCTTTTCAAACAAAGAGTTACAGGCAGAAAACAAATACTTAGAATAAAAACCCTATATTGACCATTGAAATCACAGACAATTTCGAAATGCAACCCATAACTCGATTGTTAGTGAAAGGATATTTAACAATAAGGTGTCATTTTATTCCCTATAAAAAGGGCAACATATTTATGTGAAACTTAATTTGATAAATCTAATAATTATTTAGTTATAACTGATTTGGAAATTGACATGAATGACATTTTGAAATTTGCCGGTAGCAAATACTGGATATCTTAGTAATTATTAGTTGTATCAAATTATTCTGTATTAATGAAATATTAAGCCTTTTATTGTGAATAAAACAACCCCTTAATTTTAATATTTGGTTTTCAAACAAAAGAGTTATAGGCAGAAAACAAATGTTAGAATAAAAACCCTATATTGACCATTGAAATCGCAGACATTCGAATGCAACCCATAACTCGATTATTAATGAAAGGATATTTAACAATAAGGTGTCATTTATTCCCTACAAAAGGCCAGCATATTTTATATGAAACTTAATTTGATAAAATCTAATAATTATTTAGTTATAACGGATTTGAAATTGACATGAATGACATTTTGGGAATTTGTCCATTAGAAAATGCTAGATATCTTAGTAATTATTATATGGATCAAATTATTTTATATTAATGAAATGTTAAGCATTTTATTGTAGAATAGAAACAACCCTTAAGTTTAATATTTGCTTTTCAAACAAAAGAGTTTACAGGCAGAAAACAAATGTTAGAATAAAAACCCTATATTGACCATTGAAATGCAGACAATTTCGAAATGCAACCCATAACTCGATTGTTAGTGAAAGGATATTTAACAATAAGGTGTCATTTTATTCCCTATAAAAGGGTAACTTATATTTTATATAAAACTTAATTTGATAAATCTATGTTATTTAGTTATAACGGATTTGAAATTGACATGAATGACATTTGGGAATTTGTCCATTAGAAAATGCTAGATATCTTAGTAATTATTATATGGATTAAATTATTTTATATTAATGAAATGTTAAGCATTTTATTGTGAATAAAACAACCCCTTAAGTTTAATATTTTCTTTTCAAAAAACAAAAGAGTTACAGGCAGAAAACAAATGTTAGAATAAAAACCCTATATTGACCATTGAAATCACAGACAATTCCGAAATGCAACCCATAACTCGATTGTTAATGAAAAGGATATTTAACAATAAGGTGTCATTTTTATTCCCTATAAAAGGGCCAACATATTTTATATGAAACTTAATTTGATAAATCTAATAATTATTTAGTTATATTGGATTTGAAATTGACATGAATGACATTTGGGAATTTGTCTAAAATTAGAAAATGCTAGATATTGTAATTATTGATTTATCAAATTATTCTATATTAATGAAATATTAAGCCTTTTATTGTGAATAAAACAACCCCTTAATTTTAATATTTGGTTTTTCAAACAAAGGAGTTATAGGCAGAAAACAAATGTTAGAATAAAAACCTATATAAGCATTTGAAATCACAGATAATTCGAAAAGTAACCCATAACTCAGGTATTGGATTGAGATATTTAACAATAAGGTGTCATTTTATTCCCTATAAAGAGGGCCAACATATGACACTATGAAACTTAATTTGATAAATCTAATAAATTATTTAGTTATAACTGATTTGGAATTGTTGAATGACATTTAGGAATTTATACATCAACAAATGCTGGATATCTTAGTAATTATTAGTTGTATCAAATTATTCTATATTAATGAAATATAAAACCTTTATTGTGAATAAAAGAACCCCTTAATTTTAATGTTAGGTTTTCAAACAAAAGAGTTATGAGCAGAGAAAACAAATGTTGAGAATAAACCTATAAACATTGAAATCACAGATGATTTCAAAATGCAACATAACTCGATTGTTAGTGAAAGGATATTTAACAACGAGTCTGTTCTTCTGAAAAGAACCCAACATATTTTATATGAAACTTGGTAAATCATCTAATGGTATTTGATTATAACTGATTTAGGTAACCATGAATAAACATTTAGGAATTTATCCAACAAATGCTAGATATCTTAGTAATTATTATATGGATCAAATTATTTTATATTAATAAATGTTAAAGCATTTATTATGAATAAAACAACATAAGTTTAATATTTGCTTTTCAAAGCAAAAGAAGTTACAGAGCAGAAAACAAATGTTAGAATAAAACCTAATGACCATTTGAAATCACAGACAATTCCGAAATGCAACCCTGTAACTCGATTACTAGTGAAAGGATATTTAACAATAGATTATGTTTTATTCCTATAAAAGGAGCCAACATATTTTACTCTCGAAACTTATTTGATAAATAATAATTATTTAGTTATAACGGATTTGAAGTGACATGAACAACGTTTGGAATTTGTCCATTAGAAAATGCTAGATATCTTAATGGTATTATATGGATCAAATTATTTTATATTAATATGTGATATTAAACATTTTATTGTGGTCAAACAACCTTAAGTTTAATATTTTCTTTTCAAACAAAAGAGTTACAGGCAGAAAAACAAATGTTAGAGAATAAAAACCCTATATTGACCATTGAAATCTGAACAATTTCGAAATGCAACCCATAACTCGATTGTTAGTGAAAGGATATTTAACAATAAAGGTGTCATTTATTCCCTATAAAGAACAACACTATTTTATATGAAACTTAATTTGTCAATCTAATAATTATTTAGTTATAACGATTTGAAATTGACATGAATGACATTTGAGAATTTATACATCAGCAAATGCTGGATATCTTAGTAACTATTATTCCTATCAAATTATTTTATATTAATGAAATATTAAACGCTTTTATGTGAGAATAAAAACAACACAATTTAATATTTGGTTTTCAAACAAAAGGTGTAAAGCGAAAACAAATATTTAGAGAATAAAAACCCTATATTAAACCATTAGAAATGCAGACAATTTCAAAATGCAACCCCATAACTCGATTGTTAGTGAAAGGATATTTTAATGATGTCATTTTATTCCCTATAAAGGGCCAACATATTTTATATGAAACTTAATTTAGTAATCTAATAATTATTTAGTTACTCATGGTTAGAAATTGACATTTAGGTATCCATTAAAGAAAATGCTAGATATCCTGTGTTATTAGTTGTATCAAATTATTCTATATTAATAGAAATATTAAGCCTTTTTATTGTGAATAAAACAACCCGCGAATTTTTATTTGGTTTTCAAACAAAAGAGTTATGAGCAGAAAACAAATGTTAGAAGAACAAAAACCCTATATTTCGACCATTAGATAGAACAATTTCGAAATGCAACCACTTAACTCGATTGTTAGTGAAAGGATATTTAACAATAAGGTGTCATTTTATTCCCTATAAAGGCAACATATTTTATATGAAACTTAATTTGATAAATCTAATAATTATTTAGTTATAACGGATTTGAAATTGACATGAATGACATTTGGAATTTGTCCGATAGAAAATGCTAGATATCTTAGTAATTATTAGTTGTATCAAGGCATTATTCATATTAATGAAATATTAAGCCTTTTATTGTGAATAAAACAACCTTAATTTTAATATTTGGTTTTTTATAAACAAAAGAGTTATAGGCAGAAAACAAATGTTAGAATAAAAACCCTATATTGAGCATTGAAATCACGGGCAATTTCGAAATGCAACCCATAACTCGATTGTTGAAGTAGAAAGGATATTTAACAATGGTGTCATTTTTATTCCCTATAAAAGGGCCAACATATTTTATATGAAACTTAATTTGATAAATCTCCAATAATTATTTAGTTAACTGATTTGAAATTGACATGAATGACATTTGGGAATTTGTCCATTAGAAAATACTAGATATGTAGTAATTATTAGTTGTATCAAATTATTCTATATTAATGAAATAATAAGCCTTTTATTGTGAATAAAAGACATAATTTTAATATTAGGTTTTTCAAACAAAAGAGTTATAGGCAGAAAACAAATATTGAATAAAACCTATATAAACCATTGAAATCACAGACAATTCAAGAAATGCAACTACATAACTCGATTGTTAGTGAAAGGATATTTAACAATAAGGTGTCATTTTATTCCCTATAAAAGGGCCAACATATTTTATATGAAACTTAATTTGATAAATCTAATAATTATTTAGTTATAGCAGGTTGAAATTGACATGAATGACATTTGGGAATTTGTCATTAGAAAATGCTAGATATCTTAGTAATTATTATATAGGATCAAATTATTTTATATTAATGAAATGTTAAGCATTTTATTGTGAATAAACATATAGGTTATTTGCTTTTCAAACAAAGAGTTACAGGCAACTTTCAATGTTAGAATAAAAAACCTATTGACATTGAAATCACAGACAATTTCAAATGCAACCCATAACTCGATTGTTAGTGAAAAGGATATTTAACAATAAGGTGTCATTTTTATTCCTAACAAAAGAACCCAACATATTTTATATGAAACTTAATTTGATAAATCTAATAATTATTTAGTTATAACGGTTGAAATTTGACATGAATGACATTTTGAATTTGTCATTAGAAAATGCTAGATATCTTAGTAATTATTATATGGATCAAATTATTTTATATTAATGAAATGTTAAGCATTTTATTGTGAATAAAACAACCCCTTAAGTTTAATATTTTCTTTTCAAACAAAAGAGTTACAGGCAGAAAACAAATGTTAGAATAAAACCTATATTGACCATTGAAATGCAGACAATTTCAAAATGGCTAACTCGATTGTTAGTGAAAGGATATTTAACAATAAGGTGTCATTTTATTTACAAAGAGCCAACATATTTTATATGAAACTTAATTTGATAAATCTAATGATATGTTCCAGTTATAACGGATTTGAAATTGACATGAATGACATTTGAAATTTATACATCAGCAAATGCTGGATATCTTAGTAATTATTAGTTGTATCAAATTATTCTGTATTAATGAAATATTAAGCCTTTTATTGTGAATAAAACAACCCCTTGTTTAATATTTGGTTTTCAAACTAAGAGTTATAGGCAGAAAACAAATGTTAGAATAAAAACCCTATATTGACCATTGAAATCCACAGACAATTTCGAAATGCAACCCATAACTCGATTGTTAATGAAAGGATATTTAACAATAAGGTGTCATTTATTTCCCTATAAAAGAGGCCAACATAATATTTTATATGAAACTTAATTTGATAAATCTAATAATTATTTAGTTATAACGGATTTGAAATTGACATGAATGACATTTGAGAATTTGTCGATGAAAATGCTAGATATGTAGTAATTATTAGTTATGACATCAAATTATTCTATATTAATGAAATATTAAGCCTTTTATTGTGAATAAAACAACCCCGCCAAATTTTAATATTTGGTTTTCAAACAAAGAGTTACTAGGCAGAAAACAAATGTTAGAATAAAAACCATATGTGAGCATTGAAATCACAGACAATTTCGAAATACAACCATAACTCGATTGTTAGTGAAAGGATATTTAACAATAAGGTCATTTTTATTCCTATAAAAGGGCCAACATATTTTATATGAAGCAATTTGATAAATCTGGCAATTATTTAGTTATAACGTTTGAAATTGACATAGATGACATTTTAGGGAATTTTACATCCATTAGAAAATGCTAGATATCTTAGTAATTATTAGTTGTATCAAATTATTCTATATTAATGAAATATTAAGCCTTTTATTGTGAATAAAACAACCCCTTAATTTTAATATTTGGTTTTCAAACAAAGAAGTTATGAGCGTAAATGTTAGAATAAAAACCTATGTTGACCATTGAAATCACAGAAGACAATTTCGAAATGCAACCCGCAGCTCGATTGTTGTGAAAGTATATTTAACAATAGTGTCATTTATTCGTATAAAAGGGCCAACATATTTTATATGAAACTTAATTTGATAAATCTAATAATTATTTAGTTATAACGGATTTAAATTGACATGAATGACATTTAGGGAATTTTTCCATTAGAAAATGTGATATCTTAGTAATTATTAGTTGTATCAAATTATTCATATTATTAGAAATATTAAGCCTTTTATTGTGAATAAAACAGCATAATTTTAATATTTGGTTTTCAAACAAAAGAGTTATAGGCAGAAAACAAATGTTAGAATAAAAACCCTATATTGAGCATTGAAATCACAGACAATTTCGAAATACAACCCATAACTCGATTGTTAGTGAAAGGATATTTAACAATAAGGTGTCATTTTATTCCCTATAAAAGGGCCAACATATTTTATATGAAACTTAATTTGATAAATCTAATAATTATTTAGTTATAACTGATTTAGGTAAGCATGAATGACATTTTAGGAATTTGTCCATTAGAAAATGCTAGATATCTTATTAATTATTATATGGATCAAGTATTTTATATTAATGAAATGTTAAGCATTTTATTGTGAATAAAACAACCCCTTAAGTTTAATATTTGCTTTTCAAACAAAAGAGTTACAGGCAGAAAACAAATGTTAGAATAAAAACCCTATATAAACCATTGAAATCACAGACAATTTCGAAATGCCACCCATAACTCGATTGTTAATGAAAGGATATTTAACAATAAGGTGTCATTTTATTCCCTATAAAAGGGCCAACATATTTTATATGAAACTTAATTTGATAAATCTAATAATTATTTAGTTATAACGGATTTGAAATTGACATGAATGACATTTGGGAATTTGTCCATTAGAAAATGCTAGATATCTTAGTAATTATTATATGGATCAAATTATTTTATATTAATGAAATGTTAAACATTTTATTGTAGATAAATAACCCCTTAAGTTTGTATGTTGCTTTTCAAACAAAAGAGTTACAGGCGGAAAACAAATGTTAGAATAAAAACCCTATATTGACCATTGAAATCACAGACAATTTTCGAAATGCAACCCATAACTCGATTGTTAGTGAAAGGATATTTAACAATAAGGTGTCATTTTATTCCCTATAAAAGAGACAACTTATATTTTATATGAAACTTAATTTGATAAATATGGTATTTAGTTATAACGGATTTGAAATTGACATGAATGACATTTGGGAATTTGTCCATTAGAAAATGCTAGATATCTTAGTAATTATTATATGGATCAAATTATTTTATATTAATGAAATGTTAAGCATTTGTGTGAATAAAACAACACCTTAAGTTTAATATTTTCTTTTCAAACAAAAGAGTTACAGGCAGAAAACAAATGTTAGAATAAAAAACCCTATATTGACCATTGAAATCACAGACAATTTCGAAATGCAACCCATAACTCGATTGTTAGTGAAAGGATATTTAACAATAAGGTGTCATTTTATTCCCTATAAAAGAACTAACATATTTTATATGAAACTTAATTTGATAAATCTAATAATTATTTAGTTATAACGGATTTGAAATTGACATGAATGACATTTGGGAACATACATCAGCAAATGCTGGATATCTTAGTAACTATTATTTCTATCAAATTATTTTATATTAATAGAAATATTATTTTATTGTGAATAAAACAACCCCTTAATTTTAATATTTGGTTTTTCAAACAAAAGAGTTATAGGCAGAAAACAAATGTTAGAATAAAAACCCTATATTGACCATTGAAATCACAGACAATTTCGAAATGCAACCCATAACTCGATTGTTAGTGAAAAGGATATTTAACAATGAAGGTGTCATTTATTCCCTATAAAAGGGCCAACGTATTTTATATGAAACTTAATTTGATAAATCTAATAATTATTTAGTTATAACGGATTTGAAATTGACATGAATGACATTTGGGAATTTGTCCATTAGAAAATGCTGAATATCTTAGTAATTATTAGTTGTATCAAATTATTCTATATTAATGAAATATTAAACCTTTTATTGTGAATAAAACAACCCCTTAATTTTAATATTTGGTTTTCAAACAAAAGAGTTATAGGCAGAAAACAAATGTTTAGTAGAATAACAACCCTATATTGACCATTGAAATCACAGACAATTTCGAAATGCAACCCATAACTCGATTGTTAGTGAAAGGATATTTAACAATAAGGTGTCATTTTATTCCCTATAAAAGGGCCAACATATTTTATATGAAACTTAATTTGATAAATCTAATAATTATTTAGTTATAACGGATTTGAAATTGACATGAATGACATTTGGGAATTTGTCCATTAGAAAATGCTAGATATCTTAGTAATTATTAGTTGTATCAAATTATTCTATATTAATGAAATATTAAGCCTTTTATTGTGAATAAAACAACCCCTTAATTTTAATATTTGGTTTTCAAACAAAAGAGTTATAGGCAGAAAACAAATGTTAGAATAAAAACCCTATATTGAGCATTGAAATCACAGACAATTTCGAAATGCAACCACTTAACTCGATTGTTAGTGAAGGATATTTAACAATAAGGTGTCATTTTTATTCCCTATAAAAGGCCAACATATTTATATGAAACTTAATTTGATAAATCTAATAATTATTCAGATTATAACTGATTTGAAATTGACATGAATGACATTTGGGAATTGTCCATTAGAAATGCTAGATATCTTAGTAATTATTAGTTGTATCAAATTATTCTATATTAATGAAATATTAAGCCTTTTATTGTGAATAAAACAACCCCTTAATTTTAATATTTGGTTTTTCAAACAAAAGAGTTATAGGCAGAAAACAAATGTTAGAATAAAAACCCTATATTGACCATTGAAATCACAGACAATTTCAAGAAATGCAACCCATAACTCGATTGTTAGTGAAAGGATATTTAACAATAAGGTGTCATTTTATTCCCTATAAAAGGGCCAACATATTTTATGTAAAACTTAATTTGATAAATCTAATAATTATTTAGTTATAACTGATTTGAAATTGACATGAATGACATTTGGGAATTTGTCCATTAGAAAATGCTAGATATCTTAGTAATTATTAGTTGTATCAAATTATTCTATATTAATGAAATATTAAGCCTTTTTTATTGTGAATAAAACAACCCTTAATTTTAATATTTGGTTTTCAAACAAAAGAGTTATAAGGCAGAAAACAAATGTTAGAATAAAAACCCTATATTGACCATTGAAATCACAGACAATTTCGAAATGCAACCCATAACTCGATTGTTAGTGAAAGTATATTTAACAATAAGGTGTCATTTTATTCCGTATAAAAGGGCCAACATATTTTATATGAAACTTAATTTGATAAATCTAATAATTATTTAGTTATAACGGATTTGAAATTGACGTAAGATGACATTTAGGGAATTTTTCCATTAGAAAATGCTAGATATCTTAGTAATTATTAGTTGTATCAAATTATTCTATATTAATGAAATATTAAGCATTTTTATTGTGAATAAAACAACCCCTTAATTTTAATATTTGGTTTTCAAACAAAAGAGTTATGAGCAGAAAACAAATGTTAGAATAAAAACCCCCTATATTGAGCATTGAAATCACAGACAATTTCGAAATACAACCCATAACTCGATTGTTAGTGAAAGGATATTTAACAATAAGGTGTCATTTTATTCCCTATAAAAGGGCCAACATATTTTATATGAAACTTAATTTGATAAATCTAATAATTATTTAGTTATAACTGATTTGAAATTGACATGAATGACATTTTGAGGAATTTGTCCATTAGAAAATGCTAGATATCTTAGTAATTATTAGTTGTATCAAATTATTCTATATTAATGAAATATTAAGCCTTTTATTGTGAATAAAAGAACCCCTTAATTTTAATATTAGGTTTTCAAACAAAAGAGTTATAGGCAGAAAACAAATGTTAGAATAAAAACCCTATATAAACCATTGAAATCACAGACAATTTCGAAATGCAACCCATAACTCGATTGTTAGTGAAAGGATATTTAACAATAAGGTGTCATTTTATTCCCCATAAAAGGGCCAACATATTTTATATGAAACTTAATTTGATAAATCTAATAATTATTTAGTTATAACTGATTTGAAATTGACATGAATGACGTGGAAATTTGCCCATTAGCAAATGCTGGATATCTTAGTAATTATTAGTTGTATCAAATTATTCTGTATTAATGAAATATTAAGCCTTTTATTGTGAGTAAAACAACCCCTTTAATTTTAATATTTGGTTTTCAAACAAAAGAGTTATAGGCAGAAAACAAATGTTAGAATAAAAACCCTATATTGACCATTGAAATCACAGACAATTTCGAAATGCAACCATAACTCAGTTGTTAATGAAAGGATATTTAACAATAAGGTGTCATTTTATTCCCTATAAAAGGGCCAACATATTTTATATAGAAACTTAATTTGATAAATCTAATAATTATTTAGTTATAACGGATTTGAAATTGACATGAATGACATTTGCAGGAATTTGTCCATTAGAAAATGCTAGATATCTTAGTAATTATTAGTTGTATCAAATTATTCTATATTAATGAAATATTAAGCCTTTTATTGTGAATAAAACAACCCCTTAATTTTAATATTTGGTTTTCAAACAAGAGTTACATAGGCAGAAAACAAATGTTAGAATAAAAACCCTATATTAGGCGCATTGAAATCACAGACAATTTCGAAATGCAACCCATAACTCGATTGTTAGTGAAAGGATATTTAACAATAAAGGTGTCATTTTATTCCCTATAAAAGGGCCAACATATTTTATATGAAACTTAATTTGATAAATCTAATAATTATTTAGTTATAACTGATTTGAAATTAACTGTAGACGAAAGCATTTGGGAATTTGTCCATTAGAAAATGCTAGATATCTTAGTAATTATTAGTTGTATCAAATTATTCTATATTAATGAAATATTAAGCCTTTTATTGTGAATAAAACAACCCCTTAATTTTAATATTTGGTTTTCAAACAAAAGAGTTATAGGCAAAAACAAATGTTAGAATAAAAACCCTATATTGACCATTGAAATCACAGACAATTTCGAAATGCAACCCATAACTCGATTGTTAGTGAAAGTATATTTAACAATAAGGTGTCATTTTATTCCGTATAAAAGGGCCAACATATTTTATATGAAACTTAATTTGATAAATCTAATAATTATTTAGTTATAACGGATTTGAAATTGACATGAATGACATTTGGGAATTTTTCCGTAGAAAATGCTAGATATCTTAGTAATTATTAGTTGTATCAAATTATTCTATATTAATGAAATATTAAGCCTTTTATTGTGAATAAAACAACCCCTTAATTTTAATATTTGGTTTTCAAACAAAAGAGTTATAGGCAGAAAACAAATGTTAGAATAAAAACCCTATATTGAGCATTGAAATCACAGACAATTTCGAAATGCAACCCATAACTCGATTGTTAGTGAAAGGATATTTAACAATAAGGTGTCATTTTATTCCCTATAAAAGGGCCAACATATTTTATATGAAACTTAATTTGATAAATCTAATAATTATTTAGTTATAACTGATTTGAAATTGACATGAATGACATTTGGGAATTTGTCCATTAGAAAATGCTAGATATCTTAGTAATTATTAGTTGTATCAAATTATTCTATATTAATGAAATATTAAGCCTTTTATTGTGAATAAAAGAACCCCTTAATTTTAATATTAGGTTTTCAAACAAAAGAGTTATAGGCAGAAAACAAATGTTAGAATAAAAACCCTATATAAACCATTGAAATCACAGACAATTTCGAAATGCAACCCATAACTCGATTGTTAGTGAAAGGATATTTAACAATAAGGTGTCATTTTATTCCCTATAAAAGGGCCAACATATTTTATATGAAACTTAATTTGATAAATCTAATAATTATTTAGTTATAACTGATTTGAAATTGACATGAATGACATTTGGAAATTTGCCCATTAGCAAATGCTGGATATCTTAGTAATTACAATGGTTATCAAATTATTCTGTATTAATGAAATATTAAACCTTTTATTGTGAATAAAACAACCCCTTAATTTTAATATTTGGTTTTCAAACAAAAGAGTTATAGGCAGAAAACAAATGTTAGAATAAAAACCCTATATTGACCATTGAAATCACAGACAATTTCGAAATGCAACCCATAACTCGATTGTTAATGAAAGGATATTTAACAATAAGGTGTCATTTTATTCCCTATAAAAGGGCCAACATATTTTATATGAAACTTAATTTGATAAATCTAATAATTATTTAGTTATAACGGATTTGAAATTGACATGAATGACATTTGCAGAATTTGTCCATTAGAAATGCTAGATATCTTAGTAATTATTATATGGATCAAATTATTTATAATGAAATGTTAAGCATTTTATTGTGAATAAAACAACCCCTTAAGTTTAATATTTTGCTTTTCAAACAAAAGAGTTACAGGCAGAAAAACAATGTTAGAATAAAAAACCCTATATTGACCATTGAAATCACAGACAATTTCGAAATGCAACCCATAACTCGATTGTTAGTGAAAGGATGTTAACAATAAGGTGTCATTTTTATTCCCTATAAAAGAACCAACACCTTTATATATAAACTTAATTTGATAAATCTAATAATTATTTAGTTATAACTGATTTGAAATTGACATGAATGACATTTGAAGTGCCCATTAGCAAATGCACAAGATATCTTAGTAATTATTAGTTGTATCAAATTATTCTGTATTAATGAAATATTAAGCAGCACATTGTGAATAAAACAACCCAGCAATTTTAATATTTGGTTTTCAAACAAAAGAGTTATAGTGAAAAACAAATGTTAGAATAAAAACCCTATATTGACCATTGAAATCACAGACAATTTTCAAAATGCAACCCATAACTCGATTGTTAGTGAAGGGATATTTAACAATAAGGTGTCATTTTGTTCCCTATAAAAGGGCCAACATATTTTATATAAAACTTAATTTGATAAATCTAATAATTATTTAGTTATAACGGATTTGAAATTGACATGAATGACATTTGGGAATTTGTCCATTGAAAATGCTGGATATCTTAGTAATTATTATATGGATCAAATTATTTTATATTAATGAAATGTTAAGCATTTTATTGTGAATAAAACAACCCCTTAATTTTAATATTTGCTTTTCAAACAAAAGAGTTACAGGCAGAAAACAAATGTTGAATAAAAAACCCTATATTGACCATTGAAATCACAGACAATTTCGAAATGCAACCCATAACTCGATTGTTAGTGAAAGGATATTTAACAATAAGGTGTCATTTTATTCCCTATAAAAGGGCCAACATATTTTATATAAAACTTAATTTGATAAATCTAATAATTATTTAGTTATAACGGATTTGAAATTGACATGAATGACATTTGGGAATTTGTCCATTAGAAAATGCTAGATATCTTAGTAATTATTATATAGGATCAAATTATTTTATATTAATGAAATGTTAAGCATTTTATTGTGAATAAAACAACCCCTTAAGTTTAATATTTTCTTTTCAAACAAAAGAGTTACAGGCAGAAAACAAATGTTAGAATAAAAACCCTATATTGACCATTGAAATCACAGACAATTTCGAAATGCAACCCATAACTCGATTGTTAATGAAAGGATATTTAACAATAAGGTGTCATTTTATTCCCCATAAAAGGGCCAACATATTTTATATGAAACTTAATTTGATAAATCTAATAATTATTTAGTTATAACGGATTTGAAATTGACATGAATGACATTTAGGGAATTTGTCCATTAGAAAATGCTAGATATCTTAGTAATTATTAGTTGTATCAAATTATTCTATATTAATGGGAAATATTAAGCCTTTTATTGTGAATAAAACAACCCCTTAATTTTAATATTTGGTTTTTCAAACAAAAGAGTTATAGGCAGAAAAAAACAAATGTTAGAATAAAAACCCTATATTGAGCATTGAAATCACAGACAATTTCGAAATGCAACCCATAACTCGATTGTTAGTGAAAAGGATATTTAACAATAAGGTGTCATTTTATTCCCTATAAAGGAGCCAACATATTTTATATGAAACTTAATTTGATAAATCTAATAATTATTTAGTTATAACTGATTTGAAATTGACATGAATGACATTTGGGAATTTATACATCAGCAAATGCTGGATATCTTAGTAATTATTAGTTGTATAAATTATTCTATAAATAATGAAATATTAAGCCTTTTATTGTGAATAAAAGACATAATTTTAATATTAGGTTTTCAAACAAAAGAGTTATAGGCAGAAAACAAATGTTAGAATAAAAACTATATAAACCATTGAAATCACAGACAATTTCGAAATGCAACCCATAACTCGATTGTTAGTGAAAAGATATTTAACAATAAGGTGTCATTTTATTCCCTATAAAAGGGCCAACATATTTTATATGAAACTTAATTTGATAAATCTAATAATTATTTAGTTATAACGGATTTGAAATTGACATGAATGACATTAGGGAATTTGTCCATTAGAAAATGCTAGATATCTTAGTAATTATTATATGGATCAAATTATTTTATATTAATGAAATGTTAAGCATTTTATTGTGAATAAAACAACCCCTTAAAGTTTTAATATTTGCTTTTCAAAACAAAGGATTCTGACGAGAAAACAAATGTTAGAATAAAAACCCTATATTGACCATTGAAATCACAGACAATTTCAGAAATGCAACCATAACTCGATTGTTAGTGAAAGGATATTTAACAATAAGGGTATGTTTATTCCCCTATAAAAGAGCCAACATATTTTATATGAAACTTAATTTGATAAATCTAATAATTATTTAGTTATAACGAGGTTTGAAATTGACATGAATGACATTTGGGAATTTGTCCATTAGAAAATGCTAGATATCTTAGTAATTATTATATGGATCAAATTATTTTATATTAATGAAATGTTAAGCATTTTTATTAATGAATAAAACAACCCCTTAAGTTTAATATTTTCTTTTTAAAACAAAAGAGTTACAGAGAAAGCGAGAAAACAAATGTTAGAATAAAAACCCTATATTGACCATTGAAATCACGAATAATTTCGAAATGCAACCCATATCGATTGTTAGTGAAAGGATATTTAACAATAAGGTGTCATTTATTCTATAAAGGGCCAACATATTTTTATATGAAACTTAATTTGATAAATCTAATAATTATTTAGTTATAACGGATTTGAAAGTCAGCATGAATGACATTTGGGAATTTATACATCAGCAAATGCTGAATATCTTAGTAACTATTATTTCTATCAAATTATTTTATATTAATGAAATATTAAGCCTTTTGTTATGAATAAAACAACTTTAATTTTAATATTTGGTTTTCAAACAAAAGAGTTATAGGCAGAAAACAAATGTTAGAATAAAAACCCTATATTGACCATTGAAATCACAGACAATTTCGAAAGTAACCCATAACTCGATTGTTAGTGAAAGGATATTTAACAATAAGGTGTCATTTTATTCCCTATAAAAGGGCCAACATATTTTATATGAAACTTAATTTGATAAATCTAATAATTATTTAGTTATAACGGATTTGAAATTGACATGAATGACATTTGGGAATTTGTCCATTAGAAAATGCTAGATATCTTAGTAATTATTAGTTGTATCAAATTATTCTATATTAATGAAATATTAAGCCTTTTATTGTGAATAAAACAACCCCTTAATTTTAATATTTGGTTTTCAAACAAAAGAGTTATAGGCAGAAAACAAATGTTAGAATAAAAACCCTATATTGACCATTGAAATCACAGACAATTTCGAAATGCAACCCATAACTCGATTGTTAGTGAAAGGATATTTAACAATAAGGTGTATCATTTATTCCCTATAAAAGGGCCAACATATTTTATATGAAACTTAATTTGATAAATCTAATAATTATTTAGTTATAACGGATTTGAAATTGACATGAATGACATTTGGGAATTTGTCCAATTAGAAAATGCTAGATATCTTAGTAATTATTAGTTGTATCAAATTATTCTAATGAAATATTAAGCCTTTTATTGTGAATAAAACAACCCCTTAATTTTAATATTTGGTTTTCAAACAAAAGAGTTATAGGCAGAAAACAAATGTTAAAGATAAAAACCCTATATTGAGCATTGAAATCACAAAGACAATTTCGAAATGCAACCAATAACTCGATTGTTAGTGAAAGGATATTTAACAATAAAGTGTATCACATTTTATTCCCTATAAAAGGGCCAACATATTTTATATGAAACTTAATTTGATAAATCTAATAATTATTTAGTTATAACTGATTTGAAATTGACATGAATGACATTTGGGAATTTGTCCATTAGAAAATGCTAGATATCTTAGTAATTATTAGTTGTATCAAATTATTCTATATTAATGAAATATTAAGCCTTTTATTGTGAATAAAAGAACCCCTTAATTTTAATATTAGGTTTTCAAACAAAAGAGTTATAGGCAGAAAACAAATGTTAGAATAAAAACCCTATATAAACCATTGAAATCACAGACAATTTCGAAATGCAACCCATAACTCGATTGTTAGTGAAAGGATATTTAACAATAAGGTGTCATTTTATTCCCTATAAAAGGGGTATTCTGCTATTTTATATGAAACTTAATTTGATAAATCTAATAATTATTTGGTTATAACTGATTTGAAATTGACATGAATGACATTTGGAAATTTGCCCATTAGCAAATGCTGGATATCTTAGTAATTATTAGTTGTATCAAATTATTCTGTATTAATGAAATATTAAGCCTTTTATTGTGAATAAAACAACCCCTTAATTTTTAATATTTGGTTTTCAAAAACTGAGGATAGGCAGAAAACAAATGTTAGAATAAAAACCCTATATTGACCATTGAAATCACAGACAATTTCGAAATGCAACCCATAACTCGATTGTTAATGAAAGGATATTTAACAATAAGGTGGCATTTTTATTCCCTATAAGGGCAACATATTTTATATGAAACTTAATTTGATAAATCTAATAATTATTTAGTTATAACGGATTTGAAATTGACATGAATGACATTTGGGGAATTTGTCCATTAGAAAATGCTAGATATCTTAGTAATTATTATATGGATCAAATTATTTTATATTAATGAAATGTTAAGCATTTTATTGTGAATAAAACAACCCTTAAGTTTAATATTTGCTTTTCAAACAAAAGAGTTACAGGCAGAAAACAAATGTTAGAATAAAAACCCTATATTGACCATTGAAATCACAGACAATTTCGAAATGCAACCCATAACTCGATTGTTAGTGAAAGGATATTTAACAATAAGGTGTCATTTTATTCCCTATAAAAGGGCCAACATATTTTATATAAAACTTAATTTGATAAATCTAATAATTATTTAGTTATAACGGATTTGAAATTGACATGAATGACATTTGGGAATTTGTCCATTAGAAAATGCTAGATATCTTAGTAATTATTATATGGATCAAATTATTTTATATTAATGAAATGTTAAGCATTTTATTGTGAATAAAACAACCCCTTAAGTTTAATATTTTCTTTTCAAACAAAAGAGTTACAGGCAGAAAACAAATGTTAGAATAAAAACCCTATATTGACCATTGAAATCACAGACAATTTCGAAATGCAACCCATAACTCGATTGTTAATGAAAGGATATTTAACAATAAGGTGTCATTTTATTCCCTATAAAAGGGCCAACATATTTTTTATATAAAACTTAATTTGATAAATCTAATAATTATTTAGTTATAACGGATTTGAAATTGACATGAATGACATTTGGGAATTTGTCCATTAGAAAATGCTAGATATCTTAGTAATTATTAGTTGTATCAAATTATTCTATATTAATGAAATATTAAATACTTTTATTGTGAATAAAACAACCCCTTAATTTAATATTTGGTTTTCAAACAAAAGAGTTATAGGCAGAAAACAAATGTTAGAATAAAAACCCTATATTGAGCATTGAAATCACAGACAATTTCGAAATGCAACCCATAACTCGATTGTTAGTGAAAGGATATTTAACAATAAGGTGTCATTTTATTCCTATAAAAGGGCCAACATATTTTATATGAAACTTAATTTGATAAATCTAATAATTATTTAGTTATAACTGATTTGAAATTGACATGAATGACATTTGGGAATTTATACATCAGCAAATGCTGGATATCTTAGTAATTATTAGTTGTATCAAATTATTCTATATTAATGAAATATTAAGCCTTTTATTGTGAATAAAAAACCCATAATTTTAATATTAGGTTTTCAAACAAAAGAGTTATAGGCAGAAAACAAATGTTAGAATAAAAACCCTATATAAACCATTGAAATCACAGACAATTTCGAAATGCAACCCCATAACTCGATTGTTAGTGAAAAGGATATTTAACAATAAAGGTGTCATTTTATTCCCTATAAAAGGGCCAACATATTTTATATGAAACTTAATTTGATAAATCTAATAATTATTTAGTTATAACTGATTTGAAATTGACATGAATGACATTTGGAAATTTGCCCATTAGCAAATGCTGGATATCTTAGTAATTATTAGTTGTATCAAATTATTCTGTATTAATGAAATATTAAGCCTTTTATTGTGAATAAAACAACCCCTTAATTTTAATATTTGGTTTTCAAACAAAAGAGTTACAGGCAGAAAACAAATGTTAGAATAAAAACCCTATATTGACCATTGAAATCACAGACAATTTCGAAATGCAACCCATAACTCGATTGTTAGTGAAAGGATATTTAACAATAAGGTGTCATTTCCCTATAAAAGAGACCAACATATTTTATATGAAACTTAATTTGATAAATCTAATAATTATTTAGTTATAACGGATTTGAAATTGACATGAATGACATTTGGGAATTTGTCCATTAGAAAATGTAGATATCTTAGTAATTATTATATGGATCAAATTATTTTATATTAATGAAATGTTAAGCATTTCATTATGAATAAAAATAACCTTAAGTTTAATATTTTCTTTTCAAACAAAAGAGTTACAGGCAGAAAATGTTAGAATAAAAACCCTATATTGACCATTGAAATCACAGACAATTTCGAAATGCAACCCCCATAACTCGATTGTTAGTGAAAGGATATTTAACAATAAGGTGTCATTTTATTTCCCTATAAAAGGGCCAACATATTTATATGAAACTTAATTGATAAATCTAATAATTATTTAGTTACACTGGTTAAGAATTGACATGAATGACATTTGGGAATTTGTCCATTAGAAAATGCTAGATATCTTAGTAATTATTAGTTGTATCAAATTATTTCTGTATTAATGAAATATTCAACCTTTTATTGTGAATAAAACAACCCCTTAATTTTAATATTTGGTTTTCAAACAAAAGAGTTATAGGCAGAAAACAAATGTTAGAATAAAAACCCTATATTGAGCATTGAAATCACAGACAATTTCGAAATGCAACCCATAACTCGATTGTTAGTGAAAGGATATTTAACAATAAGGTGTCATTTTATTCCCTATAAAAGGGCCAACATATTTTATATGAAACTTAATTTGATAAATCTAATAATTATTTAGTTATAACTGATTTGGAAATTGACATGAATGACATTTGGGAATTTATACATCAGCAAATGCTGGATTAGTAATTATTAGTTGTATCAAATTATTCTATATTAATGAAATATTAAGCATTTTATTGTGAATAAAACAACCCCTTAATTTTAATATTTGGTTTTCAAACAAAAGAGTTACAGGCAGAAAACAAATGTTAGAATAAAAACCTATATTGACCATTGAAATCACAGACAATTTCAAAATGTAACCCATAACTCGGTGTTAGTGAAAGGATATTTAACAAATAAGGTGTCATTTTATTCCCTATAAAAGAAACCAACATATTTTATATGAAACTTAATTTGATAAATCTAATAATTATTTATTTATAACTGATTTGAAATCGACATAGATGACATTTGGAAATTTGTCGTTTAGCAAATGCTGGATATCTTAGTAATTATTAGTTGTATCAAATTATTCTATATTAATGAAATGTTAAGCATTTTATTGTGAATAAAACAACCCCTTAATTTTAATATTTTGTTTTCAAACAAAAGAGTTACAGGCAGAAAACAAATGTTAAAATAAAAACCCTATATTAACCATTGCAATCATAGACAATTTTCAGAAATGCCACGCATAACTCTGATTGTTACTGAAGGGATTTTTAACAATAAGGTGTCATTTTGTTCCCTATAAAAGGGAGCCAACATATTTTATATAAAACTTAATTTGATAAATCTAATAATTATTTAGTTATAACGGATTTGAAATTGACATGAGTGATATTTGGGAATTTGTCCATCAGCAAATGCTGGATATCTTAGTAATTATTACTTGTATCAAATTATTTTATATTAATGAAATATTAAGCCTTTTATTGTGAATAAAACAACCCCTTTATTTTAATCTTTGGTTTTCAAACAAAAGAGTTACAGGCAGAAAACAAATGTTAGAATAAAAACCCTATATTGACCATTGAAATCACAGACAATTTCGAAATGCAACCCATAACTCGATTGTTAGTGAAAGGATATTTAACAATAAGGTGTCATTTTATTCCCTATAAAAGGGCCAACTATTTTATGAAACTTAATTTGATAAATCTAATAATTATTTAGTTATAACGGATTTGAAATTGACATGAATGACATTTGGGAATTTATCCATTAGAAAATGCACTAGATATCTTAGTAATTATTATATGGATCAAATTATTTTATATTAATGAAATGTTAAGCATTTTTATTGTGAATAAAACAACCCCTTAAGTTTAATATTTTCTTTTCAAACAAAAGAGTTACAGGCAGAAAACAAATGTTAGAATAAAAACCCTATATTGACCATTGAAATCACAGACAATTTCGAAATGCAACCCATAACTCGATTGTTAGTCGGAAGGATATTCCAACAATAAGAGTGTCATTTTTATTCCCTATAAAAGAGCCAACATATTTTATATGAAACTTAATTTGATAAATCTAATAATTATTTAGTTATAACGGATTTGAAATTGACATGAATGACATTTGGGAATTTGTCCATTAGAAAATGCTAGATATCTTAGTAATTATTAGTTGTATCAAGTATTCTATATTAATGAAATATTAAGCCTTTTGTGCCTTGAATAAAACAACCCTTAATTTTAATGTTGGTTTTTCAAACAAAAGAGTTATAGGCAGAAAACAAATGTTAGAATAAAAACCCTATATTGAGCATTGAAATCACAGACAATTTCGAAATGCAACCCATAACTCGATTGTTAGTGAAAGGATATTTAACAATAAGGTGTCATTTTATTCCCTATAAAAGGGCCAACATATTTTATATGAGAAACTTAATTTGATAAATCTAATAATTATTTAGTTATAACTGATTTGAAATTGACATGAATGACATTTGGGAATTTATACATCAGCAAATGCTGGATATCTTAGTAATTATTAGTTGTATCAAATTATTTTATATTAATGAAATGTTAAGCATTTTATTGTGAATAAAACAACCCCTTAATTTTAATATTTGGTTTTTCAAACAAAATTTACAGGCAGAAAACAAATGTTAGAATAAAAACCCTATATTGACCATTGAAATCACAGACAATTTCGAAATGCAACCCATAACTCGATTGTTGGTGAAAGGATATTTAACAATAAGGTGTCATTTTATTCCCTATAAAAGGGCTTAACATATTTTATATAGAGAAACTTAATTTGATAAATCTAATAATTATTTAGTTATAACTTGATTTGAAATCGACATGAATGACATTTTGGAAATTTGTCGTTTTAGCAAATGCTGGATATCTTAGTAATTATTAGTTGTATCAAATTATTCTATATTAATGAAATGTTAAGCATTTTATTGTGAATAAAACAACCCCATAATTTTAATATTTTGTTTTCAAACAAAAGAGTTACAGGCAGAAAACAAATGTTAAAATAAAAACCTATATTAACCATTGCAATCATAGACAATTTCGAAATGCCACGCATAACTCGATTGTTACTGAAGGGATTTTTAACAATAAGGTGTCATTTTGTTCCCTATAACAGGGCCAACATATTTTATATAAAACTTAATTTGATAAATCTAATAATTATTTAGTTATAACGGATTTGAAATTGACATGAGTAGTATTTGGGAATTTGTCCATCAGCAAATGCTGGATATCTTAGTAATTATTACTTATCAAATTATTTTATATTAATGAAATATTAAGCCTTTTATTGTGAATAAAGCAACCCCTTTATTTTAATCTTTGGTTTTCAAACAAAAGAGTACAGGCAGAAAAATAAATTTTAAAATACAAACCCTATATTAACCATTGCAATCTCATACAATTTCGAAATGCCACCCAAAACACGATTGTTATTGAAGGATATTTAACAATAAGGTGTCATTTTTGTTCCCTATAAAAGAGACAACATAGCTATATAAAACTTAATTTGATAAATCTAATAATTATTTAGTTATAACTGATTTGAAGCACTTGAATGACATTTGGGAATTTATACATCAGCAAATGCTGGATATCTTAGTAACTATTATTTCTATCAAATTATTCTATATTAATAAAATATTAAGCATTTTATTGCTTAAATAAAACAACCCCTTAATTTTAATATTTGGTTTTCAAACAAAAGAGTTACAGGCAGAAAACAAATGTTAGAATAAAAACCCCTATATTGACCATTGAAATCACGAACAATTTCGAAATGCAACCCATAACTCGATTGTTGGTGAAAGGATATTTAACAATAAGGTGTCATTTTTATTCCTATAAAAGGAGCCGCTTTTTATTTTATATGAAACTTAATTTGATAAATCTAATAATTATTTAGTTATAACTGATTTGAAATCGACATGAATGACATTTGGAAATTTGTCGTTTAGCAAATGCTGGATATCTTAGTAATTATTAGTTGTATCAAGTATTCTATATTAATGAAATGTTAAGCATTTTATTGTGAATAAAACAACCCCTTAATTTTAATATTTTGTTTTCAAACAAAAGAGTTACAGGCAGAAAACAAATGTTAAAATAAAAACCTATATTAACCATTGCAATCATAGACAATTTCAATGCACGCATAACTCGATTGTTACTGAAGGGATTTTTAACAATAAGGTGTCATTTTGTTCCCTATAAAAGGGCCAACATATTTTATATAAAACTTAATTTGATAAATCTAATAATTATTTAGTTATAACGGATGAAAGAATTGACATGAGTGATATTTGGGAATTTGTCCATCAGCAAATGCTGGATATCTTAGTAATTATTACTTGTATCAAATTATTTTATATTAATGAAATATTAAGCCTTTTTCGTATGGAATAAAAATAACCCTTTATTTTAATCTTTGGTTTTCAAACAAAAGAGTTACAGGCAGAAAACAAATGTTAGAATAAAAACCCTATATTGACCATTGAAATCACAGACAATTTCGAAATGCAACCCATAACTCGATTGTTAGTGAAAGGATATTTAACAATAAGGTGTCATTTTATTCCCCACAAAAGGGCCAACATATTTTTTATATGAAACTTAATTTGATAAATCTAATAATTGTTAGTTATAACGGATTTGAAATTGACATGAATGACATTTGGGAATTTGTCCATTAGAAAATGCTAGATCTTATTAATTATTATATGGATCAATTATTTTTATATTAATGAAATGTTAAGCATTTTATTGGCAAACAACCCCTTAAGTTTAATATTTTCTTTTCAAACAAAAGAGTTACAGGCAGAAAACAAATGTTAAGAATAAAAAACCTATATTGACCATTGAAATCACAGACAATTTCGAAGTAGCCCATAACTCGATTGTTAGTGAAAGGATATTTAACAATAAGGTGTCATTTTATTCCCTATAAAGGGCCAACATATTTTATATGAAACTTAATTTGATAAATCTAATTATTTAGTTATAACGGATTTGAAATTGACATGAATGACATTTGGGAATTTGTCCATTAGAAAATGCTAGATGTCTTAGTAATTATTAGTTGTATCAAATTATTCTATATTAATGAAATATTAAGCCTTTTATTGTGAATAAAACAACCCCTTAATTTTAATATTTGGTTTTCAAACAAAAGAGTTATAGGCAACAAATGTTAGAATAAAAACCCTATATTGAGCATTGAAATCACAGACAATTTCGAAATGCAACCCATAACTCGATTGTTAGTGAAAGGATATTTAACAATAGAATTGTCATTTTATTCCCTATAAAAGGAGCCAACATATTTTATATGAAACTTAATTTGATAAATCTAATAATTATTTAGTTATAACTGATTTGAAATTGACATGAATGACATTTGGGAATTTATACATCAGCAAATGCTGGATATCTTAGTAATTATTAGTTGTATCAGAATAATCTATATTAATGAAATATTAAGCATTTTATTGTGAATAAAACAACCCCTTAATTTTAATATTTGGTTTTCAAACAAAAGAGTTACAGGCAGAAAACAAATGTTAGAATAAAAACCCTATATTGACCATTGAAATCACAGACAGTTTCGAAATGCAACCCATAACTCGATTGTTGGTGAAAGGATATTTAACAATAAGGTGTCATTTTATTCCCTATAAAAGGAGCCAACATATTTTATATGAAACTTAATTTGATAAATCTAATAATTATTTAGTTATAACTGATTTGAAATCGACATGAATGACATTTGGAAATTTGTCGTTTAGCAAATGCTGGATATCTTGGTAATTATTAATTTGTATCAAATTATTCTATATTAATGAAATGTTAAGCATTTGTGAATAAAACAACCCCTTAATTTTAATGACATTTTGTTTTCAAAACAAAGGAGATTCTGAGCAGAAAACAAATGTTAAAATAAAAACCCTATATTAACCATTGCAATCATGAAGACAATTTCGAAATGCACCATAACTCGATTGTTACTGAAGGGATTTTTTAACAATAAGGTGTCATTTTGTTCCCCTATAACAGAGCCAACATATTTTATATAAAACTTAATTTGATAAATCTAATAATTATTTAGTTATAACGGTTGAAATTGACATGGTGATGTTGCAGAATTTGTCCATCGTAATCTTACAGATATCTTAGTAATTATTACTTGTATCAAATTATTTTATATTAATGAAATATTAAACCTTTTATTGTGAATAAAACAACCACTTTATTTTAATCTTGGTTTTTCAAACAAAGGAATTACGAGCAGAAAATAAATTTTAAAATACAAACCCTATATTAACCATTGCAATCTCATACAATTTCGAAATGCCACCCAAAAGCACGATTGTTATTGAAGGGATATTTAACAATAAGGTGTCATTTTTAATTCCCTATAAAAAGAACCAACACTTTATATAAAACTTAATTTGATAAATCTAGCCAATTATTTAGTTATAACTGATTTGAAATTGACATGAATGACATTTGGGAATTTATGCCTTCAGCAAATGCTGGATATCTTAGTAACTATTATTTCTATCAAATTATTCTATATTAATGAAATATTAAAGCATTTATTGTGAATAAAACAACATAATTTTAATATTTGGTTTTCAAACAAAAGAGTTACAGGCAGAAAACAAATGTTAGAATAAAAACCCTATATTGACCATTGAAATCACAGACAATTTCGAAATGCAACCCATAACTCGATTGTTGGTGAAAGGATATTTAACAATAAGGTGTCATTTTATTCCCTATAAAAGGGCCAACATATTTTATATGAAACTTAATTTGATAAATCTAATAGTATTTAGTTATAACTGATTTGAAATCGACATGAATGACATTTGGAAATTTGTCGTTTAGCAAATGCTGGATATCTTAGTAATTATTAGTTGTATCAAATTATTCTATATTAATGAAATAATAAGCATTTTATTGTGAATAAAACAACCATAATTTTAATATTTTGTTTTCAAACAAAGAGTACAGGCAGAAAACAAATGTTAAAATAAAAACCCTATATTAACCATTGCAATCATAGACAATTTCGAAATACCACGCATAACTCGATTGTTACTGAAGGGATTTTTAACAATAAGGTGTCATTTTGTTCCCTATAAAAGGAACAACATATTTTATATAAAACTTAATTTGATAAATCTAATAATTATTTAGTTATAACGGATTTGAAATTGACATGAGTGATATTTGGGAATTTGTCCAGCTAACAGTATGGAGGATATCTTAGTAATTATTACTTGTATCAAATTATTTTATATGAAATATGGCTTTTTATTGTGAATAAAACAACCCCTTTATTTTAATCTTTGGTTTTCAAACAAAAGAGTTACGAACGAAAAACAAATGTTAGAATAAAAACCTATATTGACCATTGAAATCACAGACAATTTCAAAATGCAACCCATAACTCGATTGTTAGTGAAAGGATATTTAACAATAAGGTGTCATTTTATTCCCTATAAAAGGCCAACATATTTTATATCAAAACTTAATTTGATAAATCTAATAATTATTTAGTTATAACGGATTTGAAATTGACATGAATGGCATTTGGGAATTTGTCCATTAATGCTAGATATCTTAGTAATTATTATATGGGATCAAAATATTTTATATTAATGAAATGTTAAGCATTTTTGTGGAATAAAGTAACCCACTTAAGTTGAAAATATTTTCTTTTCAAACAAAAGAGTTACAGGCAGAAAAACAAATGTTAGAATAAAAACCCTATATTGACCATTGAAATCACAGACAATTTCGAAATGCAACCCATAACTCGATTGTTGGTAAGAAAGGATATTTAACAATAAGGTGTCATTTTTATTCTATAAAGAACCAACATATTTTATATGAAACTTAATTTGATAAATCTAATAATTATTTAGTTATAGCGGATTTGAAATTGACATGAGTGATATTTGGGAATTTGTCCATCAGCAAATGCTGGATATCTTAGTAATTATTACTTGTATCAAATTGTTTTATATTATTTAGAAATATTAAGCCTTTTATTGTGAATAAACCCCTTTATTTTAATCTTTGGTTTTCAAACAAAAAATTTGGAGCAGAAAACAAATGTTAGAATAAAAACCCTATATTGACCATTGAAATCACAGACAATTTCGAAATGCAACCACAACTCGATTGTTAGTGAAAGGATATTTAACAATAAAGGTGTCATTTTATTCCCTATATAAAAGAGACAACATATTTTATATGAAACTTAATTTGATAAATCTAATAATTATTTAGTTATAACTTAGTTTGAAATTGACATGAATGACATTTGGGAATTTGTCAGTAGAAAATGCTAGATATCTTAGTAATTATTATATGGATCATTATTTATATTAATGAAATGTATTTTATTGTGAATAAAACAACATAAGTTTAATATTTTCTTTTCAAACAAAGAGATTTAGACAGAAAACAAATGTTAGAATAAAAACCCTATATTGACCATTGAGGCCCTGAATGATTTCAAATGCGACATAACAATTGTTAGTGAAAGGATATTTAACAATAAAGGTGTCATTTTATTCCCTATAAAAGGGAACCAACATATTTTATATGAAACTTAATTTGATAAATCTAATAATTATTTAGTTATAACGGATTTGAAATTGACATGAATGACATTTGAGAATTTGTCCATTAGAAAATGTAGATATCTTAGTAATTATTAGTTGTATCCGTATTCTATATTAATGAAATATTAAGCCTTTTATTGTGAATAAAACAACCCCCTTAATTTTATAATATTTGGTTTTCAAACAAAAGAGTTATAGACAGCACAAATGTTAGAATAAAAACCACCTGTTGAGCATTGAAATCACAGACAATTTCGAAATGCAACCCATAGCTAGATTGTTAGTGAAGGATATTTAACAATAAAGTTGTGTTATTTTCCTATAAAGAGACAGCATATTTTATATGAAACTTAATTTGATAAATCTAATAATTATTTGAATTTATAACTGATTTGAAATTGACATGAATGACATTTGGGAATTTGCCCATCAAAAACAAATGCTGGATATCTTAGTAATTAATGGTTATATCAAATTATTCTATATTAATGAAATATTAAGCATTTTATTGTGAATAAAACAACCCCTTAATTTTAATATTTGGTTTTTCAAACAAAAGAGTTACAGGCGAAAACAAATGTTAGAATAAAAACCCTATATTATTGAAATCACAGACAATTTCGAAATGCAACCCATAACTCGATTGTTGGTGAAAGGATATTTAACAATAAGGTGTCATTTTATTCCCTATAAAAGGGCAACATACATATGAAACTTAATTTGATAAATCTAATAATTATTTAGTTATAACTGATTTAGAAATCGACATGAATGACATTTGGAAATTTGTCGTTTAGCAAATGCTGGATATCTTAGTAATTATTAGTTGTAAATTATTCTATCAATGAAATGTTAAGCATTTTATTGTGAAAATAAAACAACCCCTTAATTTTAATGTTTTGTTTTCAAACAAAAGAGTTACAGGCAGAAAACAAATGTTAAAATAAAAACCTATATTAACCATTGCAATCATAGACAATTTCGAAATGCCATAATAGATTGTTACTGAAGGGATTTTTTAACAATAAGGTGTCATTTTGTTCCCTATAACAGGGCCAACATGTTTCTCCATAAAACTTAATTTGATAAATCTAATAATTGTTACGTTCTAATAACGGATTTGGTGAGCATGAGTGATATTTGGGAATTTGTCCATCAGCAAATGCTGGATATCTTAGTAATTATTACTTGTATCAAATTGTTTTATATTAATGAAATATTAAGCCCTTTATTGTGAATAAAACAACCCCTTTATTTTTTAATCTTTGGTTTTCAAACAAAGTTACAGAGCAGAAAACAAATTTTAAAATACAAACCTATATTAACCATTGCAATCTCATACAATTTCGAAATCCACCCAAAGCACGATTGTTATTGAAGGGATATTTAACAATAAGGTGTCATTTTGTTCCCTATAAAAGACCCAACATATTTTATATAAAAAACTTAATTTTGATAAATCTAATAATTATTTAGTTATAACTGATTTGAAATTGACATGAATGACATTTGGGAATTTATACATCAGCAAATGCTGGATATCTTAGTAACTTTATTATTTCTATCAAATTATTCTATAATGAAATATTAAGCATTTTAGTGAATAAAACAACACTTGTTTAATATTTGGTTTTTCAAACAAAAAAGTTACGGGCAGAAAACAAATGTTAGAATAAAAACCCTATATTGACCATTGAAATCACAGACAATTTCGAAATGCGCTTATAGCACCGATTGTTGGTGAAAAGATATTTAACAATAGGTGTCATTTTATTCCTATAAAAGAGGCTAACATATTTATATAAAACTTAATTTGATAAATCTAATAATTATTTAGTTATGTGATTTAAATCGACATGAATGACATTTGGAAATTTGTCGTTTAGCAAATGCTGGATATCTTAGTAATTATTAGTTGTATCAAATTATTCTATATTAATGAAATGTTAAGCATTTTTGTGTGAATAAAACAACATGTAATTTTATTTTGTTTTCAAACAAAAGAGTTACGAGCAGAAAACAAATGTTAAAATAAAAACCCTATATTAACCATTGCAAAAATCATAGACAATTTCGAAATGCGCATAACTCGATTGTTACTGAAGGATTTTTAACAATAAGGTGTCATTTGTTCCCTATAAAAGGGCCAACATATTTATATAAAACTTAATTTGATAAATCTAATAATTATTTAGTTATAACGGATTTGAAATTGACATGAGTAGTATTTTGGGAATTTGTCCATCAGCAAATGCTGGATATCTTAGTAATTATTACTTGTATCAAATTATTTTATATTAATGAAATATTAAGCCTTTTATTATTAGATCAAACAACCCCTTTGTTTTAATCTTTGGTTTTCAAACAAAAGAGTTACAGGCAGAAAACAAATGTTAGAATAAAAACCCTATATTGACCATTGAAATCACAGACAATTTCATTACAACCCCATAACTCGATTGTTAGTGAAAAGGATATTTAACAATAAGGTGTCATTTTATTCCCTATAAAAGGGCCAACATATTTTATATGAAACTTAATTTGATAAATCTAATAATTATTTAGTTATAACGGATTTGAAATTGACATGAATGACATTTGGGAATTTGTCCATTAGAAAATGCTAGATATCTTAGTAATTATTATATGGATCAAATTATTTTATATTAATGAAATGTTAAGCATTTTATTGTGAATAAAACAACCCCTTAAGTTTAATATTTTCTTTTCAAACAAAAGAGTTACAGGCAGAAAACAAATGTTAGAATAAAAACCCTATATTGACCATTGAAATCACAGACAATTTCGAAATGCAACCCATAACTCGATTGTTAGTGAAAGGATATTTAACAATAAGGTGTCATTTTATTCCCTATAAAAGGGCCAACATATTTTATATGAAACTTAATTTGATAAATCTAATAATTATTTAGTTATAACGGATTTGAAATTGACATGAATGACATTTGGGAATTTGTCCATTAGAAAATGCTAGATATCTTAGTAATTATTAGTTGTATCAAATTATTCTATATTAATGAAATATTAAGCCTTTTATTGTGAATAAAACAACCCCTTAATTTTAATATTTGGTTTTCAAACAAAAGAGTTATAGGCAGAAAACAAATGTTAGAATAAAAACCCTATATTGACCATTGAAATCACAGACAATTTCGAAATGCAACCCATAACTCGATTGTTAGTGAAAGGATATTTAACAATAAGGTGTCATTTTATTCCCTATAAAAGGGCCAACATATTTTATATGAAACTTAATTTGATAAATCTAATAATTATTTAGTTATAACTGATTTGAAATTGACATGAATGACATTTGGGAATTTATACATCAGCAAATGCTGGATATCTTAGTAATTATTAGTTGTATCAAATTATTCTATATTAATGAAATATTAAGCATTTTATTGTGAATAAAACAACCCCTTAATTTTAATATTTGGTTTTCAAACAAAAGAGTTACAGGCAGAAAACAAATGTTAGAATAAAAACCCTATATTGACCATTGAAATCACAGACAATTTCGAAATGCAACCCATAACTCGATTGTTGGTGAAAGGATATTTAACAATAAGGTGTCATTTTATTCCCTATAAAAGGGCCAACATATTTTATATGAAACTTAATTTGATAAATCTAATAATTATTTAGTTATAACTGATTTGAAATCGACATGAATGACATTTGGAAATTTGTCGTTTAGCAAATGCTGGATATCTTAGTAATTATTAGTTGTATCAAATTATTCTATATTAATGAAATGTTAAGCATTTTATTGTGAATAAAACAACCCCTTAATTTTAATATTTTGTTTTCAAACAAAAGAGTTACAGGCAGAAAACAAATGTTAAAATAAAAACCCTATATTAACCATTGCAATCATAGACAATTTCGAAATGCCACGCATAACTCGATTGTTACTGAAGGGATTTTTAACAATAAGGTGTCATTTTGTTCCCTATAAAAGGGCCAACATATTTTATATAAAACTTAATTTGATAAATCTAATAATTATTTAGTTATAACGGATTTGAAATTGACATGAGTGATATTTGGGAATTTGTCCATCAGCAAATGCTGGATATCTTAGTAATTATTACTTGTATCAAATTATTTTATATTAATGAAATATTAAGCCTTTTATTGTGAATAAAACAACCCCTTTATTTTAATCTTTGGTTTTCAAACAAAAGAGTTACAGGCAGAAAACAAATTTTAAAATACAAACCCTATATTAACCATTGCAATCTCATACAATTTCGAAATGCCACCCAAAGCACGATTGTTATTGAAGGGATATTTAACAATAAGGTGTCATTTTGTTCCCTATAAAAGGGCCAACATATTTTATATAAAACTTAATTTGATAAATCTAATAATTATTTAGTTATAACTGATTTGAAATTGACATGAATGACATTTGGGAATTTATACATCAGCAAATGCTGGATATCTTAGTAACTATTATTTCTATCAAATTATTTTATATTAATGAAATATTAAGCCTTTTATTGTGAATAAGAAAACACTTTAATTTTATTATTTGGTTTTCAAAGAAAAGAGTTACAGGCAGAAAACAAATTTTAAAATACAAACCCTATCAACCATTGCAATCTGGATATCCATTTTGTATAATTTATCTTTCTATCAATGACTCTTGATTCATCAAAATTATAAAATTTATTTATATTTCAAATGGAATTTGATCTTTTATTAAAAATTTATTTATTGTAAAGTGATATTGAGAAAGTATAATAATTTGTAATTGTATCTTTTAATTTAATTTTACTTTTTTTTTTTTTTATAAAAATTCAAAAATTATCAACAATATTTATTGAATATGTTAGTTTAAGAGTTAATGGAACAAATTATATGAATATTTGTAAAAATTTTAAAAATAATTTGCTATTTAATAAAGTTTTTATTAGAGGGTCGATTTTTTTTGCATCGTAACATATATGGACTACTCGGTTATAAATTCTTGCTGATAATGTTAAGTTTAAATTTAATCCAGTCCCTCACCCTCCTATCCACAGATTATGTCATATGAATATTTTTTTTTAGTATTTAAAAACACCCCCTATTAATGATTATGAATAAATGGCAAAAGAGTCGTTTATTTGGAGGGAATTTTGGCCCTGGTAGGTAATAAACTCAATCTTGGTTTATTTTTTTATTATCATCTCTCTCGCGGGGGAGAGTTAATTTAAATGGGATATTTATGCCCTATAGATTGTGTGTGTGTGTGTGTGCCAATTCCGTTTCGTTAATTAGACCCTCTCTCTTTCACATTGGGTTTTGCCAATATTCGCTTTTTGTTTTATTACCGGAGACGAGGGAATAAATAATAATAATAAAAATAAAACTCGTCAAATATCAACTTGAATTGTTTAGTTTTTTTTTATTTATTTTTTTATTGATAAATAAATAAACTGAACTTGTCTTATATATTTTCATGTAAATGTCCACTTCCGGTCTTCCGATTTTAATTGACTGATTTATTTATTTCGCCACGCAGAGGGGGCAGCCCTTTACTTAGAAAGAAAATAGATTTGTTTACAAATTAAGTTGTAAGATCTCATCAGCCGTCTAAAAATAATGACAGATGTTGTGGCTATTGGTAAAATGTCAATGTATATATGGGCGCCAGTAGAATACCAAAACCGAGGCCAGAGAGTTGGGAGCGCCAAAAGCGCCCCACAACTGTGCACTGCGATTAAGCAAGAATAATACATTACATAAACAAAACAAAAACAACAAAAAATAATTGAAAAAAATATAAATAAAAAAAAAAAAAAAAAAAAAAATCTCTGGCTCGACAACCCTTCATGGGTCTTGGCCTACTGAATTGGTTGCTGTCCTAATTGGAAACAGTACCGAGGGGTCAAGTGGTTAGCTCAACGCACATCTACAACCTTCGTTTCAGTTTTCTTAACCGAGATTCGCTACTTCTCAATCAAGCAGCTACTCATTTATCCTCACGAGGCTGAGTGAACCCCGTTCCAGACCCTATACTTACAGAAAAATTTCTGAGCATAGCCGGGAATCGAACCCGGGACCTCCGGGTTGCCAGTCAGTTACTCTGACCATTAGACCACGGAGGCGGTAAATATAAATATAAATAAAAGTTAACATTAATGTTAAAAAACGTTTAACATGGGCTGGCCACTGCAGAAAGTCATTTGTCGAAGATGACCAGCACAGCAATGCACATAAATTTAAACTTTCAATTTTAATCAACTAAGGCCGGGCCCCGTCCTGAAAGACCGCCTCATAAAACTAGAAAAGTTAAAAAGGGAGCCTAACAAGTGTCATTTTGTTTAATGTAGTTTTGGGGACACCCAGGGCGCGCAGGTCCCTGAAGGACCGGGGACACCACACCCCCTTCCATGATATTGTGACAGCACCGGCGACTCGAACCTCTCCGCGATATTCCCGACCAGACTGGAGTTGCAACTATAATAATTAATTTTGTTCTTGTTGGCAACCTCCAGTCCGGCGAGCGCGGAGACCACCTGGACATCGAAAGCTTGATCTACTCCTTCCAGCCTATATCAAGCTTAAGTTTAGAATTTCGTATCTCTAAGACTTATGGTTGCCAAACGCAGGGGGGTTAAATTCTTATATACGTAACCATCAACTTCCGGTTTTTCTATTTTAGCCAAAATCTTGTTATACTTCTTGTAGCTTCTAGATAGCTTAAGTTTCAAATTTCAAGGATCTGCGACTTTCAGAAGACGAGATATGAACGATTAAAATATTTATTTTACGACACTCCTAATTTACAACCCCTTCCTTTAATTCAATCGGTTTAAAAATTTGACACAACTAATAGCTCATGACACAGTAATTAAAAAAAATCGTTAGAGCTGTTTTTGAGAAAATAAAAAATAACGAAAAAACTTTCATGTAAATGTCCACTTCCGGTTTTCTGATTTCAACCAAAAGCTTGCTGTACTCCTTTTAGCCTATATTGAGCTTAAGTTTCGAATTTCGTAGCTTTTATATACGTACGCACTGACCAATGGAGTTTGGCCCCTCTTTGGCCCCTGGAGACCACATTTTCCTGTTTTATGTCCTAAATCCGATTTTCAACTATTAAAGGCATCGATTCTTTCCACCTAGAATTTACAAAATTAAATTAACTCTTTTCATTTCTGAGATACAAGCTCTCAAATAGTCAGGACCCAGACAGGCCATCGCAATACTTCCCCATTATATTCTATGAATATAAATGTGAAAGTAATAAAACTAGTCAAATATCAACTTGAATTGTTTATTTTTTTTTATTTTTTTATTTATTTATTGATCAATAAATGAACTGAACTTGTCTTATATATTTTATAGACAACAACAACAAATAATTCCATTAAATGAAGTCTTTGAAGATAAAAAGAATTTCGCTAAAGCTATTTTTAATAAATGAACGAAAAATTCAGGATAAAAAAATTAAAAAAAAAAAAAAACTCATGAATTTTTGCCTTTTTTCACCCTCTCTAATTTAAGCGAGAGCGAGAACGGGTTAACACACTCATAAAATATTGGATTAAAATTTCGAACTCGCGTTTTTTAACGGTTTATTAAATTTCGAAGTCTCGTGAGTATATTGGTAGATATAAAAATAAAAAAATATATAAATCTCACAGGTGTAAGAAGGGTTCAGAAGGGGAAGTTGTGAATTTTTTATGATATTGATTCAAGATGTTCAGAACTGTAGAAATGTATGAGATATCTATGGTTGGTGTCGAAAAAATCTGTGGAGGCCTGTATTGAATGAACGAAGGCTCTAGGTAGCTGGAAAATGTAAATAAAAAGAGAGTTCCTGGATTTTGGTAAGTGGCTCTTACCACTACGCAATCTCGTGGTCAAAAACATAACTAAAACAAACGGGTAAACGGAACAGCTTACCCTATGGGCCCGCGCCACAAAGAGGGCGCCCGTAAATTTTGTGACGCGATTTTTGCGAATTTTCGACCCCCTTCCCCCTTCCCCCTTCCTCACCCTCTAATCTCACGTGAGATTTTTCAAATTGCCTATTTTTAGTGTAAATACGTTAATCTGTGTTTGATTGTGTTGGAATTTAAGACCAGTTATGCACTGGCCAATCAGATCGTTTGGATCATACAAACATATATACTTACATAATTTTTACATTATATATATATATATATTAGGGTGGGTCAAAAAATCCATTATTTTTTTACAAGTGACACGGAAAAATGGGTTGCTAGACACCTTAAAAAATTCTTTCTAAATATGAGCTCTTAATTTTAATAAGAAGATCCTCCGCATCGCAGTTTTTTATTTTTTCTCAGTCCAATAGAAAAAAATTCATACCTCATCATTAATTGATTGTACAGAAAAATGTTCTTGAAGAATTTCGTAGGAAATTTAACGCTCTACAAAAAAGGTATCTTATATTTCTTCCGTAAACCTCACCATTTGAAAGATATTGAAGATTCAAGTTTGATTATTTTAAGACAAAATTCATTTTTTTTTTTTTTTTTTTTAATGCAATCGAATGCAAGAAGGGGTGCACCAGTAAAGGTGTAGCCCCTATGGATCTCGAAAGACCCTTGCATTACCGAAGAGAAGGGAAAGTTGATTAAGTGAGAGGGTGTAGACGTAGGTGTCTATGCACCCTGGTTTTGAAGGTTTGAAGATCATAGGTGCTGGGAAAGATAGAGGCTGGGAGAGAGTTCCAGTTCCTTGAAGTCATGGGGATATATGTATTCGCGAATGAAGTGGTCCGGCACTTTTCCAATTTGACCGCAAAAGAGTGTTGGGAGTCGGCAAAACGTGTGCTGCGTGCAAAGTATGCTTTGGGGGGTATTGATTTTATCTCATCAGAGCACCTGCCGTGATAGTATCTATAGAAAAGGGAAAGGGCAGAGACATCTCTTCGATGAGCCAACGAGTCGAGGGAGTCGGTGAGGGTAGAATCGTCAATTAGCCTGACGGCTCGTTTCTGAATTGCATCAAGGTCATTTTTGTTTATGAATTTTATAACTCGACAATAAATGGCTATTATAAAATTCGCAATACAAATTTTTGTAGGAAATTAACTGCTCTATAAAAAGGGTGTCTTATGTGTTGGCTATTAAATTAAGCGTTCAAAAAGATATTCATCATCAAACTTTCATGTGTACTGAAGTTTGATGATGAATATCTTTTGAACGCTTAATTTAATCGCCAAAACATAAGACACCTTTTTTATAGAGCAGTTAATTTCCTATAAAAATTTTACTGCGAATTTTATAATAGCCATTTATCTGTTCGAGTTATGAAATTCATAAACAAAAATAAAATTTGTCTTAAAATAATCAAACTTAAATCTTCAATATCTTTCAAATGGTGAGGTTTACGGAAAAAATATAAGATACCTTTTTTGTAGAGCATTAAATTTCCTACGAAATTCTTCAAAAACATTTGTCTGTACAATCAATTAATGATGAGGTATGAATTCTTTTCTATTGGACTGAGAAAAAAATAAAAAACTGCGATGCGGAGGATCTTCTTAAAAATAAAGAATTTTTTAAGGTGTCTAGCAACCCATTTCTCCGTGTCACTTGTAAAAAAAAAACCACCCTAATATATATATATATATAGATGAATAGATAGATAGATAGATAGATGAAGGCTTGTACAGCTGCTCATGGTGTTTTTCTGTGTTTTTATAGACTGAAGATGGCAAAAAATTTCTACCGAAACTGTATCGACTTTTTTGCAATTTCCAAATAAACAAATCTATTTCCGACTTAGAGAAAAAAGATTTTATTTGTCAGAGAAATCGCCACCTGTTTCTCCAAGAGGGCTTATTATCTCAACTCTCATCACTATCACCCCATGGCCAGGAAGATGCCCGTCGAAAGCGGGCTTCGCAGCCGGTTTTATATAATAAAATTATTTATATCTAAAAATCTTTATTTTATTAATAGGTATATATAAAAATGAAGGGTTGAATAAAAGTCAGAGAGACAATAATCTGCATACTTTCGAAATGAAAAGAGAAACCTTCCTTCCGTCCGGATTGGAAGTTGGTCTAGTAGAAAGATTAGTAGGAGATATAAATTGGGTTAATTATTAATTTGTAGAGAGATTTACCTTTCCGTTGGGGGCGAGACACCCCTCCTGGATACGGAGCCATGGTGTCCATTGGCTGACAACACAGTCCTGGGGAACAACGCAGGGACGAACCCTGGATGGCAATGTGGGAGAGGCCGGATTAGAATGGGGGCCCAACTCTTCATTCAAGCAGAGGCTGAAAAATAAGTGGAGAAAAGAAATACTATGTAGTTAGACGCTGCTATTATAAAGAAAAACTTTCTTAATATTATACAACGAGCTTTTCGTGCGCCCTCGAAGCTCGGCCCTCCGGGCTGGTGCCCTGGCGGGCAGCGTCTCGGTCCAAAAATTTTATTCCTCTTAAAAAACCACACTCCAAATGTATACCCGTAAACTACCGAAAATACATCGTCTCTTAAAAGTTTCGCATCTTTAATTTTTGAGTGGCGAGGGGGGGGGGGGGAGGAACAATTATCAATATATTTAATGTTTCTTAATTTAAAATGAATTGAGTCTTTCATTTCAAAATTCGAATATATATATTTCAAATTTGCCTGGTTAATGAAAAATCGATTGGAGCCATCAGTAAAAATCCGATGCTGAGAATTATATTTCAAATTTGCCTCGTTAATTAATATATATTTAATGTTTCTTAATTTAAAACCTATTGGTGTTTTTTCATTTTCATTCGAGTTCAAATGAATACAATATTATCTCGACACAAAGTCTAAATCAAAAATATATAGTTTTAGTAAAAGAAATCAAGATATAAATATTAATGTGACATTGGTCTAGTGGTTAGGGCTGATGACCATAGTTCAAGAGTTCGTCGGTTCGATTCTAAGCAAGAGGGTAATTTTTTTTAGAGAAATTTCTCTAAGCGTTGTTACAAATTAATCTAGATAAATATTATATAGTATGTGGTGCAAAAAGTGGAACACTTCAAAAAATTTAGTTTTTTCAAATAATTTTCAAAAAAAAAAAAAAAAAAAAAACATATTTTATTTAAACTTTTAATACATTCTGTCATTGTACAAATATTTTTAAACATTTTTAGAGTGAAAATAATGTATTACTTTAATTTAAACCCTTTCAAATTAAATTTATTTAAATGTTTAAAAGGTTGAGACTAAAAGGACCTCGTAGAATGGATGGATAATTCTTGTTAAAAGAAAAAAATTCCAGCTTCACAGATGGAGCATTTTCTTTATTTAAGTAGTACAAACGAGAGACGTTTCAGCCGTGACTCACAGCCATCTTCAGACTACAACAAAGTAACATGCGAAATGTTTAAGCATAACAATAATAAAATACAATATTAACAATAATTATAACATTACTGTTGTAAATACAAGTGCGTTTTTATGCAAAACTCATTTTTAAACATATGACATGATAAGAGAAAAATCTTATCTTTTTAATTGATTTTTGATGAACTGGTGGAGCCTAAATGCATGTCATATGTTTAAAAATGAGTTTTGCATAAAAACGCACTTGTATTTAAAACAGTGAGGTATATATTGTTACAATTATTGTTAATATTGTATTTTATTATTGTTATGCTTAAACATTTCGCATGTTACCTTGTTGTAGACTGAAGATGGCTGTGAGTCACGGCTGAAACGTCTCTCGTTTGTACTAATTAAATAAAGAAAATGCTCCATCTGTGAAGCTGGAATTTTTTTCTTTTAACAAGAATTATCCATCCATTCTACGAGGTCCTTTTAGTCTCAACCTTTTAAATATTTATATTTTGGACCTATCAAGTGTCTCCTATTTAAATTTATTTAAACTAGCATAAATTTTCAGGTTTGAAAACTGATCCATTTATTGAATTGTATTAAATGATTATCGTCTAATATCGAATTAAATTGAATATTTTAATGTTTATCAGTTCGATTTGAATATCTCATCTTTAAATTTAATTTCATTTGAATTATTGTCAAAGCATAATGGCTCTAAAGACCGAGGAAGTAGCTACTCAAGCTGTAGCTCTAATAAATAATGGAAGATCGTATCAGTATGTCGACAGCTCAACGACTTCAAGCATCGGTATCCATAGAGCTCTTGTGGATAAAACGATATAGAGAAACAAACTCTTATCCCAGGAGACCGGAATTAGAACTTCAATGAGAGAGATGAACGATTTATACTATTGGATATCTATTGAGGGATCGGCATTGTACAGCAGTTGAGCAAATTCAACAGCGCCTTCTACAAACTCGACAAGTCAATCTAAGTGTTTGGACTAGCAGATGACGTCTCCGGGAATTAGGTTTGATGACAATGAGTCCAGCGACAGGCCCTCTTTTCACACCGATTATGTTATATTTTTCTAAGTGTTCCACTTTTCGTGCGCCCTGGTGCTAGTCAGATTAGCCGTTAATTAGAAAAATAGGAAATGAGCTCATGGGAGATGGCCGTCAAATTTTAAACATTATGAAAAATATTCATTTAACAGGGTCGCCTGTAGGGTAGGCTAGTCCGAACCAGAGGCGTCCATTTTCCTAGAATATTCTTTACGTAGAACCTGGATTTATAATACTAGTTAATACGATAGCAATATATTAATATTATTTTAGTCTTTGAATTCAGGTAAAAAGGTCGAATTTTATTTGAAGCCTAATTTAAAATTTTGGGACTTTTCTACTTGCGTTCCGTATACCTTTCGTATTTCTAGATAAGTCACTTAAGTTTTGAAAAAATAAATTGTAACTTTACTTTTATCTTGAATTAATAAGATATCTAGTATTAGTAAAAAATATGTTGTAAGATTACGATACTGGTATGTAAAATTACTAAAAAGTTTTGAGACCGGACTTGGGGAAATTAGATAAGAAATTTTTTACAAAATACTATATGAAATACCTTCATTGAAATAATGAACTTAATAAAGAGAAAATGTGCTTGACATATATATTTTTTTTATAATGATTTTGATCAAGATGAAGTTGCACCAAAAAGGCACATCCTCTGTAATCCGCGGTGAACCCTTGTATCGTGAAAATAAGAAGATATTGCATGGATTGGACTGAAGGTATCTGTGAATGCGGGTCTCGAAAGACTGAAGGTAATATGTGTAGCTGGGAAGACGGACAACAAACAAATGATCTCTTTATGAATCAACAAAATCATCAATTCATCTCTGAGATAGAAGCTCTCAAAGTGTTAGGACCCAGGCAGGAAATCACAATACTTCACATTATATTCTATATTATTTGATGATATAGAGAATAATAAATGTATGTTACATACAAACATGTTAAAATAAAAATAAGCTACATACACTTAAAATATATACCAAATAAAGTTATACAGGGTGTGGCATAAATATCTACCACATTTTGAAGAGATATAAATAATGAAAAAATTTAACTAGAAAAAAAACGTGTTTTAAACATTATATCAGACAAAAAAAGGTGGGGGGAGTCAAACATGAAAATTCTAGCCCTTTCGACCCAAATTCAACTAAATTTTGTATACATATTCTGTGGATCCCCAGAAGGCTGGAAATGCAAAAACTAACCTCCCAAAATTGGGGGAGTGTCAAAAATACAAATTCTAGCCCAATCTCAACCAAATTTTGTACCTATATAAGTTAAATATTCTCACAAAGAGAAACAAAAGAGGTTGTCCTCTGCTTGATGCAAATAAACATATACACATATATATCAAGATGATATATCTGTATATATATTATTTATTTGTTTTAGACTATAGTTTCGAAGACTTGGTCTTCATCATCAGTCTTTCTTCAATTATAAATGTTTTTCATGGAGTCAATATCATATGGATATTGAAAACTTGGTGTTTTTCGTCATTGCTGGAAGGCTAGGAACTAATAATATTATTATTAGTTCCTAGCCTTCCAGCAGTGACGAAAGAACACTAAGTTTTCAATATCCATATGATATTGACTCCATGAAAAACATTTATAATTGAAGAAAGACTGATGATGAAGACCAAGTCTTCGAAACTATAGTCTCAAACAAATAAATAATATATATACAGATATATCATCTTGATATATATGTGTATATGTTTATTTGCATCAAGCAGAGGACAACCTCTTTGTTTCTCTTTGTGAATCAACAACTCTGCTACTCTCGGAAAAACAAAAACTTTTCAATTAAATATTCTCACTTCTTCCACATCCCCCTGTAGCCACTAGTTATGATGAATCGCTTTCCCACGGTGCGGCAGCACTCTTCCTTTTTCTCCGCTAGCCCACAAGCTTATGCAGTATCAGCATAGCAGATTCATATAAGAAGGGCTGTTCGCAGACATAGAATTCAGAATGGTTCGCGCGGAGACTAGCTATACTTCCTAGGCCAGACTCTAATAAGTCTCCTCACTACGACAGTATTAGTAAATCTCTGCCCGAACAACAGTGAGTACTGGTCACACTAATTGGACCAACTGAACGGTATAACTAATACTATTTAACATAGCGTACTTCACCTCGTTCTCCTGAGTTGTCATAATTTCGTGTGACACTAAACGGTCGACCCGTAATACCCTCCATCTGACCCAGTATAATTTTATATTTAAAAAAACTTTACAAAACCCTCTTCTCTCAAAGTTCAAACTGTGCTGTGTCTAACTCTAAAAATCTCATTGGATAAAAAATACTTGGTAGGTTTCACATTAAGATATAAAAAAATAAAACGAATTTATTTTTAGAGAATCTTTAATCTCGATATATATATTCGGTGACTAACCCATCTTCAGAAGATACAGAGTTACTTTCTGTATCTCCTGAAGATGGGTTAGTCACCCGAAATATATATATCGATTAATTTAGAATTCCGCGGAGTAAATTCGCGAGCAAATCCACTCAACGGAATTTTTAACAAATTATAAGTAAATTTGTTTTTCTAGTATATTTATACAAATATAGAAATTATCAAATTAATTAAATTAATCTTTAAGAAATTCAAAGATGTTTTTATAAAGCGAAATTTTAGAGAATACGGTTCAGGATGGAGAATCAGCTGGACCTCAAAGGTTCTTATAAAACGGTAGTCTGGCTAAGTATTCTCTAAAATTTCGCTTTATAAAAACATCTTTGAATTTCTTTAAAGATTAATTTAATTAATATATATATCGAGATTAAAGATTCTCTAAAAATAAATTCGTTTTATTTTTTTATATCTTAATGTGAAACCTACCAAGTATTTTTATCCAATAATTTTAAAAAATGTTTCACCAAGTACCAACACCAAATTCCTTAAAAACTATTAAAAAAATCTAAAAATCTCGTTTATAAACATTATTATAAATAACATAAACAAAGATAAGAGTAAATAAATATTTTATTTAATATGGATTTACTATGAGTTAAGGATACTGGGTCACTTATTTCACATTATTTACTCTTATCTTTATTAAAGATGTTTCACTTTGCACCAACACCACAATCTCTACTGATTATTAATAACATAAACATTGTAAACATTTTCCAAAAAGACTAAATATTAAAACAGTATTCAAATAAATAAACTTTTTTTCTCCTACAAACATCCGGCACCCACATTAGATCTAAAAAGTCTAAAATAAAAAAATAAAACTATCCAAGCAATAACATCACTCTACCGCATAAATATTTGTAGTCTTAGTTTTTAAAAAAACTTAATAATTAGGACGACAAATTTAACTTATATATTAGTTGAATAAAAGATTTCACTGTCGATGGTAACAGAATTGTTTTTATTTTAGGTTAAAAATAAAATAAAATGAGAGAGTCTTCTGTTTTTTAAATAAAATAATTTTTAATTATTTCTAGAGACTATAGTTTCGAAGCATTCATCTTCATCATCAGTCTATCACAAATATTTCAAATTAGTTACAAATTAAGATTTAAACATTGAAAATTTTGAAAAATATATAATGTCTTTTTCTTCATGTTTCCTCTTGGGAGATTAGAATGTAACTTACATTACATAATCTCCCAAGAGGAAAGCATGAAGAAAAAGACATTATATATTTTTCAAAAATTTTCAATGTTTAAATCTTAATTTGTAACTAATTTGAAATATTTGTGATAGACTGATGATGAAGGCAATGGCTTCGGAAAACTATAGTCTCTAGAAATAATTAAAAATTATTTTATTTAAAAAACAGAAGAATTCTCTCATTTTATTTTATTTTTAACCTAAAATTAACTCATATAGTTTGGTCGAAAGGGCTAGAATTTTAATTTTTGACACTCTCCCCATTTTGGGTGGTTATTTTTTGCATTTCCAGCCTTCTGGGGATCGACAGAATATGTATACAAAATTTGGTTGAGTTTGGTCCATAGGGCCCCCTTTTTTTGTTTTTAAAACACATTAAAAAAAATATTTTATGTTCTTTTCAAAAATATATCAGTTATTTTCTAATTAAATTTTTTCATTTTTTATACCTCTTCAAAATGTGGGAGATCTTTATAAAGCCCCACCCTTCTAATATATTTAATTTTTTCCTTTTTAATAAAATAAGCAAACGTATTATATATTATATTTTATAAAAGATGAAACATTTCTAATCCCATTTGGGGGATGGATCAGAAGATTATAAACTCGTGGCTTTTGCCATCAGGTCGAGTCGAAATTCCCCAAATGGAAAATAAAAAAAAAAATGAATAAAATAGAAAACAATTTTTTTTTTCATCCCCTTTGCTTATTCTTAAAATATACGAAATGAGAAATAATCCAATATACATCATGGATGTATTGTTTTTCCGTGATTGGTTTTAAGCCCCTTGAAAAAGCGAGTGGCTTAAAAAATTGTTAATTAAAATTGAAATATTACTCGGGGACTAAAAATCGTTATATAGTCTAATATATATATTTTTTTTACTTAATCGAAAACAAATTATTAGTAATTTATTCCATGGCAAAGGGTTAGATATTCTGAATCTGGATTTAAAAAAATTATTATAATATAAATCTATTAGAAAATACCGGGTGAGTTTTTTTATCTTGAGACAGTCTTATATAACTCAAAAACAGTGCATTATATGGAAAAAGTTTCAAATAAAAGTTTATTTATATCAGAGGGGGAAACTAAACTATGCTATTGTTTGTCGACCTAGAACAAGCTTTCAAGGGTATTTCGAGGTCAAGTTCTGTTTTATAAATAGAAAGCTATATGTTTCTGTACATATTCTGAATCTACAAAAAAAACTGAACAACTTTTATTAGAACTATTTTTTTATACGACATCAAATAATAAAAAATATTAAATCAATTAGATCTCAAAAAAATCCTAATAATTATTTTTAACAATCATTCAACTTAATTATCAAATAATAATGATTAAATATTTAATTATTAAATAAATAATTTAATAATAATTAATAATTTAATAATTTTGCGACACTGGTCTGAGACATTCCAGAGTGTATCGCAAGTCTTCTGGATGAATTCCAGTTCCAATTTCGTTATTTTGGCCTGTTTCAGTTTCTTCGTAGCCTTTACATTTCTTGTTTTTTTAACAGATTTACAACACGATAAAATGAAGCTTGGGAGGGTGTATTCCTATCAGGAAAACGCTCGGCATCCATTTCAATGGCAGCCCCATAACACTTCTTCCACATTCACCATAAATTAAGACCATTTCAATTCTGTCTTCAACAAAAAAAATGCTCCATTTTTAATTATGGTAATACAATTAGGTATAACTATCTACTGGATTGATACGAGAAATAAACTTTTTTAAACTCAAGAATTTTAAATAGTTCTATTAAGTAGAAAATAATCTCTTAATACTGTGTACCTGAGTATAATGAAGTTTTAATATCATTATTAAACACTTATTTTCATTGTTGTGACTTTTCGATTTAATAAATATTTATTTAATAATTAATTATTTAATCATTATTATTTGATAATTGTTGAATAATTGTTAAAAATAATTATTATGATTTTTTTTGAGATCTAATTGATTTAATATTTTTTATTATTTGATGTCGTATAAAAAATAGTTCTAATAAAAGTCGTTCAGTTTTTTTTGTAGATTCAGAATATGTACAGAAACATATAGGTTTCCATTTAAAAAACAGAACTTGACCTCGAAATACCCTTGAAAGCTTGTTCTATGAATAGCGTAGTTTAGTTTCCCCTCTGATATAAACAAACTTTTATTTGAAACTTGTTTTCATATTATGCACTGTTTTTGAGTTATAAGACTGTCCCAAGATAAAAAAAAAAACTCACCCGGTATATAGTAGTAGGTATGTATATTTTTTTGTGAAATATAACTCATCTAGGGAAATAAAACTTTTAATCAAATTAATAATACATTTTTTAAGCTAAATGATTTGAATCGGTCATTTCGAAAACCACCTAAGTCACACAATCAGAACTTTTCAGGAATCAATAAAAACTGTGTAATTTACAGGTAAACTAATTTTCAAGAAATTTTTTGGTCTGAATATAGTGTTTAGACTTAAAACTTTGTGAATATCGAATAATTTTTATAGATAAATAATAAATTTAAACTAAATAAATTGACATGTTCTGATGTGAGCATCAGCTTGACTTTACCATACACTTCTGGTTGAGTTTGATAGAAGGGCCTAAATTTTCATTTTTGCCCCCCCCCCCCCTACCATCCCCATTTTTGGTGGTTAGTTCTTGCATTTTTAGTTTTTTGGTAGCTCACTGATTATGTAAGTTAACTTTCTCACGCTCCCGTACTTCCATAGCATCCCCCCTCGAGCCCACCACACTTTTGCTGATTCAACGGAACTGTAGAGTCAAGCCTATTCCCACGGCGCCTCCATGATTTGCACCTCCCCGCGGCTTCATCAGTTAGTATGTACTCAGTATTATGATTTAATATAAAAACCCTCATTGCGAGTCCTTAAGTCAGTTCTAATACACCATTCGGAATCAGGGTACAATCCCACTCCCTCCAACAGTTCAAAAAATCTTCGGCACCAGCCTCTCTCTTCTCGAACAGTTCGGACTAGTGGCTACAGGTAACCCACCAAAATTGACAATCGATCTTTGGTCACTAACAAACGTGTTACCAAAGTACAAACGGTAAATCCGTACGGCCCTCTATCCTTCTCGATTGCACACGTATTAAACTCCCGGCAAAACATTATTAACTTTCGGACTCAAAGCCGGTAAAACAAATTAATTATTACTCCCTGTGTGTTCTCTCATTCTACGATTATAAACTATTTTGTAAAACTTTTCTTCAGCGATTTAATAATAAATAAAAACATTTAAAAAGGATGGATCTAAACCAAAAACTTTCATTTTCGAACAATAAAATCGTCCTTTCCCAAATTCCATATCATCATCTAAAAAAGTCTAAACACCTTAAATATAAACTAAACTATCCAGACATTTAAGAAAACCCAGCTTTTTTTTTTTTTTAATAATATTGATGAGAGAAGGAGATACACCAGAAGGTGGATCCCTAAAGGCCTCTATGGACTGGCCCTCAATCGTGAAAAAGAACAGAGCAGAAGGAAAAGAAGCCGGGATCACGAGCCAATCTCAGAAACTTAGATACAATTCAATATCCAATTTACCAAGGTTTTAGGGGCTTCGAGCAGTGGTAAATCCTCCGCGCGATAAATTCGGTTAAATTTATCTCCCACTTAATTTTATTACCAGACCCTATACTTACAGAAAAAATGTCTGGGTATAGCCGGGAATCGAACCCGAGACCTCCGGGTTGCCAGTCAGTTGTTCTGACTAAAGTTTAGAAGGAAATTGTGTCGGTTTCAGTAGTGAAATATATTAAACAAAGGAATTAGTATTTAACGGAGTTATAGTGGTGTTTCACAAGAGAAACAAAATTAAAAAAATTGAAATCTTTTAAATTATTTTGGAGATTTTTTGTTTATCTCTAACATACATATTTCAGGCTCGGAACCCTTCATCAGGAGGTTAAACAGAACACTGAATATAAAATTTTTTACATTGTATCAATTTATTATAGTTCGGGCGAGTGGAGGGGTGAGCCAATGGGAGTTGAAAGAATTGAGTGGTTGAATTTAAGGTATGTGAAGGTAGAAAAGGGTTATTGTTATTATATTTATATATTGTTGTTCTGACCATTACACCACCGAGGCGGACGCCAGCTCTACCGCAAAATAAAAATATGGTCCACCTGGGCGAAAAAACCAATCCTTTTTAAAAAGGTATTTTTCGGCCAGCGGCCTATAAGTTGTATACAAAATTTGGTTGAGTTTAGTCCAAGGGCTTATACCATATACTAGTATATAGTGTAGTATTTGTGTATATAGTGTTTCCTCTAGGGCTTAGTGTTATCCCCAGTGTTAAGTGATTTCTCCAGTGTTCATTTTTATTGCGTTCTCCCAGTGTTCTAATTTCATGTAAGTATTTTCCCCGTTATTCTTATTATTCCTGTTTTATATATTTATTAGATGCGAATCCCGCCGACGGCGGGCCTCTTGCTATCCAAGGAGCTTTGCCCCCTGAACCATCACCCCTACACCTCCGATCACTCCCCACCCTACAAACCCTATCCCTAAATATAGAATATTTGTGTTTAAGACCCCAAAATCAAAAATCCCTCATTTTTCGGTTCAGGGGTGAAATTTAAAAAAAATGAAAAGACGATCCAAAACCCAGAAGTTTAAAAGAACAATTTAAAAATTTCAAAAATTCATCCCAAAATGAGAGACCATATCGATATCTTATCAGGTTTAAGAGATCTTGAAAAACTCCGAAAACACATTTTGGGACCCTTTACGCCTTTACGGATCGAATTTTTTATGCATCACAATCTTTATGTCTATTTGATATGACACGGTTTCTAACGCGAAAGAATTGTCTCTCTCTAACTATAAATTTGTCCGCTGTGAGTTGAACAGATGGCAGCACTTGATGACAACGCCTGTATTTAGACAACCACAGCAGACGCTAGCACAGGGAACATGATCAGATGAGCCTTCCAATATATTTATTAATAACTAGCTTCAAGGCCCGCCTTCGGCAGGCGCTACTTGTGACTCGGGGCTTCGCCCCTGGACTCCCTTGCTTGGCTGCTTTATTGATGTTTTATTAGTAACAGAGAATAAATATAATTGTTTTATTATAAAGTCTTAAATAGACATAATTTGTGATTCTATTTAACTGTAATATACACTCATAACAAATAAGATGAAACAAATATTTAAAATGTATTAAAAATCTCTATTGATAAAAAATTCTCTTATTCTCAAGCTTGAGTTGTTTATCATAAAATAATTTAGTCTTATTGATTTTAAGTCGATTCTTCCACGTTTTCAGTAGAGCTTGCCATTAATAGTCAAAACATCAAAAATGGAATGCAAAAGGTTATTCCTCTAGTATTAGATAAGAATCGATCGTTATTTTTGATTTTAAGTCGATTCCTCCATGTCTTCAGCAATGGTTACCAATAATAATCGAAGGGTCAAAAATCTAATGTAGAATTATTATTCCTCAAGTATTAGATAAGAATCGATTGCTATTTTTGATTTTAAGTTGATTCCTCCATGTCTTCACCAATAACTACCAATAAAAACCGAAACGTCAAAAATCGAATGTAGAATTGTTATTCCTCGACTCTTGAATGAGAATCGATCATTATTTTTGAAATAAAAGTCAACATCAGGCGCGGATCCAGACCTCTGATTTGGGTGGGTGGGGGGGGCGGTCGCCGGTATATCTACTTCTGATCTCGGAAGTGTGTCGCGGTCGAATTGTCCAAGCGGGGGGGGGGGGGCGCAAAGACGCCCCCCCCCCCCCCCCACTTAGAACTTTATTTTCTTCAATTTTAAAATTTAATGATATATATAAAAAATAAACATATAAAAAATATTGATCTCCAATGCTTAAGGGGGGGCGCGTCCTATCGCCCCCCCCGGATCCTGCACATGGTCAACATGAACTGCAAATTGCAAGTGATATCTGATTGATAATAAAGGAATAAACATATTAATATTTCAAATGAATTTGGATAAAGTTTAGCAACGATCCGTTGCAGTTTATTTAACTAAATAACAATTTTTGAGTTCATCAATTTAATTGTCAAATTAATATTTGTGGGATTTAAAATTCATTGTAATTAAGTACCTTGAGGACCACAAAAGGTCGTACTTATATAGTTTTTTGTAAAATTATATTTTAAAAAGTACTTTATTTTAGAATAAGATAGTACATTGGATAAAGTTTAGCAACGATCCGTTGCAGTTTATTTTTTTTTTAATGTACTTTAAAAAAATAGATAGTTTTTTTAAATCTTTTGTTGCATTATTAAATTCTTCTTCAACGATAATGTGGTTAGATCTCTTTATCTATGCTATTAAGAAACATCTCAAAAAATGTGACAGATAGGGCTGCCAACACAAAGTTAGTTTGCTATTTAGTTATTTTATTGTTTGGCAAGCTATGTTGGCAATTCAGATTTGGTTTTCAGTTTTCCGTGAATTTTCCAATTTTTCGGGGCAACTTTTCGGATTTTTTTACATATTAACCTGAAATGGACTATTACGAACATTTAAAAAAAAACATTAGCCAAATCGGCCCAGGCATTTGAGAGATCTGCGCTTACAAAGAAAAAGAAATTCATTTTTATTATATAGATAATTTATTAAGTGGATATTGATGAGGCGGTCCAAAAAAAGAAGATAATTTATACTATCTTTTTATTTTTATTCAAAAACCGACGTTTTGGAGGCTATTCCCCCTCCTTCTTCAGGGTTTTGAAAAGTCAGTGAAGGAAATCCAATGCGACATTCCCCTCTGTCTCCTCTTTCAGTGGCATCAGTAACAATAATAATATATTGTATTTCATTCTCAGCAGAATTATAATTTATTAATAGTATGTACTCAAAGATAACAATTATGTGCATTTTTATATTTAAACTAAAAATAAATTTAATTAAATTTTATAATTTTTCTCATTAATATATCAAATAATAATTGATACGTCAACGAGAATTATTTTGACCGCGCTTTTTTGAAAAAGATATTTTATCGCGAGACTACTGCGGATTACGCTATTGGAGTCTGCGGAGTATTAAGTCTGGACCAAGAGAGAAAAGATGTGATCCATTTAGCTACAATCCAACGTCATTTTGCGTATAGCCCGTTAGACATTCGGATGGATCACCAAATGAATTTAAAATCTCTGATGTTATATATTTAATCTCACAGCCCAGAGCGCTCGGACTATTAGCATGTATGTTAGATGATTGCCATTAATTAATCGAATGTTTTCTACATTTGATTCAATCGCGAATCAAATGTAGGGAATTTTTGTCAAATATTGATTGAAAATAATATCTGAACTTATATATTTCTAATTTGAAATAATGTTATTAAATAAATTTTATGATTTTTCTCATTAATATATCAAAGAATAATTGATACGTCAACGAGAATTATTTTGACCGCTCTTATTTGAAAAATATATTTTATCTCGAAGAATACTGCGGATTATGCTATTGGAGTGCTAAGTGGATCACATCTTTTTCTCTCTTGGTCCCGGCTTAAGACTCCGCAGACTCCAATAGCATAATCCGCATTAGTCTCGCGATAAAATATCTTTTTCAAATAAGCGCGGTCAAAATAATTCTCGTTGACGTATCAATTATTCTTTGATATATTAATGAGAAAAATTATAAAATTTATTTAAAATCATTATTTCAAGTTAGAAATATATAAGTTCAGATATTATTTTCACTCAATATTTGACAAAATTCCCTACATTAGATTCGCCTATGAATCAAATGTAGAAAACATTCGATTAAATTTAATTAGTTACTTTGAACTTTTTTCTGTTTTGCTCTTCTTTTGAGCTGTTATTTTTTACAAAAAAGCCCTAATCAGGGATAATTGAAAAAATTATATTTTTCGAGATATTAATTGTTAGTACGTACGTATGTATTTATTTATTTACGTAACTATTTTAAGAGATATTCCATGTTCTCCCATAAAAATAGAATTTTAAAGTAGATTTTATTTTAAGAATGAAAAGAGAATAGAATACCTTCAAAAGAGCTCGAAATTTGCATTTTTAATTGATCAAACAAATTCATGAATACATTTTCTTTCTTTTTTTTCTTTTTTCCATCTAGATCATTATCTCATGAATGCGTGAATGTAATACAAAATGCATATAATATTTTAAAAATAATTTTTATTTAAGTAAAAGTGTATTACAAGAGAATATTAAATAAAATGAATACAGAAGCGTAGGGATATTATAAGGGGGGTTTGGGGCCCCCTCTTATTGATCTGCTAACTAATTTAAATAATCCTACTACCTACCTTTAGACTAAGAATTTTTAATTTTAAAACACCTAATTTTCAAATTGTTTACTTTAATATACAGGGTATGGTCAAGCAATATAATCGTGCATGAAAAAAGTTTGTTTTTCGGAATATCTCAAAAATGGCTCAAACTATTTTTAACCGACTTCAAAAAAGGAGGAGGTTCTCTATTCGATTGAATTTTTTTTTTTTTTTTTTTGTGCCTATGTTACCTCATATCTCCGCCAATTCTCAACCGATTTTGAAAATTTTTTTTGCATTGGGTCCAGTCTAGCTTCCGATTGGTCCCATTTTTTTTTCGTTTTTTTTTCCCATAGGTATTAGACCTTTTTTATTAGGTTTGTTTAGACCTAACCTCTTTGTTTATGAACCGATTTCGATGGTTCTTTTTTTATCCGATAGGGGGTGTCTTAGGGATGGTGTCATATTAATTTGGTCAAGTTCTGATGATATGATCACTATTAATAACATCACTAAAAGAGAAAATAAAATAATTTTTAAGAAAAAATAAAAACCGACTTCAAAAAATTAAATGCAACAAATAAAAATACACTAAAAGGTATAAAATAATTATTATCTTATTTAGTTACAACTAAACGACGAAATATTAACATGAAATTACTTTTTTGAAGTCGGTGCCAAACATATACCTTTTATGAATCGCACTCGACGGATCTTACTTAGTACGTTTGGCGGGTACGCTCGCTTATAGGTATAGTTTGTTTGGCACCGACTTCAAAAAGTAATTTCATGTTAATATTTCGTCGTTTAGTTGTAATTAAATAAGATAATAATTATTTTATACCTTTTAGTGTATTTTATTTGTTGCATTTAATTTTTGAAGTCGGTTTTTATTTTTTTCTTAAAAATTATTTTATGATATAAGTATATGGAAAACCATGAAGTTTTTTTCTTCCAGAAAGCCTTAAAGAATGAACTTTGAAAAAAAAATTATGATGTGAAATTTCTTTAGCGACGTATCTGTTTGATTTTTTTATGTTACAATAAAGGATAAATAATTTTTTTTTTTTTTAGGTTAAAAATAAAATGAGAGTCTTCTGTTTTTTAAATAAAATAATTTTTAATTATTTCTAGAGACTATAGTTTCAAAGGCATTGCCTTCATCATCAGTCTATCACACATATTTCAAATTAGTTACAAATTAAGATTTATACATTGAAAATTTTGAAAAATATATAATGTCTTTTTCTTCATGTTTCCTCTTGGGAGATTAGAATATAATTCTATCGATTTTTGCAAAAGGATAGTGAAGATATACTACAGAAATGATCCAGTTATATTCTAATCTCCCAAGAGGAACATGAAGAAAAAGACATTATATATTTTTCAAAATTTTCAATGTATAAATCTTAATTTGTAACTAATTTGAAATATTTGTGATAGACTGATGATGAAGGCAATGCCTTCGAAACTATAGTCTCTAGAAATAATTAAAAATTATTTTATTTAAAAAACAGAAGACTCTCTCATTTTATTTTTAACCTAAAATAAAAACAATTCTGTTACCATCGACAGTGAAATCTTTTATTCAAGGATAAATAATTTTTTAAAACCCACTAATATTTAATGACAAATAAAAAAATAGGAAATTTAGATTATTATTTTAAAACCCACTAATATTTCATGACAAATAAAATTTATTAAAATTAGGAAATTTAAATTATTTTAATAATATCTACGGCAATTATATTTGTGGACCTCCAAAAGGCTTATGATACCGTTCCATTAGGCGAGCTATGGAACAGCATGAAATCAGAAGGTATCAACACTATATATATCAGTGCTACAAGAAGGTTCTACGAAGGCTGCTCTAGTTCTGTCAAAATAGGTGAAGATTTATCCGCGTATTTTCCGGTAACAAAAGGTCTCCGACAGGGATGCGCCCTTGCTCCGACACTCTTTAAATTGTATCTCGAAGCTTCCCTGGTATCCTGGAGAAGAAAGTGTTCCGGTATGGGCATACAAATAGAGAATCGCACACTATATACCTTACTCTTTGCTGACGACCAGGTCCTGATTGCGGGAGACGAAGATGACGCTTTCTATATGCTCCGAAAGCTAAAGGAAGAATATGAAATATGGGGTCTTGAAATTAATTTCCAAAAAACAGAGTATCTGGCCCTTGGTGAGGCGGGAAAAGACCTTGTCCTGGATAACAACTGTATAAGAAATACCAACCAGTTTAAATATTTGGGGGTAACACTTCCTGTCCGCCTCCGTGGTGTAATGGTCAAAGTAACTGACTGGCAACCCGGAGGTCTCGGGTTCGATTCCCGGCTATACCCAGATATTTTTTCTGTAAGTATAGGGTCTGGTAATAAAAATTAAGTGGGAGATAAATTTAACCGAATTTACCACTGCTCGAAGCCCCTAAAACCTTAGTAAATTGGATATTGAATTGTATCTAAGTTTCTGAGATTGGCTCGTGATCCCGGCTTCTTTTCCTTCTGCTCTGTTCTTTTCACGATGGAGGGGCCAGCCCATACAGGCCTTTAGGGGATCCACCTTCTGGTGTATCTCCTTCTCACATCAATATCATTAAAAAAAAAAAAACACACTAGGAAAGGCAGGAAAAAGTGACCTAGATATTACTAATAAAATAAATCAAGGCAGGCGAGTAATAGGACAGCTGAACTCGATCCTGTGGAGTAAGGAAATATCGAAGAACAATAAAAGGCTGCCATCTATAAGACCATCGTCGAGAGCATCGTGACCCACGGAAGCGAAGTCTGGGAGGTAAACAAGAGAAACAGTTCACGCCTGCTGGCGTTAGAAATGGATTTTTGGAGACGTTCAGCAGGTGTCTCAAGACTGCAACATATAAGGAACGAGCACATCCGCCAAAAAATCAAAGCCCAAGGCAACATCATCGACACGATCGAATATAAGCACCTTATGTGGTTTGGCCACGTCAGTAGGATGGCGGATGAACGCTGGCCCAAGAAAGTTTGGAACTGGCAGCACCCAGAAAGAAGGAAGACTGGAAGGCCGCCGAGATCGTGGTTTCAGGGAATCCAAAATGCCCGTGGCTGGAAGAGGAAGACTGTGCCGACAGAAGGGCATATAGAATGGGAAGCGAGAAACGGCGCCCGCCCTAACCAAACTCGCAGGATATATATATATATCTACGACAAAAGAAGGTTCACTTCCCCCATGAGCTTAGGTGTTTGAGGCTGACACATATTTTTACTAGGTGTTGTTAGGGCTCTCTTGAGGTGAGTGCTGTGTGGCGCTTTGTGCGCCCCCCATCAAGTCGATGGGGTCCTAACAATCTGTTGAGTGCAGAGTTGTAGGTTGCGTGTTCATATAGGGTGTGTGCAGGGGAGGGGCTGCTGGATGGCGGTGGCCCCTCCAGATTCGCTTGTTCGAATCCAATTCGCTTCTTCAGTCGGAATCGAGTCGCTTTAATTATAGCATGGCTGAATATATTTCACTCATGCAAAAGCGATGCAACGATCCGACTGAGTCATCTAGCGGCCGTGTCTCAAGGCTCGTCGCCATGAACGAGAGCGGGCCGCTACACTAGGTATTAATTATTTTGTTAAAATGCCTGTTATACTACCGAAGTTAGTTAGTACCTACCTATACCTATGTTACCAAATTTTGTGTATCCTCTAGCACAAAAACTATTGTGAATATCAAAACAAAGTTTCACATGTAGTTTTTTTTTGTATTAAGATTAGGATCTGATTAGATTTTGGATGAAATCCAACCCAAAATTAAGGAAGAGGAGGGTTCTTAATAAATTAAAATTCTAATAAAATTGAAAAATTGAAAAAAAAAACAATAAAAATGGAATGTACTATAAAAGGGCTATTTCCGTTGGGGATAGTAGTAGTTAGTAAAATGTATATTGAACCTACCTGATGTCGACAATGACTCCCTTGCTGTCCCGGCAAGTAACCTCCCTTGTTTGATAGCCGACTTGGGGTTGAAAGGTCAAGTATCCTTCGACAACCTCTGCTGAAGTGCCATCAGCAGAGACCGGGAAGATGTGCCCACCGTTCCCGGATGCAGCTGCTGCAGCGGCCGCTGCAGCCTCAACAGCAACGGCGGCGACATCCCCGTCAGCACCCACAGAAGGAACTATCAGATTGGAGGCAAGGGCGGCAGCGTCACGAGCTAGAACAAAAAAAAAGAGAAATATTTGAATAACTATCTTCGTTATAATTGGTACTAATTGTGCAGATGACCCGAGTAGGTTTGTTATATTTTTGGCCACGAGACTGCGTACTGCCAAGAACCACTACACAAATGGGGGAATTCCATGCGAAATTTGACGGTTTGAAAAATTTTAATTTTTATTATTTTTTGACATTTTTTACTACCCATCAAAAAACTCTTCCTAGTAAATTTTGAAATAATTTTTGATTAATCGTTTAAAAGATATCGAATTTCATTTTTCGCTCATAGCTTCTCCAAAAATGGTCCAATTCAGTTTTTTTTTTAATTTTTATTTTTTTACATTCTTTTTAGAAAAAAAATACAAAAAAAATATTTAAAGTGTTTTTATATGCGATTTTTGAGTTTAACAATTTTAATCTAGTTTTTGAAACTGTTAGTATGTACTCTTCAAATGTTTTGATAATTTTTTTTTATTTTAAACTTCTATTTATTCTAGAAATTTTAAGACCGGGTCGATAGTGGTCCTATCATAATTACTATTTTTTTTTTCGATTTTTGATTTTGATTTTCTGTCAACAAACTAAAATACTAATTATTTATTTTAAACACATGTTGAAGAGTTTTTGATGGATACTAAAAAATGTCAAAAAATAGCCTCATTGCAGCACGGATAACCATTATTCAATTAAGGTGAAACTTTATTTTAATTGAGGCAAATTTAATCTAAAGATAAGAGTAAATAAATATTTTATTTAATATGGGTTTACTATGAGTTAAGGATACTGAGTAAATCCATATTAAATGAAATATTTATTTACTCTTATCTTTATTAAAGATGTTTCACCTTGGACCAACACCACAATCTCTACTAATTAAATTTAATCTAGTTTAAAAATGTATAGACTTTGTCGAAAACATGCTTCTTCATGGTCAAAATGGGAAAATATCGAAAAAAAGTGCTAGTTTTTGGATGATCGTAGGACTGCCGAAAACTTGAGCCCGAACGGTTAGTCTGAGAAAATAGCCTATAAAATGAAATTTGTAGGAAATTCTACGAACCTTCATTTTGAATAGGAAGGTTATTTGTAAAAAGTTGATAGTTTTCGAGTTATAAGTGAAAAACCGCCAAACAATGGAAATTTTTATCTTTTTTTGCATTTTCTATAATGTTGCGTCACGAAATTTTGGTGGAAGACCTCAGATTTGGATTCAGCGCCCCAAAAAACATATACCGGGTGAGTTTTTTTTATCTCGAGACAGTCTTATAATTCAAAAACAGTGCATTATATGAAAAAAAGTTTCAAATACAAGTTTATTTATATCGAGGGGGAAACTAAACTACGCTATTGTTTGTCGACCTAGAACAAGCTTTCATGGGTATTTCGAGGTCAACTTCTGTTTTTTAGATAGAAACCTATATGTTTCTGTAGATATTCTGAATCTACAAAAAAAAACTAAACAACTTTTATATAGAACTATTTTTTAATACGACATCAATAATAATAAAAAATATTAAATCAATTAGATCTCAAAAAAAATCTTAATAATTATTTTTAACAATCATTCAACTTAATTATCAAATAATAATGATCAAATATTTAATTATTAAATAAATAATTTAATAACAATTAATAATTTGATAATTTTTCGGCACTGTTCTGAGACATTCCAGAGTGTATCGCAAGTCTTCTGGTTGAATTCCAGTTCCAAATTCGTTATTTTGGCCTGATCCAGTTTCTTCATAGCCTTTACATTTCTTGTTTTTTTTTAATAGATTTACAACACGATAAAATGAAGTTTGTGAGGGTGTATTCCTATCAGGAAAACGCTCAGCATCCATGTCATTGGCAGCCCTATAACACTTCTTCCACATTCACAGCATAAAAATTAAGACCATTTCAATTCTGTCTTCAACAAAAAATGCTCTTTTTATAATTATGGTAACACAATATAACTATCTACTGGTTTGACAAGAGAAATCAAGAATTTTTAAGCTCAAGAATTTTGTTTGCTATTAAGTAGAAAATAATCTCTTAAATCTGAGTATAACGAAGTTTTAATCTCATTATAAATACTTATTTTCATTGTTGTGAATTTTCGATTTAATGATTATTTATTTAATAATTAATTATTTGATCATTATTATTTGATAATTAAGTTGAATGATTGTTAAAAATAATTATTAATATTTTTTTACTTTATTTTGAGATCTAATTGATTTAATATTATTTTTTTATTTGATGTCATATAAAAAAATAGTTCTAATAAAAGTTGTTTAGTTTTTTTTGTAGATTCAGAATTTGTACAGAAACATATAGGGTTCTATTTAAAAAACAGAACTTGACCTCGAAATACCCATGAAAGCTTGTTCTAGGAGGACAAACAATACCGTAGTTTAGTTTCCCCCTCGATATAAATAAACTTTTATTTGAAACTTTTTTCATATAATGCACTGTTTTTGAATTATAAGAGTGTCTCAACTCGTATATCCAAAATATCAGAACTTCTTCAAAATTTTCCTGTTAAAAACACAATTTAACTGGACTATAAAGGAAATCAAAAATTAAAATTTTTCAAACCGTTCCATTTGACCTGGAATGTGCCCTATATATATATCCATTCTCAATTCCATTTATTTCATCATATATTAAATGCATTTTACTATAAATGTCACTTGTAGAGTATATTTTTTTATTGTATATAAATTAACCTATCATAAAAATGTCACAAAGCGAATAATTTCTAAATAGATGAAGATTAAAATCATATGATATTATATTATCTAAAGCAAATCGAGTAACCTTGGAAAATGACCCCAACGCAAGGGTTGAAACGCTCTTATTCTCCACCCACCCCCACACTAAGTAGATTTTAATTAAAGCGAGGAATTCGTTGTTAATAAACTTTACTTCAAAGTCTTTCTTATGAGATTTTTTTCTTTTTCAATTTCCCAGATCTTTTTTATGGTCGGACGTTAACGATAAAAGAAAAATTAATTTTCAAAAAAACAAAAAAAAATCACCCTTATGTACCTATAGAAGAAGTAAATATAATTTAAAAAGTAATTTTTTATTTTACCATTTTTTTCTTTATTTTGTAAATATTAAAACCTATAATTATAGTCCAAGCAAATTAAGTGATAAATAATTCCCGGTAAAGATTTTATTGCTGGATTACCTTTATTGGTACTCCAATATTACTACCCTAAGTTTTCCCCCCAAATTTGTGTTGTGGAAATTTTTCTTCCCGCCCAAAATGAGAAAATTTCGGAGTTTTTTCAGTTTTTCTTAAATAACTCTAAAACGGATTATCAAATCAAAAATATATTCATTTGATAAATTAAAGCTCTTTAAATTACGCGTATAATGATAACAATTTCATTTATTTAGGTTAAGTAGAACCTGTACTAGCAGTCTCGTCAAAAAACAGACCCCGGATCACTTTTGAATATCCCTAAAATTCGTACTTTTTTCGATTTTTCCCCATTTTGACCACGAAGGAGCATGTTTTTGACAAAAACCACATAAAACTAGATTAAATTTTCTACAATTTAAACAAAGTTTGATCTTAATTGGATAATGGTAATTTGTGGCGCAATATGTTTGAAATTTGCAGTTTTTTGCAAAAAATCGCAGTTTTTCTTTCATAAAATGAAAACCACTCATTTATAAATTGATTTCTTCTCATTATCTAGGAAATTTTCTTAACTTGAAGGATTTCCTTGACCAATTTTTTGATAATATTCTTAGATTTATAGAAATCATAAATTTTCCGGACATTATATGTTTCGAATCCTCAAAAGCGTCATGGAAAATCATGGATATCTACAAATATAAGAATTTTATCAAAAAAGTAGTTCAAGGAAACGTTCAAGTCAACAAAATTTTCTAGACAATGAGAGAGGAATCAATTTTCTAGGATGAGGGGTTTTCATTTTATGAAGGAAAACTGCGATTTTTTGAAAAAAAACTCCAAACTTCAACCTCATTGCGCCACAAGTTACCATTATCCAATTAAAATGAAACTTTGTTTAAATTGTAGCAAATTTAATCTAGTTTAAAAATGTATAGAGTGATCTTTGTCAAAAACCTGCTCCTTCATGGATAAAAAATGGCAGTAAATCGAACAAAGTTCGAGTTTTAGGGATATTCAAAAGTGATCCCGGGGGCTGTTTTTGACAGGCGCTAGTACCGGTTCTAATTAACCTAAATAAATGAAATTGTTATCATTATACGCATAATTTAAAGAGCTTCAATTTATCTAATAGATATTCTTATTATTTGATAAGCCGTTTTAGTGTTATTCAATAGAAACTGAAAAAACCCCTAAATTTTCACATTTTGCGGCACACGTAGAAAAATTTCCACAACACAAATTCGGGAGAAAACTTAGGGTAGCAATATTGAGTACCAATAAAGGTATTCCATCAATAAAATCTTTACCGGAATTATTTCCTGGAGTATTATTTACGGTTGATGAAATGTAAAATAAATAAATAAATAAAAAAAGATAGATGGGACAGGATAATCCTTTGACCAATTGGCCGTAGAGTTTCGATCTTCTTGGTCTGGACTTTTCAATATTTCTTCGCCAGCAATAAAACGAGACATGAAAAGTCCGGGGCAGAGCTTTCTTTCTTTTTTTGCTTCGCTTTCAAAATTGGTGGGGGGTGGTGGATAGATAGAAAAAGAAACTGAAAACCAAGTTCAAAGCAAATCAAATGTCAAATGTTAATTTAATATACGACAAATTATTTGATTTATTTGAAAAAATAAGCTGACGTGTTCTGATGTGGCCATCCACTTGACTTTACCATACAACCTGGCCCTTCACTTATATTTAAAATTTAATAAAATTACTTATAATCATCTAGGGTAGGGGGTTAGTTTTTGCATTTTTAGACTCCTGGGGGCCCACTGATATGTATACAAAATTTGGTTGACTTTGGTACAAGAGCCTATATTTTCATTTTTTGACCCTACACCCCACCCCCACCCCATTTTGGGCGGTTAGTTTTTGCATTTTTGGATTTCTGGGGTTCCACTGATTGTGTATACAAAATTTGGTTGAGTTTGGTAAATGGCAAAGATTTTTAATTTTTAGCCCCCCCCCCCTCCACTCCCTTAATTTTGGTTCTGATATGAACCAAAATCTAATCAGCTCTTAATCTCAATAAATCAAAACTACTAGTTTTTTGAGCTAGATCGTCCACAAAAATTTGGTAACGCACAGACTAACTAACAATCTGACAGACTAACAGACATTTTGACAACATAATTATTATCTCAAAAATTATAATTTTTTGGATATTTTTGTATTTCTAGCTCTCTAGAGGCCCAGAGATTATGTATACAAAATTTGGTTGAGTTTGCTCCAAGAGAAAGAATTTACAATTTTTCATCCTCCCCCCTTTTGGGTGGTTTTTGGGGGAAATTCTTTCAAACAAAAGTTGTCAGAAATAACATCCCCTACAATGTTGTTTATCATAAAATTTGCCGTAGGGTTAATAGTTTAGGAGTTATTTGATAATATTCATTCGTGCGCCCCCCTTAAACCCCCTTCTGGGGTGAAAATATCAAAACGTTATATAGCTAAAAACGTAAGTTAGAAGACCTCTGATACAAATATGAAATTTCATAATAATCCCTTCAGCCGTTTTTACGTAAATCGTGAGCAACTTTTCGGAAACCACTGAAACAGACAGACAGTCATACAGACAGAAATTTTGTTGAGGGTGTTTTCGTTCATAACTTTGCTTGAAACGTGTGCAACCAAAATTTGGCGTGATTTGGACCTATGTACAGACAAAACCTTAATTATATATATATAGATTAAATATAAGAGAGGGGCCAGGTTGTATGGTAAAGTCAAGTGGATGGCCACATCAGAACACGTCAGATTATTTGTCTTATGGTGAAATTATTGTTTTTTTACAAAGAGTGATAAATGGGTTACTGAGGAAGTCAAAATTATTATTTTATTTGTTTTTAACAATTAACTGTTTTGCCTGACCAGCCATATTATTTTCAAAGAAGTATGGCCCAATGATTCCTTCAGCCCAAAATACCCACCAAACAGTGACACGTTGCGGATGCATTTGTTTCTCAACTATCATTCGAGGATTTTCTAAACTCCAAATAAGACAATTAACAAAGCCATCATATTGAAAATAAGCCTCAACGCTGAAGATGATTTTGGTCAGAAAATCCAGCATCCCCCATTTTTTTTTTTTTTTTAATGCAATCGAATGTAAGAAGGGGTGTACCAGTAAAGATGCAGCCCCTATGGATCTCGAAAGACCCTTGCATTACCGAAGAGAAGGGAAAGTTGATTAAGTGAGAGGGTGTAGACGTAGGTGTCTATGCACTCCGGTTTTGAAGGTTTGAAGATTATAAGTGCTGGGAAAGATGGAGGCTGGGAGAGAGTTCCAGTTCCTTGAAGTCATGGGGATATATGAATTGGCGAATGAAGTGGTCCGGCACTTTTCTAATTTGACCGCGAAAGAGTGTTGGGAGTCGGCAAAACGCGTGCTACGTGCAAAGCATGCTTTGGGGGAAATTATTGATTTTATCTCATCAGAGCACCTGCCGTGATAGTATCTATAGAAAAGGGAAAGGGCAGAGACATCTCTTCGATGAGCCAGCGAGTCGAGGGAGTCGGTGAGGGTAGAATCGTCAATTAGCCTGACGGCTCGTTTCTGAATTGCATCAAGGGTAGCAAGAGAATATTTTGAGGCTCCTCTCCATAGATGAGAGCCGTATTCGAGACAGGGGCGGATTTGGGCCTTGTAGATGGTGAGAAGTTGTGGGGGTTTGTAAAATCGCTTGGACCTGAATAAGAGGCCAATCTTCCTTGCTGTAGATTTCGCCACAGAGGAGATGTGTTCATTCCAAGACAGGTCAGATGCGACAGAGACGCCCAGCATGGATAGGCTGTCACACATTTTCAGGGTATTCGAATCGAAGTGAATATCAGGGAAATCTTTATTTTCGCGCCTAGAAATTAGACAACATTGAGTCTTGTTTAAATTAAAGTTAACTAAATTGTTGTTGTTGTTCCATAATCCATTCAACGAACTCTCTTCGCCGATATTATGCTATTACATACATAACCCTATACTGTATACTTTATGAATCAATAAAAAATTTACAATTTTAATTAAAAACCTAAGTTTTCTATCAAAATTACTTCTTGTGTGAATTTTGCGACGCCCCTTTTACAAGCGCAGCCCTCTCGTCTCTTTTATCATGGTTTTTCGTGTTGTCTCTGTTGTTCTGAAGTTCTGAAGAAGGAGAGAAGTTTCTTCGAAGTGTAGTACTTATATGAAATATTCTATAATATTGAAGGAGACAATAAAAGAGTGTGTCTTCTGCTGGAATTATAAATTTTATTTATTTATAACGAGACTATAGTTTCGAGGGCTTTGTCCTCTTCATCAGTCTATTACAATGTATTCACAGGAATTAATTTATAAATAAATAAATATATAAAAATATATAAATATTTAAGTTTGAAAACCGCGTCAAACTCAAGCCAGCCAGCCAGCCAACCAGTCCCAATGACTTGACATCAATCTCAGCTGACGTGTAACTTAATAAATCAAAAATTATAATTATTAATAAGAAATAATAAAGGACCTGAAAAATCGATTCTAAATTCAATTTCAGAATTCGATTTTCATTTACCTAAGAAGAAACTTACAAATCGATTTTTCTCCTACCACCAAAAGATGCCGACTAAAGTAAGGATACATCTAAAAAAAGAAGAGATTGAAGGTTCCTTGGTGAATTCGATCAAAAGCATAAAATTAATATCGGATAATCTAGTCTATGCATTTCCTGAAGAACATCAAGGTGAGAAATCACATAAAGAACTAAACCAAATTACTTTAATCAAGTCAACATTTAAAGCATATCGACTTATTAATAGATGTGATCCAAAAAGAAGGTTTCAAATTAAAACTTTTAAAATGTAATTTCGCCAAAAATTCAATAAAATATTTGGGCCATATCATTGAGAAAGGTCAAGTGAGACCATATAAGGACAACCTTATAGCAATAAAATGTTTTGAAAGGCCTAAAAACAAGAAAAATATAAGACAATTTTTAGGGAAGTGTAATTTTTATTATAAATACATTGAAAATGCAATAAAAACATTAGAGCCTTTACACAATTTATTAAGGAAAAATGTCAAGTTTGAGTGGAGCGAGAGTTGCGAGCAAGCATTTAACTCAATAAAAGAATATTTGTGTTCAAGCCCAATACTTTCAATTTACGACCAAGACAAAGAGGTTTTTATATACACCGACGCCAGTGTTGAAGGTCTTGGAGGTGTGCTTAAACAACCACAGGCAAATGGTGTTCTCCACCCAGTAGCCTACTTCTCAAAAAAATTGAACCCCACCCAAAAAAAGCACAAGGCTATATACCTAGAATGCCTAGCTATTAAAGAGGCCATAAAATACTGGCAACATTGGTTAATAGGTCGACAATTTACTGTAATAACTGACCATAAGCCTTTGGAGACTTTGCGAGTAAAAGCAAGAACTGATGAACCTCTCGGAGAACTGATATTCTATCTGTCTCAATATAATTTTAAAATTATATACTCTCCAGGAAAAACAAACTTAGAGGCTGACTCTCTATCAAGAAACCCAGTATTAGAGAGCTTTGAAAACGAAGAAGACATCTTAAAAGTAGTAAATATAGTATCTTTGGAAGAAATCATGAATGATCAGGAGTTAAACAAAGAAGAGTTAAATAATTCTAAGAATGTAGTAAAAAAAGGTGATATCGCATTCAAAGGTTTGAGAAATAATGAAAGAATATTTGTATCAAGAAGATTTGGCGATGAATTAATAAAAAAGGTTCATGACTTCTATGGACATATTGGTGTTAAGCATTTGCTAAATAAAATAAGACCTCATTATTATTTCAAGAATATGGACAAATTAATAAGAAAATTTTGCAGAACATGCTCGACATGCATTGAAAACAAATCAAGAAGAGGCAGATTAATAGGACAAATGTCACAGCTTGGACCCGCAAAAGAACCATATGAAATCATGTCAATTGACACAATTGGAGGATTTTCTGGGAATAAATCATCTAAAAAGTACATGCACATCCTAGTGGATCATATGACAAGATATGTATTTGCTCTGACCTCAAAAACACAGACAGCAAATGATTTTATAAAATTGATTGACCCAATAACAAAAAAAAATTCAATAAAGACATTATTGGGCGATCAATATGCTGGGATAAACTCAAAAGAGCTAAAAAACTACCTCAAAGACAAAAATATCAAATTAATATTCACTTGTGTTGATTGTCCTGAATCGAACGGTTTAAATGAGAGGGCAAATCAAACAATCGTAAACAGAATAAGATGTAAAATAAATGGGGATAACAAAAGAAGAAATTGGTCTGTGATAGCAGATGAATGTATCAAGGAATATAATAATACTGTTCACAGTGTTACAGGATTCGCACCAGAATACTTACTTTTCGGAAACAAATCCGAGATAATTCCAAGAAGTCTCCAACAGGAAAGTAATATGGAGAAAGACAGAGAGCAAGCAGTAAAGAACTCGATCGAAGAATTCAAAAAAAATAAAGCCAGAGTAGATAAAAGAAGGAAGGAATATGAATTCAAGAAAGATGAAATGGTATATGTCGAAACAGGCAGCAAATTAAACAAAAATAAACTAGACAAGATCAGAAGAGGACCTTTCCGAATTGTGCGAAAAATTTCAAATTCCATCTATGAAGTAGCATTTAAAAAAAAAGGAAGAAAACAACATTGTTTCACAAAAGAAAGTTACTGCCAGCTGATGTCTCGGAGGGGAGATTTAAGTTTGAAAACTGCGCGTCAAACTCAAGCCAGCCAGCCAGCCAACCAGTCCCAATGACTTGACATCAATCTCAGCTGACGTGTAACTTAATAAATCAAAAATTATAATTATTAATAAGAAATAATAAAGGACCTGAAAAATCGATTCTAAATTCAATTTCAGAATTCGATTTTCATTTACCTAAGAAGAAACTTACAAATATATAAATAAATAAAATTTATAATTCCAGCAGAAGACACACTCTTTTATTGTCTCCTTCAATATATAAAAACTCTGCTACTCTCGGCAAAAACTTTCAATTTAATTTGATTCTATAATAGTCTCAAGATTTCGACTTAGGTCGACCTTCACCTATCGAGTTTCCCAATGAAATTAATATTTTGATAATATAATGCATTAATAAACAAAACTTGATAGGGTCGACATCCAATTTCCCTGCATAGCTATTTTTAATAAAAATTTAAATTTGTTAATTTTATTACATAAATGTAGTTATCGAGTTTCCAGATAAATATATTACCAATCGAGAGTAAAATATGTATATAAAATGCCAAAGTTGGGTCGCCATCTTTTTTGCACTGCTTAAGTCTAGGTAGTCATGATATCAAGAGTTATAACTTGGAATTATATATTTTTTTTTTTTTTTTTTTAATGATATTGATGTGAGAAGGAGATACACCAGTAGGTGGATCCCCTAAAGGCCTGTATGGGCTGGCCCCTCCATCGTGAAAAGAACAGAGTAGAAGGAAAAGAAGCCGGGATCACGGCCAATCTCAGAAACTTAGATACAATTCAATATCCAATTTACTAAGGTTTTAGGGGCTTCGAGCAGTGGTAAATTCTCCGCGCGATAAATTCGGTTAAATTTATCTCCCACTTAAAATTTTGTAGTTATAGAGTTCCCTTTATTGTTATATATAAAAATGTAGATAATTTTATTGTGAATTAATTTATTTTTTTTATCAAAAATAGCTATGCAGGGGAATTGGATGTCGACCCTTTCAAGTTTTTTTTTATTATTATATTGTATTATCAAAATATTAATTTCATTAAGAAACTCGTTAGGTGAAGGTAGACCTAAGTCTGGATCTTGTACTAGGTGTAAATTAGGAGTGTCGCAAAATAAATATTCTAATCATTCATATCTCGGCTACGGTAAGTCGAAGAGCTATGGGATTTGAAACGTAAGCTATTTAGAGGCTAAAAGAAGTACCTCAAGAACCGAACAACCGGAATTACGTATTTACTTGGAGATTTTTGGTATTTTGGAATTTCGTCTTTTTTCCTGTTTTCTAAAGGAAGCCATAATTAAAGTAATTTGAACGAATAAAATTGATATGATGATTTCAAATAAGTGAGAAACTAATGTTAGAGTTGATTTTAAAGTACTTTATTCAAGTACTTATATCTAGGGGCTTAAAATGCATTTGATAAGAAATTTGAATAAACAGATAACTACAAGTCCTTGATAAAATGTATTTACACCCTCTATTATATGATAAAAATTTGTAGATCTTATAATCTTGAGACGAGTAAAATTTTATCTATCTTATTTCCCTGCATAGACATGGTATCAACAGATAATTTGGAATTAGTATTTTGTAGTTATAGAATTTCCTTTATTGTTATATATGAAAATATAGATAATTTTATTCCGAATTAATTAATTAATTGTGGGAAATTAATTGTTTAATTAAGTGAACTTTCTTAATTTCAGTTTAAGATCATACATGTGTTTGCCATCTGTCTATCTAGGCTGGCTGGCCGCATTCTTTCTTTTTAGCGAGCCATTGTGTTCAAGGGCTGTCGGATGCACACCCCCACCTCACTCATATGCATGTGTGTATGTGTATGAGTTGCAACTGGAAGCCAGTCAGTTGAAAGCGAGAGCCGCTTAAGATGACATGCTTGTCGATTTGATAGCAGTTGAATACGGGATTTGCTTAAAGATGGTTGTTGATTTAAGTAACCAATAACGATGTATTTATTAACGATGTTTTAAGATGTTTTCACGATAACCCTCTAGACACGAAAATGTATTACCCCCCCTTTTTGTAAATAAATATATATTAAAGAATAAATAAGTGTATTATTTCACCCCTATGAGCCAAGGGGGTGAAACCAGCCCCCTACAAATGTGTGCTCGCGCCGGGATGAATTGTAAAAAGTTTATCTCGCACCCTACATAATTTTTTTTTTTTTTTTTATTTTATTTTTTATCAAAAATAGCAATTCAGGGAAATTGGATGTTGACCCTATCAAGTTTTATTTATTAATACATTATATTATCAAGATATTAATTTCACCAGGAAACTCGAAATAGGTGAAAGTTGACCTAAGTCGGGATCTTGTACTATAAGATATACATTTTCCCTATAATATTCGATACTTTACCTAATTTATTTATTTAATTTTTTTATTTATTTATTATATATTATTGAAATCTGTAGTGGATCAGAGAAAGGATTGGAATTTTATGATTTGAAAGGAAAATGCGCTCCATGTGCTTTGAAAATTAAATTGGCTGAACATTCTGGACGTTCCTGAGAGGCGAAACACTCTGACAAAGCTTTTTGAGGGGGCAGGGGGGGGGGGCAAGCAAGCAACCAACACCTCATCAAACATTCCTATCTAATTGGCTTTAGAATGAAAATATTTGAAAAATGAACAACGACCGCCGCTTTTGTTGTTTGGACGTTGTTATTAAACATGTATATGTATATGTGGAAGGGAAAGCAGAAAAAAACCCATTAACGTTGACTGGAGGCTGCTGCTGCTGCGTTTACAATCAATTAGCTTTAATTATAGAATAATTGTTAAGATCAATGGGGGTGGTACCTACTGTGGGGTAAATAGAAATAAAAGAAAAAGGAGAAAAATACTTAAGACGTTTTCAAGATTCAGTATATTTTAGTGTTGTGGCTATTCATTAGCGAACAAAATGACCTATAAAGTTAAAACTTTGCAAAGGTGTAGTTTTTATTTAATTTTGAACCCAAATAAAAATCGACCTTGGTGTACCAAGTCCTAAATTATTATAAAAAAGGCTGGGTTGCCAATTCTGGCGGGCGGCGTCTCGGTACAAAAATTTTATTCCTCTTAAAAAACCACACTCCAAATGTATACCTGTAAACTCCCGAAAATACATACTCTCTTAAAAGTTTCGCCTCATTTTCGTCCTGACACAGCTACAGAAATGAGGCTCTAGATATGAATCTGGAAGTATTTTTTTTTCTATAATCTACAGCATTGTGATATTTTTTGTGTGGAAATAGATTTATTTAAATAAGTGGTATCGTGTGAGGAGGAGAATTATATTATATCATTTTTTTTAAAATTTGGGATCGATAATCGATATAAGGCTCCAAATATTTAAAAGAGATCAGGTGTTGTTTGTATGACAGGCTGCTCCAGCAGTATTGCAATGAGAAACTCATATGGGAATGCGTGTCTTAAGTCATTTAATTTTGTAAAAATCAAAAAATAAGAAAAACAAAATTTAGATTTTTTAAAAATTATAAAAAAGTTGGCAAATTATTAAAAAATAAACAAATAATATATAAATCAAATAAGATGTGATTGATTTCTTTTTCTGTGCGCAAAGAAAAGCGAATTGAATATTTAATTTTTGAGTGGTGAAGGGGGGGGTTATAATTATCTTGCAGCTAGTAAATAATAAAAAATGTTACTTTTATAAAAAAAATTCTTAAGGGGCATAATAATTTATTTTACAAAAGCCTTAGGTGTGAGGCATGGCACAAAAAATTTTGAGACCCACTGCTAAATACTGAAAACAGACATTCATTCTATGTTCATACAAACACGGGCTCGAATACATTCATGTTTAGAATATAAATTTCTACAGATAAATAAGAAAAATATATACTTCGTACGGTAAAGCTGAGTGTAATATCGGCTAATAATTAAAATATCGATTGTGATACTCACTGGCTAGGATATCTCCGGATACGAGGCTATTTGGAGCCTCACAACGTCGCCATTCGCCTACTTTGAGCTTATATTCCGGCGATTTCCCACCAGAATTCAAAGGGCTGGTAATTTTTTTGGATTTCTTTCCATGACGAACACATTGAACTCGCGGTGGACACGGACGAGCCTCGGTCAGCTTAAATAAATAAATAAATAAATATAAATTCATGATTTAAAAGTTTTATTATTTCATTACACAACAAAAATAGAAAGGAAATTGTTTCTATGGAAATGTTGTTTTTGTGAAAAATTTAAGAATAAGAGGAAGAAACCGGACAAGTGCGAGACGCGCTCTAATATTGCCCGATTCGTCTCTCATTTCTGCTTGATACGATATAGCTTGTTTTAATTGGTAGAAACCGGTGAAAAAGATTTGTAGATAAAAACAAAACACATCATTCACACAAGTTACCTAGGATAAGAATCATCAAAAAGATTTCTTATCAAAAAAATACCGAATTCAATTCTCTTTTCCCACCTACGCATGGGGTATATCGAAACGAACTAAAGAGAAGAGAGTTTCGAATTGGTTCAACAATTAAATAAACCCTACACCGATTAATTACAACAAGGTATATCTAGTCGTTTGAAAAACAGCGTAAGTTTCAAGGTTCACGAGTATGTCTGCTTAAAAAAAGAAACCCTATCGAACAAACATATGTACCTAAGCGAAACTCTATCATAGCTGCTTTCCAAGAATCTCACCCGTTTCTCGACAGACTCTGCTGAAAAAAGGCATCCTATCGTTCAAACATATCTACCTAAGCGAAACCCTACCATAGTGCTTTTCAAGAATCTGACCCGACTCTGCTGAAAAAAAGGAACTCTATCGGACAAACATATGTACCTAAAAGAAACTCTATCATGCTGCTTTCCAAGAATCTCACCCGTTTCTCGACAGACTCTGCTGAAAAAAAGGCATCCTATCGTTCAAACATATCTACCTAAGCGAAACCCTACCATAGTGCTTTTCAAGAATCTGACCCGACTCTGCTGAAAAAAAGGAACTCTATCGGACAAACATATGTACCTAAACGAAACTCTATCATGCTGCTTTCCAAGAATCTCACCCGTTTCTCGACAGACTCTGCTGAAAAAAAGGCATCCTATCGTTCAAACATATCTACCTAAGCGAAACCCTACCATGCTGCTTTCCAAGAATCTCACCCGCTTCCCAACCGACACTTCTGATAAAAAAGAACCCTATCGTACAAACTAATGTACCTAAGCGAAACCCTACCATTCTGCTTTCCAAGTATCTCACCCGTTTCTCAACTGACTCTGCTAAAAAAGGAACCCTATCGAGCAAACATATGAACCTAAGCGAAACCCTACCATACTCCTTTCCAAGAATCTGACCCGACTCTGCTGAAAAAAGGGACCCTATCGGACAAACATATGTACCTAAGCGAAACTCTACGATGCTGCTTTCCAAAAATCTCACCCGTTTCTCAACAGACTCTACTGAAAAAAAGGAACCCTATCAATCAAACACAAGTACCTAAGCGAAACCCTACCATGCTGCTTTCCATGAATCTCACCCGTTTCCCAACCGACTCTGCTGAAAAAAAGAAACCCTATCAATCAAACATATGTACCTAAGCGAAACCCTACGATGCTGCTTTCCAAAAATCTCACCCGTTTCTCAACAGACTCTACTGAAAAAAAGGAACCCTATCAATCAAACACAAGTACCTAAGCGAAACCCTACCATGCTGCTTTCCATGAATCTCACCCGTTTCCCAACCGACTCTGCTGAAAAAAAGAAACCCTATCAATCAAACATAAGTACCTAAGCGAAACCCTACAATGCTGCTTTCCAAAAATCTCACCAGTTTCTCAACAGACTCTACTGAAAAAAAGGAACCCTATCGAACAAACATATGTACCTAAGCGAAACCCTACTAAGCTGCTTTCCAATAATCTCACTCGTTTTTCGGTCCCAATTTTTTTTCAAATTTCCATTATCTCCGTTTTTATTGGTTGTATAATGAATAAAAAAATATTCTGATTTATTAATATGATTTGAAAAATAAATAATAAAATAGGTACTATATATGGGTTTGAGAAATGATTAGAAGCTTACCTCTGGACATGGAGCGCCACCGTTAGAAGGCGCCACTAGTACTGCACGAACTCGAGTACTCCGAGGAAGTTCCCTTTCAGGGTCATCTCCATTAAAAGATTCACAAAGTGAAGAGTTCTCTTCGCTGGGGCATTTGGACCATTCTCCAAATGGTCCCACCACACAATCCTGAGCTCGAGGAATATGGCAGAATCGGACTGGGTCAGGTTTACGAGCAACCGTGAAACAATTCTCTTCATCAATCGCCCGATGGACCTGAAATGAAAAAAATCAGTGTTTTAGTTTTTATTTTTGTAAATTATATTTTACTAAATATGAAGGGAGTCGGTAGCCGAGCGGATAAAGTGATCGATTCTACAAATCTGCATATATTCTGCAAAAACACATCACTGATTCGAAACTCCAGCTAGAGACCAAAGTTTTAAAAATTAATATTAGAAAAATATTAATAACCAGCTGCGAAGCCCGAATTCGGCGAACTCTCTGTGAAATCCTGAAGATGGGTTCATACCCCGAAATTTATAAAGTATCATGCTAACAAGTATCTTCCCGCATGGAAATAAATAGATGTTTTGTTTATATTCTGGGAACATATCCGAAATATATGAGAAGAATATATATATAAATTGAATGTAATGGAAGGCAGCCCAGAGGTAGTGAGGAAAGAAAAATTAACACATATAAAATAAAGTGTAATTTATTGGAATCCTTCCTCCTTTCCTTTCAAACCGACGTTTCGGAGGATTTTTCCCTCCTTCTTCACCGAAACGTCGGTTTGAAAGGAAAGGAGGAAGGATTCCAATAAATTACACTTTATTTTATATGTGTTCATTTTTTCTTTCCTCACTACCTCTGGGCTGCCTTCCATTACATTCAATTAAAATTTCTACCAGTCCGTCTCTCTCAGAGAAAATTTCTGTTGCAAAAAAATATATATAAATATTTAAAACATATCTTATTATATTAAAAGAGCAAAAATTGTATATATATATATATATATCGGTCGGGTTCTCGAAAACGACTCTAACGATTTGGATGACATTCCCGGAGTTAGGAGGGTTTTGTGTTGGACATTCGATCTGTCACGGTCTCATCTTCGGCTAAGTTGTTTTTGATGGGTTTTTTGTTAATTGAAACAATTATGCACAGGTGGTTGTCTCGATAAAAATGTATAATTACATTTTTATTCAATTTCCTTTTAATAAATAATTGTTTTTTTAATTTTATATCCCACAATATCATCATTATAATTATTATTATATATTAAAAGTTGGCCAATTTAATTGATTAAAAATCGAGTTTTAAATCCCACAAATATTAATTTGACAATTTAATTGATGAACTCAAAAATTGTTATTTAATTAAAAAAATAATTATACCGTATTTATTTAATATACCTATATATACATAATCTGTGGACCACTGAAGGCTAGAAATGCAAAAACTGGGTGCGTGGGCGGGGGTAGATGGGGGTACAGGAGGTGGGGTACAGTGGTGGGGGTCCAGGGGAGGTACGGGGTTTCGGCGGCGGGATGGGAGTGTAGGCGGGGGTGGGCTAGAAGGTGCAAGAGGTGGGGGTGAAGTGGTGGGGGTCCGGGGGGCGAGGGGGTTTCGGGGATTAATATATAGCTATTAACTGAAGCCTAAAGTTACCGAGCATCGCTCACTGGCCAGGTACTAATATTTATGTTATAATTAGCTGCGAAGCCCGCCTTTAGAGGGAATCTTGCTATCAGTAGTGTACGACTTATTAGTTTTTTCACGTGTCGATAAATAATTATTAAAAATAATGTTGATATTTTATTTTCAGAAATGGAATTTGAAGAAATAGATAATTCGGCCGAGCGGCTTATCATTATCAGTCATTTACGGCGAGGGCATTGAATCGGCCGTCTTCTGCCTTGTGGGAAATAACACAGCGCTAAACAAGTAGGTTAGTTATTTCTCTAATAATATTATTAATTATACAGGGTGGTGACTTGGCCGACGCAGCATAGCGATTACAATGTTAATTTTTGAATGTGCATTTATTTGCTCCACTAATTATTTTAGAGTTAAAGTTCTTATAGGTTTTTTGTAGAGAAAAAAATACTGAATCCGAACATATTTTTGTTTTCAAATTTTGAAATTTAAGAACCGTAATAATCAACATTATAAATAATGATTAATGTAAGATTTAAGCATTTTTTGAGTTTCTTTTTTTGAAAAAAGATTTCGAATTGCTTCAAAATCAACTCCTCTGATATGCAATGTAAAAATATTTCTACTTAAAATCTTTGATTTGTTCCTAAATAAAAATAAATTCACTTTTCAGTATTATATAATTAGCGATTTTGAAAAATTCAATCTTTTTTCTCAAAAAGAAACTCAAAAAAGATGCTTAAATCTTTACATTAATCATTTAAATATAGGAACCGACACTGAAAACCTTTTTAAGATTAGCCTGATTTTTTTACTATTCCATTCGAGTTGAAAGGAGTGAAAAATTTGTAGCTTATTTTGTATAGTTGCATATTTGAGAGATTTGTCTTAAGTTCGGCTAACAGCCCGGCAAGTTTAGTTAGCGCTTGGGTTCGATTCCCAAGGGGACGAAACCCTCTGATATGCAATGTAAACATATTTCTACCTCAAAATCTTTGATTTGTTCCTAAATAAAAATATAATTCACTTTTCAATATTATAAATAATTGTATTTTTACAAAAATCACTGAAGCCATGGAATATATTAAAACAAACAAGGCATTTTCATTTGTTGTTTGTAAGTGACGTTTGTTATATTTGAACTTTTTAAAATCCAGTTCTTATTAGAATTTATTGATTACCATAATGAGAAACTCGTTAAATTTGAATGGGCTGAGTTTTGTATTCGTCATTGATAAATAAAAATAGTAGATTCACGTAGATGAAGTTTAGCTTTTAAATTTTCACAAGAATAATCAACGAAATTATAAGTAATATTTTTAAACGTAATTAAAACAATAAAATTAGTAAGGTAAACAGAATTTAATTTTTTAACATAATTAACAAAGGCATAAAATTATAACAAAAAATAACAATCAGAGCAAATGTTCGACTAAACTACCATTTACCAACTAAACAATGGCCCAACCTTTCGCAAAATTATTATTTATTATTATTATTATATCAACTTTTTCTTGTAATGAATGCATTGTAATAAGAACTGACTTTAAAAGTTAAGTTTTGTTTGATAATCATAGATTTGTTCACCAATATGAATCCATTTTGAGACTAGTATAAACAATAAACTTAAACAATCGACAACAATAAACAATAAACAATAAGTCTGGACCAAGACAGAGAAAAAGATGTGATCCATTTAGCTACAATCCAACGTCATTTCGCGTATATCCCGGTGATTCATCCGAATGTCTAGCGGGCTATACACAAAATGACTTTGGATTGTAGCTAAATGGAACACATCTTTTTTCTCTCCTGGTCCAGATTTAAGACTCCACAGACTTTAATAGCATAATCCGCAATAGTCTTGTAATAAAATATTTTTTTCAAATAAATCGCGGCCAAAACACTTCTCATTGATAGGTCAATTATTCTTTGTCATATCAGTTAGAAAAATTATAAAAATGTATTTAATATCATTATTTCAAGTTAGAAATATATAAATTCAAATATTATTTTCACTCAATATTTGACAAAAATTCCCTACATTTGATTCGCGATTGAATCAAATGTTGAAAACATTCGATTATATATATATATTTGTATCTTAGTTCTATTTTGATGAAACCAACTCTATTAACAAGTTTTGAAGATGAGAAAACGAACTGGCTAGGTCTGGACCTCGACAAATTTCATCTTAATTGATCTTTTCTTAATTAAAGTAATTATTGATAGATGAAAATCTCAATAAAAAAGTTTGTTTACATTTATTTATTGGTTTTTTAATTTTAAAACCCACTAATAGGTTATAACAAATATTATTATATTATATTAAAATTAGGATTTTTTTAATTAACAGGGAACTCCGTATATCGAATAAAATAAAATAAAATAAAATAAGCCAATCCTCGGTATAACATTGAATAATGTTTATAAAAATATGTATATGTTTATGTAAGTTTAATTTACTGTACAATCAAAAATAATCAAAAATTAATACAGTATTTTTTATGTATACATATGTATGTATGTATGTTCATTCAAATTTATAAAAAATAAAAATAAATTAAAACTTTCGATATATCGTATTTTTAATTTTTACCTCTCAATATAGCGAAGATGTCGATATTAACCAAATGTTTTCTACATTTGATTCAATCGCGGGAGAGGTGCGGTGCAGGGCAGGGGCGTGTACTATACAGGGTGGTGACTTGGCCGACGCAGCATAGCGATTACAATGTTAATTTTTGAATGTGCATTTATTTGCTCCCCTAATTATTTTAAGAGTTAAAGTTCTTATAGGTTTTTTGTAGAGAAAAAAATACTGAATCCGAACATATTTTTGTTTTCAAATTTTGAAATTTCAGAACCGTAATAATCAACATTATAAATAATTGTATTTTTCCAAAAATCACTGAGGCCATGGAATTATTAAAACAAACAAGGCATTTTCATTTGTTGTTTCTATTTAACGTTTAGGTAATAGTGATGTCTTTAGTGATTATTTTAAAGCATAATTAGAATACAAAAAACTGAGCAGAATTAAAATTCTAAAAGATAATTACATCAGATTTTGTCTAATTCATAATTTAAAAGTCTAAAAAAACGATTTTAAAAATGTAGATATTTATTTAAAAAATTTAAATTCAAAACTTTTATTGTTGTCGATTGTTTAAGTTTTATTGTTTATACTATATAGTTTCAAAATTAACGTTTGGGCGGGAATATTCGGTCATCACATTTTAGGACTGTTTAATTATTTTATAAAATAAAGACTGGAAAATATATCAACTAATATTTTCTATGTTTATTTACAACTATTCATTTTTTACAACAATGATAATAATTCTAACAAAAACATAAACAAAAAAATAAACAAATATACTCTACAACAAGGACCATTTTTCTTAAATGAAAATTTAACTAGAAAATCATAAGATGGTGTCATCTATTAGATCCGATGGAGTGGAATATTTTTAATTATATGTCAGAGGGGTTGTTTTTCACCCCCTCGGGAATCGAACCCGAGTGCCAGTAACAGCAATCCGGGCCACCTGGCTCACCTGCGGGATACGAACCTCTCTGACATATGCAAACGCGTAAAATATTTTACTCAAAGATTGTTATCTTAATTTGTAAAATTTCGCGATATAGTGATTCTAAATTTAAAACATATAGCCATGCCATATAATTTAAATAAAGGTGGTTGAGTGTTTCGAATTTTGAAGAAATTCAAAAATTCGAAGGGCAATGGAATGACTCTTCCTAATTTAATATGAAAGATATTAATTTGCCGATGGTAATAGATTCAAATTTAGAAAATTTAACTGGACAGCGCTTTTTGTAGTTATTGTAAGAGGATATAGTTCCGGCTGTAACGGAAAATGCTCGAAAAAACCAAGATATTTGGTTCCAGATGGATGGTTGCCCCGCACACAACAGCCGCGATGTCCGTGAATTTTTAAATAATCATTTTGAGAATAAATTCATTGGTCCGAGGTTTACGATTAGCTGGCCTGCAAGGTCCCCGATCTTTCTCCCAACAATTTTTTTCTTGGGGGAAATTTAAAATCAAAGATTTATTCTGGACAAACATTTCAAAACTTAGATCAACTCAAAAATCAAATGACAATGACAAATGAAAATGCCTTGTTTGTTTTAATAATTCCATGTCCTCAGTGATTTTTGTAAAAATACAATTATTTATAATGTTGATTATTACGGTTCTGAAATTTCAAAATTTGAAAACAAAAATATGTTCGGATTCAGTATTTTTTTCTCTACAAAAACCCTATAAGAACTTTAACTCTAAAATAATTAGGGGACCAAATAAATGCACATTCAAAAATTAACATTGTGCTGCGTCGGCCAAGTCACCACCATGTATATGTATTTATATTGCATATATTTTATCATTTCAGAATTGTTCGCGTTCATTTCGAGTATTCTTGGACAAACCAACTAGTAGACCTCGCTCAGCCGACAACTCTGCCTGGACCAAGGTAAGTTTTGAAACATTATTTTTATTTTATTTATATAGGCCTTATCTCTCTTTTTAAAGAATATATTTTTAATTTACCCTACAGGGTATGGTCAAATATTGTAATCGTGCATGAAAAAAGTGATTTTTTCGTTTCGTTTATTCGAAATATCGGCTTAAACTAATTTGATAAAATAATAATAATAATAATAATAATAATTAATAATCGAAACCATGGCGTTTTGCTCTAAAGGTTCTTAAGATATTATGGGTACCATAATCCAGACAGACACATAGAAAAAATAATTGTTGAAAATGACTTTTTCTTTACGTTTAGACAGTTTTCAAAAGCAAAGGACGAGAAAAATTTATACGGTAAGCCACTGGAAAGCTAGAAATGCAAAAACTTGGCGCGTGGGCGGGGTGGGGTAGATGTTGGGGGGGGGGGGGGATGCAGGAGGTGTGTTGAAGTGTTGGGGGTCCGGGGGGTACGTGGTTTCGGGGGAGGGGGGGCGAAGTGGTGGGGTCCGGGCTGAGGGGGGTTCGTGGATTAATATATATCTTTTAACTGAAGCAAAAAGTTACCGAGCATCGCTCGGTCACCAGGTACTAAAATTTATATCACATTCAGAATATATCTTTGAAACATAAAAAAATTCATACTAGAGCGACATAAAAATAATTATATTTTAAGAATATATAGAAAACATAAGCTTTATATAAATTTAACACAAAAATTTTATATTTTTAATATATTTTCAAAAAATATATAAAACACATATTTCGAAAAAATAATTTTTAAGAAAAAATTAAAAACCGACTTCAAAAAATTAAATGCAACAAATAAAATACACTAAAAGGTATAAAATAATTATTATCTTATTTAGTTACAACTAAACTACGAAATATTAACATGAAATTACTTTTTGAAGTCGATGCCAAACAAACTATATCTATAAGCGAGCGTACCCGCCAAACGTACTAAGTAAAATCCGTCGAGTGCGATTCATAAAAGGTATATGTTTGGCACCGACTTCAAAAAGTAATTTCATGTTAATATTTCGTAGTTTAGTTGTAACTAAATAAGATAATAATTAATTTATACTTTTTACTGTATTTTATTTGTTGCATTTAATTTTTTGAAGTCGGTTTTTTTTTTATCAAAATTATTTTTATTTTTCTCTTTTTAGTGATGTTATTAATAACACACAAAGAGAAACAAAAAGGTTGTCCTCTGCTTGATGCAAATAAACATACACACATATATATCGAGATGATATATCTGTATATATATTATTTATTTGTTTGAGACTATAGTTTCGAAGACTTGGTCTTCATCATCAGTCTTTCTTCAATTATAAATGTTTTTCATGGAGTCAATATCATCCTCTTTGTTTCTCTTTTGTGAATCAACAACTCTGCTACTCTCGGCAAAACAAAAACTTTTCAATTAAACTTATGTTAATACCTTTCATGCATCTCGTTAGAGAAAGCGTCGGGCGAATGAATCAGAAAATGATAAATTTATTAAACCAATTATTTTACATTAATTAATGTATACATTGTATTTTTTTGCTTCGATTCCGGAGATTACTTCTCCACCATCGAGTGTCCTTATTCATCTTTAGTCCTTGTTTTTAATAAGAGGAAAAATCTAATTAGATAAAAAAACCTCTTTTCCGATAATTATTTCAATTCCATTATTCCCCAATCAAGTCGATTGGCTTATTCTCATTTCCCCATCATCGATTTTCCCATTCATCAGAAAATGATAATAAAATTCAATTCATAAATATAGAAATTCTCTCGAAACGTTTTCGGGTTTTAAATGAATGTTTTAAGATTTTTTTTATAAAAGATTTTATTTATTATAATTTCAATTATTTGCTCATAAGAATTGGAGATTTACGTTATTTCGTCATTGATAATATCATCAGAACTTGACCAAATTAATATTATACTACCCCTAAGGTATCCCCTTTCTAATAAAAAATAATCATCAAAATCGGTTAATAAACAAAGAAGTTATGCCTGAACAAACATATCAAAAAAAGTCCAATACCAATTAAAATAAAACGGGACCAATCGGAAGCTAGACTAAACCCAATGCGAAAAACCGAACAAAATCGGTTCACAATTGGCGGAGATATGAGGTAACATAGACACAAAAAAAAAAAAAAAAAAAAAAATTCAGTCGAATTGAGAACCTCTTCCTTTTTTGAATTCGGTTAAAAAACATACATTTTTTGGTTTATAGACTTGATTGAATTGGCCTCTGAGCTTCTTATATATAGACGTTTAGATATATTATACCTTAAACTTAAATTTGTATAGGTTATTTCTAAGCAATATTTGAAAACATTTAGATTATTCCTAAAGACAAATTCTAGCCTTGTACGCAGAAAACGCCTGAATATAGGCAATCGACTTATCGTCCCTTCGTCAAGGCTGCGTAAAATTTAGGCTCTATCATAAAGTACTTTAGTTTTAGAGTTCATCGAGTAAGAAACAATCTGTTAAAAATGCAGATCTTTTGAAAGACTTGAATTTTTAACTAAATCTCGAAACATTGGGGGGGGGGGAGGGAGGTCTGTCGCCACTCAGGGATTGTGCTATCGTTCTGCCTTGCGTATTAAATCTACTTTTATTAAACGAGCAAAAATTGTTTAAATAATTATTTGTATCTTAGTTCTATATTAAAAACGGCTCTACCGATTTTGATGAAACAAATTATATTAACAAGTTTTGAGGACTGGACCTCAACAAATTTATCCTTAATTGATCTTTTCTTAATTAAGGTAATTATTGATAATCTCAATAAAAAGTTTTTTTACATTTTTTCAATTATCTTTTATTTTTAATTGTTTTTTTTAATTTTAAAACCCACTAATTGGTTATAGCAAATATTATATTATATTAAAATTTTTGTTTGTTTTTAATTAACAGTTGTCTAAATCATAACAAAACAGGTGTGTTTACAAATAAAGTGGTTGAAGTGGCTTTTTTTATATATATAACTTGGAAACAAATCTTATTTAATTTTATGTTTTTATTTCAGATCCTATACGATTATATTTTTTATTATTATTTTCTTATGTATTTTTTATAATGTTTATCAATATGAACGAATGTGGGAAAATTGGTGTACTAGTAAACAAATATACACATAATATGTGGACCATTAGAAAGCTAGAAATGCGAAAACTTGGTGCAGGGTGGTGTGGATGTGGGAGGTGCAGGAGGTGGGGTGCAGTTGTGGGGGATCCGGGGTGGGAGGCGTGATTGGGTTGGGGCCGAGTGGGGTTGCAGTGGTGGGAGCGAGTTGTGTGGTTTCGGGGGGGGGGTCAGGGGTTACCGTGCATCGCTCGGTGGTTCCAGGTACTAGTAATAAATAGTGTCACTGGGAATGTCCTGAAATCAAATTTAACCATTCTGAAATGATATGATTATACAATATTCTTCAGTGGTGATTTACCCCTAAAAATGTCTGAATTATGCGAGTAAGAATTTCACTTTCGGTGTGTGTGTGTGCTGATCACACTACAATATGGGATATGCTATTTTCATTCTGATATAATCGTCCAAAATGTTCACTAGATCTCGGTCTATTAGTTTTAATTTAATTTTAATTTTCTTTGTGGTCCAAAAATATAATAAATAAATAAATATGTTTATTCCTTACTATCTTCAATGCCCACCTTCGGCGGGCCTTTTGCTAGTCAAGGCGCTTCGCCCCCTGAACCCCCACGTGGCTGCTTTATTGATGTTTTATTAGTTACAGGGAGTAAATATAATTGTTTTATTATAAAGTCTTAAATATTATAGATATATTTTAAAAAGAACCGTGTTTGGTGGCCCTATTTTATTTAAATTGAATTGCTAAGGCCAGTAAGGGAAAATAAAAGTTGAAATAAAAGTCAACTTCTATTTGTTACTTAACCAAAATAAAGTAACAAATAGAAGTTGACTTTTATTTCAACTTTTTATTTTCCCCTTACTGGCCCCTTAGCCAATTCAATTTAAATTATAGATATAATTTGAGATTCTATTTAACTACAATATACACTCATAACAAATAAGATGAAACAAATATTTAAAATGTATTAAAAATCCACTTGTTATCATTAAGGGAAAAAAAAAAAATATATAATATGTAGGTATTATTATAGATAAGAAGACATGAAAATTACATTTATTATTCATTTTGCTAGACACAAAAGTGTATACAATACCATCTATTTATAAAAAATTCTCTTATTCTCAAGCTTGAGTTGTTTATCAAAAAAGAATTTAGTCTTTTTGATTTTAAGTCGATTCTTCCACGTTTTCAGTAGAGGTTGCCATTAATAGTCAAAACATCAAAAATGGAATGCAATAAGGTTATTCCTCTAGTATTAGATAAGAATCGATCGTTATTTTTGATTTTATGTCGATTCCTCCATGTCTTCAGCAATGGTTACCAATAATAATCGAAACGTCAAAAATCTAATGTAGAATTCTTATTCCTCAAGTATTAGATGAGAATCGATTGCTATTTTTGATTTAAAGTTTAAGTTCATGTCTTCACCAATAAAAACCGAAACGTCAAAAATCGAATGTAGAATCGTTATTCCTAGACTGTTAAATGAGAATCGATCATTATTTTTGAATTAAAATCAACAAGAACTGCAAATTGCAAGTGATATCTGATTAATAATAAAGGAATAAACATATTAATATTTCAAATCAATTTGGATAAAGTTTAGGAACGATCCGTTGCAGTTTAATATTTTAATTTTTGTTTTTAAATGTACTTTAAAAAAAATACATAGTTTTTTTAAATCTTTGTTGCATTATTAAATTCTTCTTCAACGATAATGTGGTTAGAACTCTATTATCTATGCTATTAAGAATGAATGACATTCAAAAATCTGACAAACAGGGCCGCCAACACATGTTTAGTTCTTTTATTGTTTGGCAAGCTATGTTGGCTAACTTGAATTTTTTTTTTAGTTTTTCCTGAATTTTCCATTTTTCCGGGCAACTTTTCCAATTTTTTTTTACGTATTAACCTGAATTGGACTATCACGAACATTTAAAAAAAAAAAATAGCCAAATCGGTCCAGGCATTTGAGAGATCTGCGTTTACAAAGAAACAGAAATTCATTTTTATTATATAGATATAGCAATAATAATAATATAAACATTTCATTAAAATGCCTGTTTAATTTAAACCAAGTTTGTATTTTGTTGGAGCAAAAAAAAAAGAAAAAAATCTTATCTTATTTAAAAAGTTATTTTTTGCAATACTTACCACCTTGGGAAATGTTTGGTCATTTATCGTTTAAAAACTTTTTTCTATTGTGTCAGATTCACTTGGGGCCTTATATTTAGAAATTGCATCATGATATCAAGAATATACCTAAATAATAATAATTGTATTTTTGATTTTTCTTGAATAAATGATGCGTTGGAATGGACTATTTTTAACCGACTTCAAAAAAGGAGGAGGTTCTCTATTCGACTGATTTTTTTTTGTGTGCCTATGTTACCTCATATCTCCGCCAATTGTGAACCGATTTTGAAAAAATCTGCATTGGGTTAAGTCTACCTTCCGATTTGTCCCATTTTTTTTCATAGGAATTAGACCTTTTCTGTTAGGTTTGTTTAGGACCTGACCTCTTTGTTTATGAACCCATTTCGATGGTTCTTTTTTTATCCGAAAGGGGGTATCTTGGGGATGGTGTCATATTAATTTGGTCAAGTTCTGATGATATGATCACTATTAATAACATCACTAAATAGAGAAAAATAAAAAATTTTAAGAAAAAATAAAACCGACTTCAAAAAAATTAAATGCAACAAATAAAATACACTAATTTTGCAGAGTTAATGATTCATAAGGAAAAATCAATGATGCTTATAATAAAAGAAAATCATTATTTTTTCGGGGGTTTTAATTGGGAATTAGTTAGATCACACATTCGTCTAAAATATTGAAGCCCTGAAGAAGTCGGCAAAATCGACCAAACGTTGGTTGAAAAATAAAAAAATCACCCAAAAAACTTGTCCTGAATTCCCATTTTTTTTTTTTTTTTTTTTTTATAATGATATTGATACAAGAAGAAGTTGCACCAAGAAGGTACAACCTCTGAAGTCCGTGGTGGACCCTTGTAACGTGAAGATAAGGGGAGATTTAGGGATTGGGTAGAGGTCGAAGGTATCTGTGGATGCTGGTCTTGAAAGTTTGAAGGTTATAAGTAGCTGGAAAGACGGTCGGGGGAAGAGAATTCCAGTCTCTAGATGTCATAGGGATAAATGAATTGGCGAATGCGTTTGTTCGATTAGTATCTAGTTTAAGCGCGTAGGGGTGTTGAATTTTAGAAAATCGTGTATTTCGGGCAAATGAGGCCTTTGGTGGGATTATCGATTTTATTTCGTCAGAACAAAAGCCATGGTAATATCTATAAAAAAGGGATAGGGCGGAGACAGATCTACGATGGGCTAGGGAGTCGAGAGTGTCAGTTAATGTAGGATCGCCTATCAGTCTGATAGCTCGTCTCTGAATTGCGTCCAGGGTTTCAAGAGAATACTTGGGGGCCCCTCTACACAAATGCGAACAATATTCAAGACAGGGGCGAATTTGAGCCTTGTATAATATAAGGAGTTGAGTGGGGGTTATAATACATTATAAACTCTTATTAATAGTATATACATTATGGACGCAAATGATAATAATAATTATTTATTTATTTATTTTCTTAGCTGATTAGAATTTGGACTTTCTAGCTTTAGAACTTGTGATTCAGAAATGCAGAACACATAATTTTCTGAATGTTTAATAACTGATGTGCGATTGTTTCATTAGAATCTGATCGAAGAAAATGACTGTACTTCTAACTAGAATTTAACAATTGAAATAAGAAAGCTTCAAAATGTTAATTTTTATTGACAATATTCATTCATTGGTAACAAAGATAAAGAAAATTTATGTATTTTAGACGAATGTGTGATTTAACTATTTGAAGCCCCGAAGAACTCGGCAAAATAAAAAAACACACAAAAAAACTTCTCCTTAATTCCCGTTATAAGCTTTCGGATAAATAAATAATGATAATTTTAGCACAAGAAAGAACTTTCTACGTCTTTTCGTTCTTAAATTGGAAACGTGTATATCTGAATCCAGGCATACATACTGACAGAGAGAAAAGAGCATGGTTGAAAATGATATTTCTCTAAGTTTCAGATATTTTAAAACACAATGAGAATTTTTTTTGAAATTTTTGAGTGAATTGCCTTCTGAGCGTTGCAAGTAATTCCGTTTTGTGATCTCAAGATCCGAAAAGCCTTGGGTGTGATTGTAGGCGGCAGGGTGAGTAATAGTGTCTTCTAGTTTCCACTAAATACCTCCTAATATTTTCCCCTATGAAAAATTTGAGTTAAGCAGAACCTTCGTCGAAGTAAGGATTTTTTTTTTTAATTTTTATTCGAAGCCAAAATAAAATAAAATAAAATTTATATTTTTGCCAACGTTTTGACCCGCTATGGCCATCCATCATCAAGATGTATCACTGGCCACAAAGTTTTAAATGTAATTGCAATTAAAAATAATATTAATATACACCGAGGTTCTTTCTTTGAGACTTTTAAATCCCGAAGAAGGAGGTTCGATCCAACGAATTGTCGGATTTTTGAAGAGAAAGAAATTGATATTCTAATAAATTATTTTATAGAAAAATTCCTTTAATCAATTAAATTGCCAAATTCTAATATATAATAATATTTGTAATGATTTATTAGTAGGATTTAAAATTAAAAAACCAATTAATTATTAAAAGGGGGGGGGTCGGGTAGGCTAGGCGGTAGCATGTCAGCCAGCTAACCAAGAGGACCCGAGTTCGAATCCGACTCGAGGCATCCGGCTAAAATCTGATCCCCGAGGTAGAGACAAATTTAAATAAAATAATTAGTATCGTAAATGGCTTATGGCTAGAAAGGCCGAAAAGCCAAAAAAAAAATTATTAAAAGGAAATTAAATTAAAATGTAATAATAAATTTTTATTCAAACAACCATCTGTGAATAATTATTTCAATTAACAAAAAACCAATCAAAAACAACTTAGCCGAAGATGAGACCGTGACGGATCGAAATGTCAACACAAAAACCCCCTAACCCGTGAATTTCATCCAAATCGTTTGAGCCGTTTTCGAAAAACCGATTCTATATATATATATATATATATATATATAAGAATTGCTCGTTTAATATAATAGTACTTGGCCACCGAGCGATGCTCGGTAAATTTTTGCTTCAGTTAATAGCTATATTTTACTCCCCCCCCCCATCACTTCACCCCACCTCTGCACCCTCCCACCCCACCCCCACTCCGCCCCCGAAACCCCGTACCTCCTCCCGACCCCCCACCACTGAACCCCACCTCCTGCACCCCCCACTCCTCTCCTGCACCCCGCCCAGTTTTTGCATTTCTATCCTTCAGTGGCCCACAGATTATGTATCTAGAGGTATATAAATAAATACGGTATAATTATTTTTTTAATTAAATGACAATTTTTGAGTTCATCAATTAAATTGTCAAATTAATATTTGTGGGATTTAAAACTCAATTTTTAATTAATTAAATTGCCCAATTTTTAATATATAATAATAATTGTAATAATCTTATTGTGGGATATAAAATTAAAAAAACAATTATTTATTAAAAGGAAATTGAATAAAAATGTAAATAAATATTTTTATCGAGACAACCACCTGTGAATAATTATTTCAATTAACAAAAAACCCATCAAAAACAACTTAGACGAAGATGAGACCGTGACAGATCGAATGTCCAACACGAAACCCTCCTAACCCGTGAATTTCATCCAAATCGCTAGAGCCGTTTTCGAGAAACCGACCTTATATATATATATATACAAACTTTAATATAATAATATAAGATAAGATAAGATATGTTTGTATGTTTATTTGCATCAAGCAGTGGACAAAAACTCTGCTACTTTCGGCAAAACAAATTTTTTTCAAGAAAAAGTCAAATATTTGAATGAATTGCCTCATGGGCGGTCCGAGTAATTGCGTTTTGTGATCTCAAGATCCGAAAAAGCCATGGGTGTGACTGTGGGCGACAGGTTGAGTAATAGCGCCCTCTAGTTTCCACTAAATACCTCCTAATATTTTCCCCTATGAAAAATTTGAGTTGAGCAGAACCTTCGTCGAAGTAAGGAATGAATATTACGAAAATTCCAAATGACTTTCTAGTTTATGTAGATGGAGAAAGGGGGCGGTTGGAATTAACTCTGCGTGTATGTGTGTGTTCAAATGAGAGAGAAGGGTAGCGAACACAAAAAATCCACCCTTAAGTTGCCAGCCAGCAAAGTCAGAAGAGAGAGATCTGCCAAGCCAAGGGAGAAAGCCATTTGGGGTTGCCATGGAAACAGGAATACTTGGACAAAGTCGGCTTATTCCCGCCCACCCTGCTTTAAACAAATCAGCAAAGCCGTAAACGGACCGCTTTTGTTCTTCTAACTATTCTGTAACTGTTTAACTCGATTTAGAATAGAAAAATTGACACACATTCCCCGAGAGGAGAGAGAGTCGAGGTATTTCCATTCCATTCAACATTCAGATAAACATACACATACAATAACCGACCGAGATACGCCACATACGTATATATATATACGCCACACACAGCTCTCTCTGATAACATTCTTCGCAAATCAGACAGAAAAAAACGCGCGAACCAAAAGGCTCTCTCTGGCTGCCATTTTAGAATTTTCCTTCCAAAAGATTTTATACATTAATGCAAATAGATTTTCTTTGAAAGATAAAATAAAAAAAAAAATCAAATAAATAAAAAGTATATAGGGTAAAAGTGATTTTTATCAAATACAAGCTCCCCTTTTTGAGATTAGTCTGGTCAGAGGGATGGGAATTCTAAAAACACTAGTTTATTCTTAGTTATCATGAAAACCAGCTCCAAAGCCCTCCTGGAAGCTACTCTTTATTTGTAATCAATTATTAGTGTGTTTTAAATAATAATTTAAATTCCCAAATTTTAATAAATTTTATTTGTCGGGCTCGTGAACAATTTTTACTTTACCCTACAGAGTATGGCCAAGTATTGTTGTTCATGAAAAAAGTGTTTTTTTTTCCTTCTTTTTTTCGAAATATCTCAAAAACGGCTTAAAATATTTCGATTAAAAAAATTGAGCGAAACAATGGCATTTCGCTCTACAAATAAGCTCTAATAAGTGAACATCGAAAAAATTATATTTTTCGAGATAATAATTGTTGTGTCAAAATGTCTGGTAGTTAGTTAGTCTGTGCATTACCAAATTTTTGTGGACGAGCTAGCTCAAAAACTAGTGGGAATAATGAAACCAAATTTCACACATAGTTTTGGTCCATTTAGATTAAGAGCTGATTAAATTTTGGTGCATATCGACCCAAAATTAAGGGGGGTGGAGGGGTGTTAAAAATTGAAAATTTAGGTCGTTTGAGCAAATTCAACAAAATTTTGTATACATAATCAGTGGCCCTCTAGAAGTCTAAAAATGAAAAAACTAACCGCCCAAAATGGGGGGTGGGGGTGGAGGTTCAAAAAATGAAAATCTTGGCCATTTACCAAACTCAACCAAATTTTGTATACATAATCAGTGGGTCCCCAGAAGTCTAAAAATGCAAAAACTAACCGCCCAAAATGGGGGGGGGGGTCAAAAAATGAAAATCTTGGCCATTAACCAAATTTTGTATACATAATCAGTATGCCCCTAGGAGTTTAAAAATGCAAAAACTAACCCCTCCCCCTCCCTTACATGATTACAAATAATTTTATAAAATATTAATGTAAGTGAGGGGCCAGGTTGTATGGTAAAGTCAAGTGGATGGCCACATCAGAACACTTCAGCTTATTTTTTTTTAATAAAAGTCTCATAGTTTTCGACTTATAGGGATTTTTTTTTAAATAGTGAAAATGGCTACTCTCTTCTAAATAATGCCATGCTGTGGATACAAATTTAGATATTTTATTATTTATTATTTTATTATTTTATTTATTTTCAATCTGTTTGATGACTGGCCTGATATGTTTGCTAAGAAGGAATATTGATAAAATGACAAATATGCAAGGAAGATAATTATTTGGTATATAAAATGAGTTTTTGGTGTCTGTTGATTTGTTTTTTGTATGTATTGAAGTGGTTTTGAGATAAAAGTTTGTTTTTGATTTGAAATTGTTATAATATGTACTAATTGAGGCCTTGCATTTTTTAGACGCCTGAGGAAGTCAACAAACGTTGGCAAAAAATAAAAATTATTAAGATATTGTCCTTATTTCCCTACAACAGCTTATTTAATTAAAAGTACCTGGAGGCACCGAGCGATGCTCGGTAACTTCTTCCTTCAGTTAAAACCTTTATTTTAATATTATTTTTAATTTAAAATTCTGATAAAAAGGTCGATTTTTATTTGAGAGCCGTTTTCAAATTAAAAAAAATACAAATATATATATAATATTTGCCCACTGTACCGTGTGGTGAACATACCAGTTGATTACACAAGGGCGGATCCAGGAATTTTTATGGGGGGGGGGGGGGAGAATGTATATAAGGTGATCTACTTTTTATCTCGAAAGTGTTTCGCGATCGAATTGTCCAAGAGGGGGTGGGGGGGGGCGGCGTCTCTCCCCCCCCCCACACACATAGAACTTTATTTTCAATTTAAAATTTTTTAAAAAATAAATTTTTTTTTTACAAATTTCATATCTCAATGCGATCGCCCCCCCCCCCCCCTGGATCCGCCCTTGTGATTACATTAAAGATCAATCAAAGTTAACTGATGAAAATTTTTTATCACATGAATCCGGCAAAAATATATATTTCTTCAAAAGTATAGTACTTATTGTTATATTTCGAATTCTGGTCAATACCAGGATTATTGATAATTGCGTAACAAAAAGTAGAATAATAAAATATGTAAATTTGTAGCCACAGCATCCCATTATTTATGGCAGGGTAGCAATTTTCACCATTTTAAAAAAATGCCTATAACTCGAAAACTACGATACTTTTATTAAAAAAATATTTATGTTCAGGAGCGTCTTAAATTGCCCTATTCCCTGTTCACGGTTTATCCTTGTGATACTGGACACCCTATATACAAGAATTGTTCATTTAATAGTAGGTATAAGAGATAGTACCTGGAGGCACCGAGCGATGCTCGGTAACCCCTGAATCCCCACCCCCTCCCGTAACCATACACCTCACCCCAACACTGCACCCCCACTCCGCCCCTCCCATCCCCGGAACCCCCACAACTGCACCCCACCTCCTGCACCCCCCACATCCATCCCCACCCCCGACCCAGTTTTTGCATTTCTATCTTTCTAATGGTCTACATATATATTAAGTGTATATTTGTTTACTCGTACACCAATTTGCCCACATTCGTTCATATTGATAAACATTATAAAAAATACATAAGAAAATAATAATAAAAAAAATAATCGTATAGGATCTGAAATAAAAACATAAAATTAAAAAAAATGTGTGCGTCTCGGGACGTGCGACAGAAGTGATAACTTTCACCAACCAAGTATTTTTTTAGGAAGACAATTTCAAGGATAATTGCCCGGAGAAAAGAGAATTGAATATTTAATTTTAATTAGAAGAGTGGGGGGGGGGGGGGGCAAAGGAAAAATTATTAATATATTTAATGTTTCTGGATTTAAAATTAATTGTTGTCTTTCTTTCAGCTTAATTCAATTATACATATTACAAATTTGCCGCGCCGCAATTATCTAATAAATTCTATTTATTAAATACATAGCTATATATAATATATTCAATTATTTCTACACTTATAATAAATTCTAATTCAAAAATATTCATTTTAGTAAAAGTAAAAAGCAAATATTATTAAAATAGTTCTTTGGTCCAGTGGTAGAGTGCCTGACTCAGATGCAAGAGGTCTTAGGTTCTAATACGACATCCGCCGAATTATATTTTTTATTGAGATTTTCATCTATCAATAATTACTTTAATTAAGAAAAAATCAATTAAGATGAATTTTGATGAGGTCCAGACCTAGCCAGATCGTTTTTTCATTCTCAAAACTTGTTAATAGATTTTGTTTCATTAAAATCGGTAGGGCCGTTTTCAAAATAGAACCAAGATACAAATATATAAATAAATAAATATACAATTTTTGCTCGTTTAATAAGAGTAGATAAAGATTCAATTTCGCCAATTCAGGTAACATAGCAGCATTATGTAAATAGGTAGGTTCTCTAAGTAATTATGAAAATATCATTTTTTTAAAGATAATATTTTTTAAATACAGGAAGTTACCTACTAAAAGGCGGCTACCTTCCTACCGGATGGGGGAGGAACTTTGTCTTTTTTACAGTAATTGAGTAATTAGTAAAGGATGTTGATTAATATTCATAAGAGAATAATGCGGGGGTGGGCTGAGAGACAAGCTCTGCTAGAATAAAATATTCAAAATGAAAATGCTACCCCGTCAAATTAAAGGGCTCATTAAACTGTAAAATTAAATTCTATTGAATCATACTTGTTACGAGGGAGAAAATGTATTAGCAAAATACTATTAAAAGATTAACGTTTCATACAAAAATAGATTTTATTTTTATATAAAAGTGGATGATATTTATAAAGTAAATTTTAGTTTGCTTAACACTAAACCTACCAGCATTGCATGTTTAATTATTCCTACCGTGACCGGTCAAATGACCAGTCTTTGAAATTACTTATATCTCTTAATATAAAATGAATATAATAATTATTTAGGCTGATATAGACACATGAAATAATGAAATAAAAACTAAATAAACGTGCAACGGATCGTTGTTAAACTTTATCCAAATTCATTTGAAATATTAATATGTTTGTTCCTTTATTATTAATCAGAAATAACATTTCTTGCAATTTGTCAGATTCATATCATGAAAACATTAATTCAAAAGATAATTCTCATTTAATCAGTCGAGGAATAACCATATCGTACATATGGATTTGTAGAATGTCATTTTCTGGTTATTATTGTAACCATTTGCTGAAGACATGGAGGAATTCGTTACTTAATATATATGTCAATATCAGTTATAGCCATTTTCTGTAGTTCTCATCTTAAAATACTCTGAGGATATATTACATATATACGTGCAGAATGTCTTGAGTTACAGTTATGGCATTTTAACAAGAAATTTAGTCTTTTTTGATGTTATAAGTATAATTACTTCCAGCATATTTCAGTAGAGGTATATCCATATAATAGTCAAAACATCATAAATATGGATATTGCATATATAAGTTATTCCTCTAGTATTAGATATAGAATCGATCGTTATTTTTGATTTTAAGTCGATTCCTCACATGTCTTCAGCAATGGTTACCAATAATAATCGAAACGTAAAATACCTAATGTAGGATTGTTATTCCTCAAGTATTAGATGAGAATCAATCGCTATTTTTGATTTTAAGTCGATTCCTCCACGTCTTCACCAATAAAACCGAAACGTCAAAAATCCAATATAGAATGGATATTTCTCAAGTATTAGATGAGAATCAACGCTTGCCCCGAGAGCGATTACAATACTTTACCCATGCTTTGCATTGGATAAAGTAAAAAATGTGGTTCGTTGAAAGAGTAATTTAAAACACTAAATTTATAAAATATAATAGGCCGCAACTGTTGGTTCAAGTTACAAGATTATACTGAAGTCGGCTCTGCAATCATTTCTAGATATGCCATAGTAGATAATCCGATGAAAAAGACCGAAATAAATACATTTTATTATCTTTTATTTGTAACTATTTTATAATTTTAGAATTGAGTTTTCGAGAGTATTCTATTATAAAAACAAATAAATCGTTCAGCCGGTCAAATGACCGGTCGTGGTAGTTAAAACAAACTTCATATTTTTCTCAAAAATCAAATAATCGGGAAAAACGTAAATATTAAAAAAAAAAAAAACAATTGTATGTATATTTTAAGAAAAGTCATGAAGTTTAATGGCGGTATAATAACGTGGTGTTTAGAAAATTTTAAACAAAATTTAAAAACGGTCATTTGACCGGTCGTGGTAGGTTTAGTGTTAAAATTTCTATCTTACTATTAAAGAAGATAACGCGATTATTTGATCGGTTTTGATTTTGACAGGCTTTATGAATTATTTTCTAAATAAGATAAGCTGACGTGTTCTGATGTGGCCATCCACTTGACTTTACCATACAACCTGGCCACTTATATTTAATATTTAATAAAATTATTTATAATAATGAAGGGGAGGGGGGTTTGTTTTTTCATTTTTAGACGCCTGGGGCCCACTGATTATGTATACAAAATTTGGTTGAGTTTGGTAAATGGCCAAGATTATTATTTTTTGACCCTACACCCCCACCCATTTTGGGCGGTTAGTTTTTGCATTTTTAGACTTCTGGGGGTCCACTGATTGTGTATACAAAATTTGGTTGAGTTTTGTAAATGGCAAACATTTTTATTTTTTGACCCTCCCCCCCCATTTTGGGCGGTTAGATTTTGCATTTTTAGACTTCTGGGGGTCCACTGATTATGTATACAAAATTTGGTTGAGTTTGCTCAAATGACCTTAGATTTTTAATTTTTAACCCCCCTCCACCCCCTTTAATTTTGGGTCGATATGCACCAAAATCTAATCAGCTCTTAATCTCAATGGACCAAAACTAGGTGTGAAATTTGGTTTCGATATTTCCACTAGCTTTTGAGCTAGCTCGTCTACATAAATTTGGTAACGCACGCACCATCAGACAGACAAACAGACATTTTGACAAAACAATTATTACCTCGAAAAATATAATTTTTTCGATGTTCACTTATTAGAGCTTTTGTGTAGAGTAAAATGCAATGGTTTCGCTCAATTTTTTTAATCAAAATAGTTTCAGCCGTTTTTGAGATATTTCGAAAAACAGAACAAAAAAAAACAACACTTTTTTCATGCACGATTACAATACTTGACCATACCCTGAATGGTAAAGTAAAAAATGAACATTTGATGACCGGGTTTGTACCGATAATCTCTTGTAGCTTGCAAGTACCTTAAACAACTAGGCTACGGATTCTTTCCATATGCTAAGTCTCGCCATTGTGGCATAAGACGCTATTTTGCATCTTATTATCAATTCAACTAGCCATTTTCGTCCTTATTTAAATTTATTGTTGCCCTTAATAGTTGGAAACCGGATTTAGGACATAAAACCCGAATTGTGGTCCCCAAAGGCCAAAAATCCATTGGTCAGTGCGTATAAGTACGTATGTACGTATGTACCCCCCTGCGTTTCGCAACCATAAGTCTCAGAGCTACGAAATTTGAAACTTAAGCTCGATATAGGCTAGAAAGAGAACAGTAAGTTTTTGGATGAAATCGGAAAACCGGAAGTGGACATTTACATACGAGATTTTTCGTTTTTTTTTTTTTTTGATTTTCTCAAAAACGACTCAACGATTTTTTTAAAATTGGTGTACTAGGTCATTCAATAAGTCCGTAGGATAAGTAAGAAAAAAACAAAATTTTGACAAAACTATAAATTTTATTCTTCAATAACGAATGATTTAAAAAAAAACGATATTTACTTGGAATAATTGGTTTATTGATTGGAATTAATAGTACAACAGGTTATTACAATTGAGACTGGAGGTCTCAATTCAAACAGAGTCAAGACAAGCCTTGCTGCGACGATCTCGCATCGTCCTTATATACTACTTTTTCGCTGATGACTGAGTTTGCAAGAGTTTAGGAGTCGTCATCATTTATCCTTACATGACTTATATTTTATTATTCAACATAGTTGCCCTCGAGGGCGATACAACGAGTATAGCGATTTTCCAACATTTCGATACCACTTTTATAGTACGATTTCTCTTTCTCGTCAAAATAGGCTTCAGTTTGAGCGATTACTTCATCATTGGACTTCTTTTGGATTTTGGTGTGTAATAGTGAAGCCATGTCTCATCCATTGTCACATATCGACGATAGAATTCCATTTTATTGAGGTTTAACAGCGCCAAACACTCCTCTGAAGCATCGATTCGTTGTTGTTTTTGGTCGACTGTGAGCTCACGAGCACCCACTTTGCACAGAGCTTTTGCATACCCAAATGTTCGTGTAAAATGGTAAAAACACTACCATCTGATATCTTTACAATGTCAGCTAGCTCGTGCACCTTTAATTTGCGATCGTTCATAACCAATTCGTGGATTTTTTTTATGTTTTCTGGAATAACAGCCTCTTTTGGGCGTTTACTGCGCTCTGCATCATTTGTGCTGGCACGACCACGTTTAAATTCAGCAATCCACTTCTCTACCATTTGTCTCGATGGAGCAGAGTTCGGATAATGTTTATCAAGCCATTGTTTGGTTTCCAATGTATTTTTTTTCATCAAAAAGCAATGCTTTATTAAAACTCGAAATTCACTTTTTTTTCAATAACAAAAGTTGCTTCACACAAAATTCTATAACTCACGAATCAATAGTCAGATTGCTGTCAAATTTATACACGTATCATTTGAAGGTTAGTACTAAATAAAAATCATATGGATAAAATTCTAGTAACGCCATCTATGTGTCATCCTACGTTCTTATTGAATGACCTAATATTTATCAAGTGTCTTGAGTTATTAGTTGTGTAAAATTTTTAATCCGATTGAAATGAAGGAAGGGGTTGTATATTAGGAGAGTCACGATGACTTCAAATAAATGAAAATGACCACACCAATTGATTTAAAAATAGTTCTAAATCCACCACAAGGCCCAAATCCGCCCCTGTCTCGAATACGGCTCTCATCTGTGGAGGGGAGCCTCAAAATATTCTCTTGCTACCCTTGATGCAATTCAGAAACGAGCCGTCAGGCTAATTGACGATTCTACCCTCACCGACTCCCTCGACTCGCTGGTTCATCGAAGAGATATCTCTGCCCTTTCCCTTTTCTATAGATACTATCACGGCAGGTGCTCTGATGAGATAAAATCAATAATTCCCCCCAAAGCATGCTTTGCACGCAGCACACGTTTTGCCGACTCCCAACACTCTTTCGCTGTCAAATTGGAAAAGTGCCGGACCACTTCATTCGCGAATACATATATCCCCATGACTTCAAGGAACTGGAACTCTCTCCCAGCCTCTATCTTTCCCAGCACCTATGATCTTCAAACCTTCAAAACCAGGGTGCATAGACACCTACGTCTACACCCTTTCACTTAATCAACTTTCCCTTCTCTTCGGTAATGCAAGGGTCTTTCGAGATCCATAGGGGCTACATCTTTACTGGTGCACCCCTTCTTGCATTCGATTGCATTAAAAAAACAACCTATTTTAAGAGAATACTATATATAGTAATCGGTTAGTTTACTGATAAGAGTATCTAATATCTATTTGTTATAAAAATATTATTTAAAAAAATGAGTGTTTAAAAAAAAGTTATTAATTGCATTGTATAGTTTTTCTGCGTTTCACTGTACATACTCGGGTATCGCATTAAATCCCAACAAACTGAAAGCCCCCTACCGAGTTCTCAATTACGTTGACCCATGTAATCCATATAAGCTTTGTATATATATATACATATATATATATATATATATACGTTAAGAAAATATATATTTTCCATTTAACGTTCAACTAAGAGAATTACATTAGTCTAGGCACAGTTAACTGGAATCCCTAGAGACTTGAGGACCGGAACGGGAAAGGAATACTCTGTTTCCAGGACACACACACACACACACAGACATCTTCTAGAAGAAACTCCTCCCCCCCCCCCCCCCCCCGGAAAACAAAATATATTATAGTCAATAAATATCAAGAAACAATCTTGTTTGTGGGCTATATAATTTACTTTACGATTCGCAAAATTAATATAGATAATAAAATATCGGTATTCAATTGTTATTTATCATTCAATTAAGGAAATTACATAATATAGTATTTCTCCGAGGGTGGTAGAAATTTTAGATTATAAATATACCAGCTACGAAGCCCGACTTCGGCGGACATCTTGCTGGCTAAAGGGTTACGCCCCCCAGACTCCGCAGTGGGTTTTAAAATAATTATTAAAATTTCTAATCGAATAGGGAATAGGGCAATTTATGACGGTCCAGAAGGTAACATTTTTTTAATAAAAGTCTCATAGCTTTTAAGTTATAGGTATTTTTTGAAAATGGTGAAAATCGCTACCCTGCCCTAAATAATGAGATGCTGTGGCTACAAATTTATATATTTTATTATTCTAATTATTGTACCTCAATTCTGAATAATCCTGCTATTGAGCAAAATTCAAAATAAAACCATAAATACTATTATATAAATGTTTTTGCGGGACTTAAGTTTTAAATTTTTTTTTGAATCATCTTTTATGTAAAAACAGTCTATTATCCTAGCTTGGAAAATTATTTAAAAAATTGGCCTTTTTAATCGAGATTTCAAAATTGTACAGCCTTTAGAATAAAAAAATATTTGTATTTATTTGGCAAAATTATCTAATTTAAAAACATAATATTTTGATTGTGTTTTTTATTTAATATGTTAATCAATTAAGTCGCATCTTGATTTAACTAATCTTTGGCAATAGCATTATTAATTAAATGTCTAAAATTGCCAAAGATTAGTTCAATTAAGATGTGACATAAGTGATTAAAATAAAACAATTAATGACAATTGTTGATAATTTTTGAATTTTATTACATTTGGATTTATAATATACAAGCTGCGTCAGGCATGCCTCCGGCACGCCCTCTGCACCTTAGCCCTCCGGGCGGGTGGCCCTGGCGGGCAGCGTCTCAGAGACAGCCAAAAGTTTGTTTGCAATATAATTTTGTTCAACTGTATTTTAAATAAATATATTTTATTAATTAAAAATCAGCTCCAAGAAATAATTTAATTCATTGCGAAAGCAAAATAAAAAACATTTTTTATAGATATTATTTATTTTGAGCATATTTAAAAAAATATTGATATTTAGGTACTAAATAAATTTATTATATAAAAATATCATCTATTACATTTTTATTTTAAATTTAGACAATGATCTTAACACATTTTCATTAGGGCTATTAATTAATTTTTTGAATTTAGGAGGTAACTCGACCGCAGCGCCACCTATTGGAGCAAAACCCTATTATTATCTATTTCTTGAGCGTAGCTGTCAATCGATTAAATATAAAATCGTGTGAAATCAAATCAAACCGATTTGGCTCAAAATTTAGATAAAACCATCCGGAGCACTAAAAAACATATGGTGTGAATATGGTTTCGATACGTTCAGTGGTTTAGGCGTGGGTCGATCACGCACATACACACTAAGGATTTTATATATATATATATATATATATATAAGATGTATGATTTAATCAACAGAGTGGGCGGGGCCTAATTCCCCCGCCCACCCGAGCAGTTCTTCTTAGAGATTCGGCTGCTTCCGCAGGCATTCCGGCCGGCCTATATAAGTCGTGTATCTGGTTGGGGTTGCTGGTCGGGGATTGGGACGTGCAGAGTAGTATATATATATAGCCTTACATATAGTATATAGGATATAAATAGGATTTTATACATATTATAGTAAAGACAATAACATATACGTGTTTATCTATCTATAAATATAAAATTAAGGTTTTGTCTGTACATTGATCCAAATCACGCCAAATATTAGTTGCACACATTTCAAGCAAATTTATGAACGAAAATACCCTCAACAAAATTCTTGTCTGTCTGTATGTTTCTGTGGATTCAAGGCAAATTATTACGATTCACGTAAAAACGGCTGAAGGGATTATTATGAAATTTCATATTTGGATCAAATGTCTTCTAATTTAAGTTTTGATTTTTTGTCACCAAAATCCGGTTTAGGAGGGAGGGGGCGCATTAATAGGAATTATCAAATAACTCCTAAACTATTAACTCTACGCCAAATTTTGTTTTGAGCAAAGTTGTAGGGGCTGTGATTTCTAACGACTTTTGTTTAAAAAAATTCCCCCCAAAAACCACCCAAAAAGGGGGGAGGGTCAAAAAAAGAAAATTCTCGCCCTTGGACCAGATTCAACCAAATTTTGTATACATAATCTGTGGGTCACAAGAAGGCTACAAATGCAAAAACTGAGTCCAGGTTCTAGGTGGGGGGTACAGGGGTAGCCCTCTGGCTAGCAAGAGGGCAGCCGTAGGAAGAACGAATATTGTTGATAATTATTAAATTTTATAAAAAATAAGTAAAATTACATTAAAAGATACAAATTACAAATTTTCATACTTTCTTTCAATATCATTTTACATTTAAATAAAGTTTTATTTAATAAAAGATCAAATTCCATTTGAAATATCAATGAAATGAATAATTTTGAATTAAGCATCATTGATAGAAAGATAAAATATACAAAATAGATATTTCTGAAGTTCAAGCTGATCAAATTGGGTGGCGAATTAAACAAGGGCTACGTCAACGACAAGTGGCAACTACACTTTCAATAAGCGGTTCTTCAATCCAAAAAAAAAAAAAATAGTTTACTATTTAATAAACTTTTAACTTGTTACCCGATTTTTTCACCGCAGCGTAGTTCATGACAAATAAAATATATTAAAAATAGAAAATTAACTTTTTTTTAAATGTACTCCAGAGTTCAGGGAATGTAACCCCTTGGCCTGCAGGATGTCCACCGAATGCGGGCTTCACAGTTGGTTATTAGATAAACAGACAGAGAAACTAGAAACGTTAAATGAAATCAATCAACATACAAATTACACTACTCGACAAAAATTAAACAAAAATTTTCCCATAAACCTAATAATGCATTCCAGTAGAGTATTCTATGCTGATTATCTATACAATTTCCAGATTTTTTACAACACGTCAGAGTTTTGAGATATTATCGGTCAAAATGACGAAAAAAGCACATTTTGACCTATTTTCAGAGTCCCATTAAATATTAAGCAGCAATATTTGAAATCAAAATATATTGTTGACGTAATAGAAAACAGCTTCCTCTTTGATTTTCAAATTACCACTTGTTTGTAGCTCAATTAGAACTCGAGTTATAACTAATAAACTAAAACTACGTGATTATAAAGGATAATAAACATAGATAAAAACATAAGATCTTTGATTTTTTAGTAATATAACTCGAGTTCTAATTGAGCTACAAACAAGTGATAATTTGAAAATCAAAGAGGAAAGTTGTTTTCTATTACATCAACAAAATATTTTGATTTCAAAAATTGCTGTTTAATATTTAATGGGACTTGAAAATAGGCCAAAATGGCCTTTTTCTACGTTTTCACCGATAATATCTCAAAAGTCTGATCTGTTGTAAAAAAGCGTAGACAGCTCTACTGGAATCCATTGTTAGGTTTACGGGGAAAATTTTGTTTAGTAGTGTAATCAGACAAACAGTTTCAGAAACAATACAAACAGAATCAGACAACACAGTTTTAGAACAATAAAAACGGAATCATTTTGCTTAGGTATCCATTTTCTGCATAATATATAGTAATTTAATTTTAGTTTTATTATGAATTCTGATATTTCCATGTATTAAAATGGATACTTAAATAAAATATGATTCATTCTATTATTCTAAAACTGTGTTGTCTGATTCGTATTTTTTTGTTTTTTATTATAACTCCTGATCTAATTGATCTAAAAATCAAATGGAAATTTGAAAATCATAAATATTCACATAAACAATAATCAGACAAACAGTTTCAGAAACAATACAAACCAGAATCAGACGACACAGTTTAGAACAATAGAACGGAATCATTTTACATTGGTATCCATTTTCATATACTGAAATATCAAATTTAAATAACATTTAGTTTTATTTAAATTTGATATTTCCGTGTATGTAAATGGATACCTTTGTAAAATCATTTCGTTCTATTGTTCTAAACTATCTTGTCTGATTATGTTTCGTAAAATGAGTGTTTAAAAAAAGTTAGCTAATTGCATTGTATAGTTTTTCTGCGTTTCACTGTACATACTCGGGTATCGCATTAAATCCCAACAAACTGAAAGCCCCCTACCGAGTTCTCAATTACGTTGACCCATGTAATCCATATAAGCTTTGTATATATATATACATATATATATATATATATATACGTTAAGAAAATATATATTTTCCATTTAACGTTCAACTAAGAGAATTACATTAGTCTAGGCACAGTTAACTGGAATCCCTAGAGACTTGAGGACCGGAACGGGAAAGGAATACTCTGTTTCCAGGACACACACACACACACACAGACATCTTCTAGAAGAAATCCTCCCCCCTCCCCCCCCCGGAAAACAAAATATATTATAGTCAATAAATATCAAGAAACAATCTTGTTTGTGGGCTATATAATTTACTTTACGATTCGCAAAATTAATATAGATAATAAAATATCGGTATTCAATTGTTATTTATCATTCAATTAAGGAAATTACATAATATAGTATTTCTCCGAGGGTGGTAGAAATTTTAGATTATAAATATACCAGCTACGAAGCCCGACTTCGGCGGACATCTTGCTGGCTAAAGGGTTACGCCCCTAGACTCCGCAGTGGGTTTTAAAATAATTATTAAAATTTCTAATCGAATAGGGAATAGGGCAATTTATGACGGTCCAGAAGGTAACATTTTTTTAATAAAAGTCTCATAGCTTTTAAGTTATAGGTATTTTTTGAAAATGGTGAAAATCGCTACCCTGCCCTAAATAATGAGATGCTGTGGCTACAAATTTATATATTTTATTATTCTAATTATTGTACCTCAATTCTGAATAATCCTGCTATTGAGCAAAATTCAAAATAAAACCATAAATACTATTATATAAATGTTTTTGCGGGACTTAAGTTTTAAATTTTTTTTGTTAACTTTGAATCATCTTTTATGTAAAAACAGTCTATTATCCTAGCTTGGAAAATTATTTAAAAAATTGGCCTATTTAATCGAGATTTCAAAATTGTACAGCCTTTAGAATAAAAAAATATTTGTATTTATTTGGCAAAATTATCTAATTTAAAAACATAATATTTTGATAGTGTTTTTTATTTAATATGTTAATCAATTAAGTCGCATCTTGATTTAACTAATCTTTGGCAATAGCATTATTAATTAAATGTCTAAAATTGCCAAAGATTAGTTCAATTAAGATGTGACATAAGTGATTAAAATAAAACAATTAATGACAATTGTTGATAATTTTTGAATTTTATACATTTGGATTTATAATATACAAGCTGCGTCAGGCATGCCTCCGGCACGCCCTCTGCACCTTAGCCCTCCGGGCGGGTGGCCCTGGCGGGCAGCGTCTCAGAGACGGCCAAAAGTTTGTTTGCAATATAATTTTGTTCAACTGTATTTTAAATAAATATATTTTATTAATTAAAAATCAGCTCCAAGAAATAATTTAATTCTTTGCGAAAGCAAAATAAAAAACATTTTTTATAGATATTATTTATTTTGAGCATATTTAAAAAATATTGATATTTAGGTACTAAATAAATTTATTATATAAAAATATCATCTATTACATTTTTATTTTAAATTTAGACAATGATCTTAACACATTTTCATTAGGGCTATTAATTAATTTTTTGAATTTAGGAGGTAACTCGACCGCAGCGCCACCTATTGGAGCAAAACCCTATTATTATCTATTTCTTGAGCGTAGCTGTCAATCGATTAAATATAAAATCGTGTGAAATCAAATCAAACCGATTTGGCTCAAAATTTAGATAAACCATCCGGAGCACTAAAAAACATATGGTGTGAATATGGTTTCGATACGTTCAGTGGTTTAGGCGTGGGTCGATCACGCACATACACACTAAGGTTTATATATATATATATATATATATATATATATATATATATATAGATGTATGATTTAATCAACAGAGTGGGCGGGGCCTAATTCCCCCCGCCCACCCGAGCAGTTCTTCTTAGAGATTCGGCTGCTTCCGCAGGCATTTCGGCCGGCCTATATAAGTCGTGTATCTGGTTGGGGTTGCTGGTCGGGGATTGGGACGTGCAGAGTAGTATATATATATAGCCTTACATATAGTATATAGGATATAAATAGGATTTTATACATATTATAGTAAAGACAATAACATATACGTGTTTATCTATCTATAAATATAAAATTAAGGTTTTGTCTGTACATTGATCCAAATCACGCCAAATATTAGTTGCACACATTTCAAGCAAATTTATGAACGAAAATACCCTCAACAAAATTCTTGTCTGTCTGTATGTTTCTGTGGATTCAAGGCAAATTATTACGATTCACGTAAAAACGGCTGAAGGGATTATTATGAAATTTCATATTTGGATCAAATGTCTTCTAATTTAAGTTTTGATTTTTTGTCACCAAAATCCGGTTTAGGAGGGAGGGGGCGCATTAATAGGAATTATCAAATAACTCCTAAACTATTAACTCTACGCCAAATTTTGTTTTGAGCAAAGTTGTAGGGGCTGTGATTTCTAACGACTTTTGTTTAAAAAAATTCCCCCCAAAAACCACCCAAAAAGGGGGGAGGGTCAAAAAAAGAAAATTCTCGCCCTTGGACCAGATTCAACCAAATTTTGTATACATAATCTGTGGGTCACAAGAAGGCTACAAATGCAAAAACTGAGTCCAGGTTCGGGGGTGGGGGTACAGGGGGTAGCCCTCTGGCTAGCAAGAGGGCAGCCGTAGGAAGAACGAATATTGTTGATAATTATTAAATTTTATAAAAAATAAGTAAAATTACATTAAAAGATACAAATTACAAATTTTCATACTTTCTTTCAATATCATTTTACATTTAAAATAAAGTTTTATTTAATAAAAGATCAAATTCCATTTGAAATATCAATGAAATGAATAATTTTGAATTAAGCATCATTGATAGAAAGATAAAATATACAAAATAGATATTTCTGAAGTTCAAGCTGATCAAATTGGGTGGCGAATTAAAACAAGGGCTACGTCAACGACAAGTGGCAACTACACTTTCAATAAGCGGTTCTTCAATCCAAAAAAAAAAAAAAAAAAAATAGTTTACTATTTAATAAACTTTTAACTTGTTACCCGATTTTTTCACCGCAGCGTAGTTCATGACAAATAAAATATATTAAAAATAGAAAATTAACTTTTTTTTTAAATGTACTCCAGAGTTCAGGGAATGTAACCCCTTGGCCTGCAGGATGTCCACCGAATGCGGGCTTCACAGCTGGTTATTAGATAAACAGACAGAGAAACTAGAAACGTTAAATGAAATCAATCAACATACAAATTACACTACTCGACAAAAATTAAACAAAAATTTCTCCCCATAAACCTAATAATGCATTCCAGTAGAGTATTCTACGCTGATTATCATGCAATTTCCAGATTTTTTACAACACGTCAGAGTTTTGAGATATTATCGGTCAAAATGACGAAGAAGCACATTTTGACCTATTTTCGAGACCATTAATTATTAAACAGCAATATTTGAAATCAAAAAATATTGTTGACGTAAGAGAAAACATATTCCGCTTTGATTTTCAAATTACTACTTGTTTGTAGCTCAATTAGAACTCAAGTTATAACTAATAAACTAAAACTACGTGATTACAAAGGATAATAAACATAGATAAAAACATAAGATCTTTGATTTTTACTAATATAACTCGAGTTCTAATTGAGCTACAAACAAGTGATAATTTGATAATCAAAGAGGAAGCTGTTTTCTATTACATCAACAAAATATTTTGATTTCAAAAATTGCTGTTTAATATTTAATGGGACTTGAAAATAGGCCAAAATGGCCTTTTTCTACGTTTTCACCGATAATATCTCAAAAGTCTGATCTGTTGTAAAAAAGCGTAGACAGCTCTACTGGAATCCATTGTTAGGTTTACGGGGAAAATTTTGTTTAGTAGTGTAATCAGACAAACAGTTTCAGAAACAATACAAACAGAATCAGACAACACAGTTTTAGAACAATAAAACGGAATCATTTTGCTTAGGTATCCATTTCTATAATATATATAATTTAATTTTAGTTTTATTTGAATTTGATATTTCCATGTATTAAAATGGATACTTAAATAAAATATGATTCCGTTCTATTATTCTAAAACTGTGTTGTCTGATTCTGTATTTTTTTGTTTTTTATTATAACTCCTGATCTAATTGATCTAAAAACAAGTGGAAATTTGAAAATCATAAATATTCACATAAACAATAATCAGACAAACAGTTTCAGAAACAATACAAACAGAATCAGACAACACAGTTTTAGAACAATAGAACGGAATCATTTTACATTGGTATCCATTTTCATATATTGAAATATCAAATTTAAATAACATTTTAGTTTTATTTAAATTTGATATTTCCGTGTATGTAAATGGATACCTTTGTAAAATCATTTCGTTCTATTGTTCTAAAACTATCTTGTCTGATTATGTTTGTATTGTTTCTGGAACTGATTACACTGCTTGACAAAAATTAAACAAATTTTTTTTCCTTTAAACATAACAATGGATTTCAGTAGAGTTTTAAACGGTGATTATCATGCAATTTCCCGATTGTTTACAACACGCCAGAATTTTTAGATATTATTGGTCAAAATGACCAAAAGGGCCATTTGAGCTATTTTCGAATCCCATTAAATATTAAACAACAATATTTGAAATCAAAATATGTTGTTGACGTAATAGAAAAACAGCTTCCTCTTTTGATTTCCAAATTACCTCTTATTTGTAGCTCAATTAGAACTCGAGTTATAACTAAAAAAAATAAGACCTTATGTTTTTATCTATGTTTATTATCGTAGTTTTAATTTTTTATTATAACTCATGTTCTAATTGAGCTACAAACAAGTGGTAATTTGAAAATCAAAGAGAAGGCTGTTTTCTATTACGTCAACAAAATATTTTGATTTCAAATATTGCTGTTTAATATCTAATGGGACTCGAAAATATGGTCAAAATAGCATTTTTCGTCATTTTGATTTATAATATCTCATAACTCTGAACTGTTGTAAAGAATCTGGAAATTGGATGTAAATCAACGTATATAACTCTACTGGAATCCAGAGAAAATTTTGTCGAACAGTGTTATAGAGGAATTTACTTTGGAAAATTGTTGCTCGGGTTTTTGACAATTCATTTTTTGTTCCAAATGCTAAACCAATGACTGGAATGAAAAAAGAAGTAAGATAAAGAGAGAGAGAACTCTCTCCATTTGAATTACCCTTCCATCTGATCACTCCTTTTATTATCTCTCTATCTAAGGATTTCTCAATAATAGTATTCTCTTTAATAATAACGGAGAGAGAAAAACGAGAAAGATGCCTTCATAAAAATTCTTCCAATTTATTTCCTTTGAATAGAAACCACTTGATTGGAGGCCAACCCCCACCCTACACCCTCCACCATCACCATTTTAACGCTAAAACACCCCATCCATTCCATTTTTTTTTTAATAATCTTCAACTATTTTTATAGCGTCAGTTGAGAAACGCCTTCCTTTCTCATTCTATAGTCTATAATTATTTCGACGTCCCTTTTGAGCTCAATGTTTTATTATGCTAAACACAAGTGAGCGATTTGAAATTGATATTTTACCATTAAAAGATGGAGAGACAACGCACAATCCTAGATAGTTTTTTTATACAGTGTAAATCTGTCTAGTTTTTTCAATTGATCAAAATACAATAATAATAATAAATAAACTAATGTGGCCATCCATATGGCTTTACCATACACCTGGCCCTTCTGTTATATTTAATAAAATCTACTCTTATTAAACGAGCAAAAATTGTTTGTATATATATATTTGTATCATTCTTCTATTTTGAAAACGGCTTTACCGATTTTGATGAAACAAATTCTATTAACAAGTTTTGAGGATGAGAAAGCGATCTGGCTAGGTCTGGACCTCGAAAAATTTCATCTTAATTGATCTTTTTCTTAATTAAAGTAATTATTGACAGATCAAAATCTCAATAAAAAAGTTGGTTTACATTTTTTTCAAATATCTTTTATTTTTAATTGGTTTTTTAATTTTAAAACCCATTAATAAGTTATAGCAAATAAAAATATATTATATTAAGATTAGGAATTTTTTGTTTGTTTTTAATTAACAGGTGTCTAAATCATAACAAAACAGGTGTGTTTACAAATAAAGTGGTTCACGTGGCTTTTTTTTATATAACTTGGAAACAAATCTTATTTAATTTTGTTTTTATTTCTGATCCTATACGATTAATTTTTTTATTATTATTTTCCTATTTATTTTTTTATAATGTTTATCAATTGGTGTACGAGTAAACAAATATACACATAATATGTAGACCATTAGAAAGCTAGAAATGCGGGGTGGGGTGGATGTGGGGGTGCAGGAGGTGGGGTGCAGTTGTGGGGGATCTGGGGGTGGGAGGCGCGGTTGGGGTGGGGCGGAGTGGGGATGCATTGGTGGGGGCGAGGTGTGTGGTTTCGGGAGGGGGGGTCAGGGTTACCGTGCATCGCTCGGTGGCTTCAGGTACTAATTTATAATGTTACATCAATCGTATCTATAGTAAATTTATAACAGGAATATTTGTAGGGAATTGGATAAAATTAAAACCACAGACATGTCTATTCTCTAAAAACTGACGTTAAAATTTAACATCTTAAATTGAGTTTTCAAAAGTAAAGTAATAACACAAGCGTTAAAATATGCTATTCTCTAAGCCAAGTCTTAACAACGACGTTAACATTTTACTTTTTAACACCAGGTGTTAACGATCCATATGAAGATAGCTACGTTTTCTGCTTGTTGGTGTTTTTACACCCCTCAATAGCCCTCACGCATGCGCATTACTAACTTGATTTGTTATTCTCAATCTAGTATCTGACAACTATTTGACAGTTCGATTGGTTAATTTATTTTTAATGAAATTTTTTATATTATTTAGAAGAGGATATTTTCTTATGATGTCCCAAAACTGAAAGTATAAATATTTCTCCTAAAATAAAAAAAATATATCCTAAAAATTTTAATAAATCTTGTTTTAATAGCAAAAGTTTTTGAAGGGAAAAAGCTGAGAAGTCTAACAAGAACTACTAAAAATAAAATAGAAATCTTAATACAATCACAGTTCAAATGGATCTGAAATGTGTTGCTTTTATCTCAAAGCTGTCAAAATCATTACTTACTTTTTGGTTAAAAACGCCCTGTTTGTGCATTAAATACGGTGTTAAAATATTAAAGGCACCTTCTGCCATGACTTTAATTTTTAGCACTTTTGACTAAATATTAACGCTTTGGTGTTAAAGTTTTTGCTTACAGAATAGCAATTTGAGGTAAGGAGGTGTTAAAATGAATTAATGATGATTTCGGATGTGTGTGTTTTTGCTTAGAGAATAGACCTGAGACTTTTTTATTAAATGGGTCAAACGTTTAGTCAATTTATTTTGACTTCCTCAGTGGCTAATTTTATCCCTCTTTGTTATAATTTATAATTATTTACGGAAGAACCCCCCTCGTAATTTTGCTATTTTATTAGAAATATCAGCTTTTTCTTAAAATTTTAATTTTTTAAGAGCACCCCTTCAATAATTTTTGTCTCGATTTAATCCAAAATCTAATCAGGTCTCTTAATTTCAATATAAAGAATCTACATGTGAAATTTCGTTTTGATATTCAGACTAGTTTTTGAGCTAGTGTGTACTCAAAATTTAGTAACCTACTAACAAACGTTTTAACAAAATCATTAATATCTCGTTAAATATAATTTTTTCGATGGTTAGTCATTAAAGCTTTTTTGTAGAGTAAAACGCCATGGTGACGTTCAATTTTTTTTTAATAAAATAGTTTAAACCGTTTTTGAGATATTTTGAAAAACAAAAGCTAAAATCCATACACCCTGTATAATATGGTAAAAGTAAAATAGAATGTGTGTGTTTGTTCAAGGAATATCAAAAAAGTTTATTTAATTCGGTTCATGATATTAAAAATATTATTATTCGAAATTATAGGATAATATCTTATTATATATCTTATTATATTAAACAGCAATTCTTGTATATTTATATACAATAGAATCGGTTTCTCGAAAAGGGCTGTAACGATTTGGATGAAATTCACGGGTTAGGGGGTTTTTCTGTTGACAACTCGATCTTATCTTCGGCTAAGTTGTTTTTGATGGGTTTTTTGTTACTTGAAATAATTATTCAAAGGTTGTTGTATCGATAAAAATGTATAATTACATTTTTATTCAATTTCCTTTAATAAATAATTGCTTTTTTAATTTTAAATCCCACAAAAAGATTATTACAATTATTATTATATATTAGAATTTTCTTCTTTAATTAATTGAAGATATTTTTCTATAAAATAATTTAATAGAATATCAATTTCATTCTCTTAAAAAATCCGACAATTCGAAGGATCGTCTCACCTTCTTCAGGATTTAAAAGGGTCAACGAAAGAATCTCCGTTTATATTATATATTATTTTTAATTTTTTAATATTTTTTAAATATAAATAAAAATAAATAAATTTTTTAATTTCGGCGTTCCAGGTACTAATGTGTTTAAATAATAGTAATTATTCAATAAATTCTTATAAATTGATTTTTATATGTTGCTAATGTTTCGCAAAACATCCGGCCAGGGCGTTTAATACAATATTAATCTCGTTAAATAATTAATAGTACCGTGGAGCCACCGAGCGATGCACGGTAAATTTTTGCTTCAGTTAAAAGCTATAATAATAAATATTATTTTTAATTTAGAATTCTGATAAAAATATAAATATATATAATATATATGGACCCCCCGATACCCCCCCGAACCCCCTCCCTCTAAAACCCGTAACTTCGCCCCCGGACCCCCACTGCACCCCACCTCCACCCCGCCCCAACCCCGCACATGGCCCCCACCACTGTACCCCAACCCCACGCCTGCACCCATTTTTTGCATAAGTACAGTGGTTTTTATGAGAATTTTAAATTAAAAATAATTTTAATTAAATAATAAAAAAAAATAATCGTATAAGATTTGAAATAAAACCATAAAATTAAATAAGATTTGTTTCCAAGTTATATATATATATATATATATATATAAAAAAGCCATTTCAACCACTTTATTTGTAAACACACCTGTTTTGTTATGAATCCTCCTGTAATGTTATGATTTAGACACCTGTTAATTAAAAAAATCCTATTTTTAATATAATATATTAATATTTGCTATAAAGTATTCGTGGGTTTTAAAATTAAAAAAACAATTAATAAATAAAACATAATTGAAAAAATGTAATAAATGAAAGTAATGAAGAGACCAGGGGTAGGAAGGCAGGACCAAAGTGTATAGCTGAGTCACTTATCATTTCCTTTCAAACTGCGTTTCGGAGAGATTTTTCCTCTTTCAGAGTTTCAAAGGATCAATGAATGAAACAAATAAAATGTTTCCTTCTTCTCTCCACAGTAGTGCTCAAAACCTTCATTCGTCAGGCATAGAAAGACAAAAAAATTTTGTCTTAGACCATCAAGAAAAGAAGGAAAAATTTTTTTTGTCTTTCTATGCCTTTTGTTCAGAAACAAGAAAGTTTTTGAATACTACTGTGGAGAAGAAGGAAACATTTTATTTGTTTCATTCATTGACCCTTTGAAACCCTGAAGAAGGAGGGAAAAATCCTCCGAAACGTCGGTTTGAAAGGAAAGGAGGAAGGATTCCAATAAATTACACCTTATTTTATATGTGTTAATTTTTTCTTTCCTCACTACCTCTGGGCTGCCTTCCATTACTTTCAATTAAAATTTCTACCAGTCCGTCTCTCTCCAGAGAAAATTTCGTTGCAAAAAATGTAAATAAACTTTTCATTGAGATTTTCATCTGTCAATAATTGCTTTAATTAAGAAAGGATCAATTAAGATGAAATTTGTCGAGGTCCAGACCTAGCCGGATCGTTTTCTCATCCTCAAAACTTGTTGGTAGGGTTGGTTTCATCAAGATCGGTAGAGCCGTTTTCAAAATAGAACTAAGATACATATATAAATATATAAATTTATATACAATTTTTGCTCGTTTAATAAGAGTAGATTAAATTTATTTATTTGTTCTTTTTTTAATTCAATTATGAATGGCCATACTGGGTGTTCGGAACTGGGTTGATCGGAACCCCATCTCCCGTATCTATATCATTGAAGGGAACTGGCCAAAGGATCAATTGACGAAATGAGTTAGAAATAAAATGAGAGAGAGAAAAAAAAATAGGTTCGAGTATCTCAATCAATCATTTATGGTAAATGGATTAATCCTTTTGGATTTGGCCGGATTACTCATTCAACCGAGAAAAATATACTAAACATGCGCCAAACCTCCCCCCCCACCTGGGCTATAAGCTTGAATAATTGCTGGCAAGTTATCAAAAGTGATATAAGCCTTTTATGATACCTATTACCAGCCAGCCAGGGGAAATTGCCATTTTAGTTTACTCTCTCTCAATTCGACGATCATTATTAGAAAACGATCATTTTTGTCAATTGGCTGGACAAAATAAAAAAAAAGCAGCAGGTTCTCCTTTTTTTTTTCTTTTTGTTCATTTTATTTCACACACAAATTGATCCTTTCAAGATTTGTCAGCCAAAGCTTTCTCTTTCTCTCAACAGGGAACTGTGTGAAAGGCTCATTTCATTTGAAAACATAAGCTAGATTTTTTTTTTTTATTTTTAATGCTAACTCTTATGGAAGGAATTAAAGGGAAATGAAATATTTCTCAATCAACGGGCTGGAATTTGCATATTTTTTGCCAATATTTGTTTTTGATCTATTTCTCTGATAATAAATAAATCATGAAATAAAGAAATATTATCAAATCAATATGATTAATTTTTTTATTTTTTTTTTTAGATTGGATATAGCTACTAATACTTAATATGCAAATTCTTATAGCAATTGTAATTTATTTATTACTAAAAATATTAAATTAAAATTCAGTATCAATAAAATATTAAATTGAAAGTTTTTTTGCCGAGAGTAGCAGAATTTTTATATATTGAAGGAGTAGATGCTTCTGCTCCAACTCACTATCACACTGTTTAAAGTTGTAGAAATTCGCGGTCGGGCACCCGCCCGCACGCCTTCTATCGGTGAAATACTTCATATAGTTTAAAGCTACATATTTGGAAACAGGGGTGTAGTGGAGCGGGAACGCGTGGGAACGGCGTTCCCACACTGGTTTCATTCAGTTAAAAAATAATAATAATAATAATAACAAATAAAATTAAAATCACTTACGCAAGTAAATAAAATAATATCTTAAAAAATGTGTGCCTCATATATTGATTTGAGTTGGGTTGATAATCGAACTTCAAGCACTATATAATTTTTTGAAATTTTTTTTATTGATTTTCTATTACTAGCTGCGACCGATTTTAAAACTCGGAGGTCCTCCTGATAGGCGGGGCTTCTCCCCCTGGACCCCTCCGCTCCCAAAAACCTCTACTATTCTCCACCTGCAATCACTCTCCAGCCCACCGATCCTATCCCAAACTCAAAATTTAGTTGAGTTTAGCCCAAAAGGCTAGAATTTTCATTTTTGACCCTGCACCCCGTTTTCTTTTTTTCATTAGGAGATTTTGTTCTATATATATTTTTAAAGAAACTGATTTGATCAGTGAAAGCGTAGACTGAAAGTCCTTTGACCGTATAATAACGTAATTAATTCAATAAAGAAGGGGTGATGAAAAGAAGAGAAGAAAAGATTTGTGCAATGTGATTATCCACCCCCTCCCCCCTCTGCACCCCCTGCACTCTCAACAGCCCTTCAAGCAACCCTCTTCGTCTTTTAAATGTCGTAGCAGCAGCAGCAGCAGGAATAAAGCCCTGCGGCTGGAATTGTATTATCTCATTAGATTTTAAAACTTTTTTTGAGGGAGGCTAAATCCCCCGTTTAATACCTTTATTATTTGTCTCTGTATTAGTACCTATGTGTGTGTGTGTGTGTGTGTGTGCTACGTGGAGAATAATAAATCTATAGTTATATAAGGATCTTGAGAAGCACCTCTCTTATCCTCTTTTGAATAATTTAAAATAAAATAAAAATAAAAAAAAGAATACTCTGTTTTAAATGAAGAAATAATTACTTAACTGTTTTTATTTATCGTTTAAGGTTTTTTTTTATAAAATTAAGAGAAAGCTTGTATACAATTAAAAATTCTTTTTAAAACGTTTTTATTTTGAATTGAATTGGACTCAAGTTGATGTTATATCAAACAAACTAGATACTTTTTTTTTAATTCAAAACAAATTAAAACATTTTCTTTTATATTCAAAAAATTTCATACTTACATGACAAAAAAACCCGAAACGTCAAAGATCCAATATAGAACGGTTATTCCTCAAGTATTAGATGAGAATCAATCGCTATTTTTGGTTTTAACTCGATTCCTCTATGTCTTCAGCAAAGGTAAGGGATAAGAAAACAACGCCGTTGCTATGGTTACTTATAAAATTTCCTCCCAAATTTTTAGCATTTCACAGAGAGAAGCCTATCCATTCTTATTTAAGCAAGGCTAAATGAGCTATATTAAAAGGTTCAAATGAATAAATTTTAAAGAATTTAAAAAATTAAAAAAGTACTATCTTACTCTAGAGTAAAGTACTTTAAAATATAATTTTACTAAAAACTTTATTTAACCTTTTTGTGGTCCCCAAGGTACTTAATTAGGATATTAAATTTCATCAAAATTGGTTAAGTCATTTTCAAGATATTTAGAAAAAACTAAAAAAGTAATGAAATAAAGTACTAATGTTTGTGGGCCGATATGTACCAAAAACTAATCCGGGCTTCATTTTGTTAAAAGAATACTAGGTTTTCAATTTCATTTCAATCGGTGCAACGGTGTGGAAAAAATCGTGGGCCAAAAAAACGATAACATACATCCATACATCCATCCGCACGCACTAAATGAAATAAAAATGGCACTTTTTGGCCTCTCGACGAGACCCCATGTAATTTTTGGCAAAACCGTCACGTGCTAAATTCAACCTAATTGAATACTACAATTTGTGACTTTAATTGAGTCCATGGGTTCCGTAGTCTTTACCTGAGGACCCTTTGAAGCCACGCTTGCCCCGAGAGCGATTACAATACTTTACCCATGCTTTGCATTGGATAAAGTAAAAAACAGCAATAGAAGCGTGGGTGGTTATTTCTTTTAAATTTTAAGTTAAATACACCCATTATTTTAAGAGAAAGGTTAATTAAAAATACTTTTTGAATAGGACTAAAAGGAAAATTTTTGAAAAAAAAAACTAGTCTTATATATATAAAAATCAACTAGTGTGGTCACCACTCGATTTTCATATTAGTTTCTCCCATATTTGAAATCATGATACCAATTTTCTTCATTCTTACTACTTTATTTCCCTAAAATTTCTAAATAAAGTTGATAAGGGTCCCCCCTTTTCCTCACTCTCCTTTTTTAGAGAGGGTTGAAAAAGTAATTTTTTTCGAGATATTCAAAAGAAAATATATATTTTAAGCACTTTACAAAATCTACTATTTAAAATGAGTTGAGTTTTTTAAAAAATAATATTTTATTTTCCCTAAAATTTATCAATGAATTTGATAAGGGTCCCCCCCTTTGCATCATGTAATCATCATACCAATTTTCTTCATTCAAGTTACTTCAATTTTGGTATCCTTAAAGCCATTTTGAGAAAACAGATAAAAGATGAAATTCAAAAATACCCAAGTAAACATCAACTTCCGGTTTTTCTATTTTAGCCAAAAACTTGTTATTCTTCTTTTAGCTTCTAGATAGCTCAAGTTTAAAATATAAAGGCTCTGCGACTTACCGTATATGAGATATGAGCGATTAAAGTATTTATTTTCCGACACTCCTAATTTACACTCTCTTCCTTTATTTCAATCGGATTAAAATTTATACACGACTAATAACTCATAACACTTGATAATTACACCAATTAAAAAAAAATCGAAGGAGACAATAAAAGAGAATGTCTTCTGCTGGAATTATAAATTTTATTTATTTATAACGAGACTATAGTTTCGAGGGCTTTGCCCTCTATGTAATTTATAACCTTACCACATGAAAAATGTAAACCTTTCATTCATAAATTAATTCCTGTGAATACATTGTACTAGACTGATGAAGAGGGCAAAGCCCTCGAAACAATAGTCTCGTTATAAATAAATAAAATTTATAATTCCAGCAGAAGACACACTCTTTTATTGTCTCCTTCAATATATAAAAATTCTGCTACTCTCGGCAAAAACTTTCAATTTAATAAAAAAAAATCGTTTAGATGTTTTTGAGAAAATCACAAAAAACGAAAAATCTTTTTTGTAAACGTCAACTTTAAGTGTTCCGATTTCAACCAAAAGCTTATTGTACTCCTTCTAGGCTATATAGAGATTAAGTTGAGTTTTCATCCACCAACAACATCAGCCACACGTGGATGTATATCTATAGGTGGAGCCCCTGTCGAGACTGTTGAGCAATTCAACTACTTATGTAGTCTGGTGACAGCGAATTGCAACTTGGATGCCGAAATTAGCCACCGTCTACGATGTGCATCACATGCCTTCTTTAAACTCCGGGAGAGAGTCTTTGGATGCAGTGACCTGACCATACATACGAAAGTCATAGTTTTTCAAGCAGTTGTATTATCCATCCTACTATACGGTAGTGAGTGCTGGGTAATATATAAAAAGCACGTTAAGGCCCTGAAAAATTCCAAATGAGACTGCTGCGCAGTATCATGGGAATTAAATGGCAAGATTTCATCTCCAACAAGGAAATCCGGGAAAGAGCCAACTGCGATCCTATAGAGAACATCTTGGCGCGCAATCAGCTGCGCTGGCTAGGGCATTAGTGCCGGATGTCTGATGGACGGCTCCCAAAACAAATCCTCTTTGGTGAGCTTTCAGATGGTCAGCGCTATCCTGGTGGTCAACTGAAGAGGTACAAAGATGTAATTCACTCCATAGTGAAGAAGGCCGGAATAGAGAACACATGGGAGTCTCTATGTCAAGACAGAGGCTCTTGGCGTAACATCTGCCACAATAATTCCGGCATCTTTCCCAATCACACCAACTTAAGAACAGGCGGCACTGAGACATGTATCTGTTCTCAATGCCAAAGAACCATCCGATCTCGCATCGGTCTCTGGAGCCACCAACAGGTTTCAGTGGGTATAATGTTAATCTGATTGTTCTTTTTGATTTTTATTTGGTTGGTGGGTGTAATCTCAGGGTAAACTCTTGATGCTTAAAATCTGAAATTATATTGACTGAATTTACTATTAATTTGTTTACTATTTTTACTGTGAAATTAAAATAAAAAAATGGATTACGGAAATTGCTTATATAAAAAAATAATAAAAAAAAGGAACAAAGGAAATTGGATGGACAAGCAGGATTTAGTAATTTTCAATAATAATAGAGATTATATTTAGAATCATTTATTATTTATATGTAAATTTATTTGATCGCCGCTTGATATCAACTGATAGAGAGATTTGTTAATGAGAAAATACAAGATGGTGGTTACGCTCTTTGTGGTGAAAGCTGTATGATATTGTCTTGCAATCTGGTGGACTTCAGGAATTGCTCTCCTGATAACCAGTCCCGTTGATAGCAATCTCTCGGTGTCTTGTTGAATGAGATAGGCGCCTTCGATAAGATTTGTATCGATGAGCCACTATGAATATCTGTGTAGATGTGTGTTGTCCACGAAAGCTGGGCGCAGGCCGAGTCGAGTAGAGCTGGACTAAAGCCACGAGGACCACGAGGAAGTGACTCCTCGCCGGGCGGCTATGGCAATGGCTATGAAGGTGTATAGAGAGGTGTCTTCTTGATCACCGCCTCATGAGTTGTGTTGTGAACTTGTAAAATAGAGAGGTGTGTTTATAGTGAGGTTGATCATCAACGACTCCTCCTGAGAGATCTGTTATGTGTATATAGAGAGGTGTGTGTTCATCAACGACTGTCTCAGTTCTGTTCTCTCTTCGAATGTCTGTCTCGTCCCCCACCATCAATCCTTCTCCTCATGTCCCTTCTATTATTTTCAAGCAACGATTCTCTAAATAAATTCCATAATATTGTTTATTTTTTACTGAATAATAAGATATATTAAAAACAATTCTCCAGAGGTTCATCCCCCGTCCGTATTGCACCCTGTTCCCTGCGCGAATTCAAATTTCAATTTTATTATTTATTATTTAACTTGCTGAGATCTATTTTTAACCCAATCTATTAAAAAAATTATATTAAGTTATTTTTTTTTATTATTTATTTTTAATGAAATTTATATTTAACTATAATTAAACAAATACTATTTTTATCCTTCTTTTTTCTAATCTGCCTCTCTTTGCAATTTCTTAGTGCAATATATCATTGGATATATTGTAAGGTTCATGAACGAAGGCGGCAACGGGAATGAATTGAGTGAAGGAAGGATCTTCGGCAACGAAGAAATCCCGACGACGACGACGACGACGATAGAGATTAAGTTTTGAATTTCCTAGCTCTGCGACTTACGGTTGCAAAACGCAGTGGACAATGGATTTTTGGTCACTTTTTGGCTTCGGTAGGTTGTTAATGTATTGATGTTTGGAGGACCTAGCCACCGAGGACTTGTGTCTCTAAGCAGGTCGTGGAATAAAGATTTATTTATAAATATAGAATGTTGAGTGTGTTGTTGTTTACCTTCATAGCATCATGGGACACGAGAACACAGGTGACATTTCGCTGAGTGACCCCCAGGTTATCTCTAGACTCGTGGTGTTGTAGATCAGTCACCTCTGCTGTCACCTCGGCCGGAGACACTTTGAGGCATGGTCCCCAGGACCCAACCTGCCACTGCAGCTTATCTGAAAAATGAAACACTAAGTTAAATTAAGACCTTTTTTTTTATTTTTTTTGAATACAATTTAAAATATATTATAATTCATTGGAGGGAATAATTACCCTCAGCTTAAGGGTGGGGACACTGCGAACAAGTCAACAAATTTATATTAGGTTGATGCATAATTATGGAACGTTTGTATTGGCGCATTTTTCTTTAGCCAAAAATGGCGTTTTGTTTATTTTTAACCGACTTCAAAAAAGGAGGAGGTTCTCTATTCGACTGAATTTTTTTTTTTTTTTTTTTTTTTTGTGCCTATGTTACCTCATATCTCCGCCAATTGTCAACCGATTTTGAAAATTTTTTTGCATTGGGTCCAGTCTAGCTTCCGATTGGTCCCATTTTTTTTCGATTTTTTTCCATAGGTATTAGACCTTTTTTATTAGGTTTGTTTAGACCTAACCTCTTTGTTTATGAACCGATTTCGATGGTTCTTTTTTTATCCGGAAAGGGGTGTCTTAGGGATGGTGTCATATTAATTTGGTCAAGTTCTGATGATATGATCACTATTAATAACATCACTAAAAAGAGAAAAATAAAAATAATTTTTAAGAAAAATAAAAACTGACTTCAAAAATTAAGTGCAACAAATAAAATACACTAAAAGGTATAAAATAATTATTATCTTATTTAGTTACAACTAAACGACGAAATATTAACATGAAATTACTTTTTGAAGTCGGTGCCAAACATATACCTTTTATGAATCGCACTCGACGGATCTTACTTAGTACGTTTGGCGGATGTACGCTCGCTTATAGGTATAGTTTGTTTGGCACCGACTTCAAAAAGTAATTTCATGTTAATATTTCGTCGTTTAGTTGTAACTAAATAAGATAATAATTATTTTATACCTTTTAGTGGATTTTATTTGTTGCATTTAATTTTTTGAAGTCGGTTTTTATTTTTTTCTTAAAAATTATTTTTTTATAAAAACAATCTTCTCTATTTATAGTTAATAAAAATGCGTGTCGAAAACCATATTCATATTCGTCATATTATGTATGCTCTATCACTACGAGAAAGGATGGAAGGCAGCACAGTCATTTCGCGATCTCAACGAACTTTTTGGCGAAGGAACAATTACTGATAGTGCAGTACGGAAGTGGTTTGCCCGTTTCAAACCAGGTGACACTAGTTAGGGTAGAGGATAAAATACTCACTTCTGTCGCACATCCAGAGACGCACACATTTTTTTTTTAATTTTATGTTTTTATTTCAGACCCTATACGATTATTTTTTTTATTATTATTTTCCTATTTATTTTTTTATAACGTTTATCAATATGAATGAATGTAAGCAAATTGGTGTACGAGTAAACACATATACATATAATATGTAGACCATTAGAAAGCTAGAAATGCAAAAACTGGGTGTGGGGGATCCTGGGGTGGGAGGCGCGGTTGGAGTGGGGTGGGGCGGAGTTAGGGTGCAGTGGTGGGGCGGAGTGGGGGCGAGGTGTGTGGTTTCGGGAGGGGGGCTCAGGGGTTACCGTGCATCGCTCGGTGGCTCGAGGTACTATTTTTTAAAGATGACGAATAAATCTTTGAACGAAATTTTCAAGCCTGTTGTCAGATTGTTGTCTCGAAGAAAATAAACTGCAACGGATCGTTGCTAAACTTTATCCAAATTCATTTGAAATATTAATATGTTCTAGAGTAAAGTACTTTAAAATATAATTTTACTAAAAACTTTATTTAACCTTTTTTGTGGGTCCAAAGGTACTTAATTAGGATATTAAATTTCATCAAAATTGGTTAAGTCATTTTCAAGATATTTAGAAAAAACTAAAAAAGTACTGAAATAAAGTACTAATGTTTGTGGACCGATATGTACCAAAAACTAATCAGCGCTTCATTTTGTTAAAATACTGGTAGGTTTTCAATTTCAATTCATTCGGTGCAACGGTGTGGAAAAATTCGTGGACGAAAAAAACGATAACACACATACATACATCCATCCATCCCCACGCACTTCCAAAAAAAATGGCACTTTTTGGCCTCTCGGCGAGATCCCAGGTAATTTTTGGCAAAACCGTCACGTGCTAAAATTCAATCTCATTGAATACTTCAATTTGTGACCTTAATTGAGTCCATGGGTTCCGTAGTCTTTACCTGAGGACCCTTTGAAGTCGCGCTTGCCGCGCGACCGATTGCAATACTTTCTCCCATGCTTCGCATTGGATAAAGTAACAATTGACTCGAATTGATTTATGACATTTGGGCTAAATTCCCTAAGGGTGAATAAAATCATCCTTCTGTCATATAAACAATTAAAAAATTATCCATAACAAGTGAATCCAGTAGAAGATAATAATGCAATTAAAAAAAAAACTTCCCTCAAATCTTTATTGGGTTTTAAAATAATAATTAAAATTTTCTAATTTTATTTGTCATGAACTATTAGTGGGTATGAACATTAAAAAAATCCCGTCGGCGTCGTCTCGCAAGCTGATTATAATAAGTATAGATATACCTGGAGCTACCGAGCGATGCTCGGCAACTTTTTGCTTTAGTTAAAAGCGAGGGGTGATTCGCGATTGGAATTAGGTGTACACCGTCTTTGGAATTATTTTGGAATTCATTAGATAATATATTGTCATGTATTGTCTTCTACTTGGAAATGAAAGTGGAAGTGGAAGTAGGTGTAAACGATTTTAGGCCGCGGTTCACCCCCGATTAAAAGCTATATATTAATATTATTTTTAATTTAAAATTTTGATAAAAACCACCCCGTCACTGCACCCCACATCATTACCACCCCGCTACGCCCCCTAGACAACCACTGCCTAGACAACAACCCCGCGCACCCCCCCCGCTATGCCCTCTGGACCCCCACTCCGTCAACCCCGCACCCCCACACCCACTTTTTGCATTTCTAGTTTTCTAGTGGCTCACAGATTATGTATATATATGAAGGTTTATAAATAAATTCCGTATATAGTATTTATTTTTTAAGATTAAATAATAATTGATCGAGTTTTATAATAATCAATTAAATTGGCAAATTCTAATATATCTAATATTTGTTATTAACTCTTAGTGGTATTTAAAACTGGAATTTATAATCAATTAAATTGTTAATTTTAATATATATTAATATTTGCTATAAAGTATTCGTGGGTTTTAAAATTAAAAAACCAATTAATAAAAAAAGATAATTGAAATAAAGTAAAAATGTAAACAAACTTTTTAATAGACACTTTCATCTATCAATAATTAATTTCATTAAGAAAAAATCAATTAAGATGAATTTTGATGAGGTCCAGACCTAACCAGATTGCTTTCTCATCCTCAAAACTTGTTAATAGATTTTGTTTCATCAAAATCGGTAGAGCCGTTTTCAAAATAGAACTAAGATACAAACAAACATATATACAATATATACAATTTTTGCTCGTTTAATAAGAGTAGAGTACCTGGAGGCACCGAGCGATGCTCGGTAACTTTTTCCTTCAGTTAAAAGCTTTATTTTAATATTATTTTTAATTGAAAATTCTGATAAAAATGTCGATTTTTATTTGAGAGCCGTTTTCAAATTAAAAAAAAATACAAATATATATAGTATTCGCCAGGTGTACCCCCCCCCCCCCCTCGACATCACCCCCGGATCCCCCACCTCCTGCACCTGTTTTGATTCAACCACATGATTCATTTTTATTCATCCAATTGTTAATAAATAAAACCTATCAAAATGTGTTATTTTTTCTGAAAATTGAGACCTGGTTATGCAAAAGATATTTTCAATAAATTCTTGATTATTTTTTATTCTATTAAATAAATAAGGTTCTTTATAAAAACAATTATAAAACGTTTGTTATTAATTCTAACGTTGAATCAGAATAGTTCTTCAAGGCCTTTGAGAATAAAGAATTAAGCCAACCCATTGTCTCCCTGGGTACAAAAGTAAAAGAGTAACCTTTTTTAAAACCCTAAGAATGGGATTTGTCTACCTGAGAATAATTAATTTGTTTACGAAAAAACCCATCAAAAACAATTTTGTCGAAGATGAGTCTATGACGGATCAAATTGTCACCCCAAAAACTCCCTAACCCATGAATTTCATCAAAATCGGTAGAGCCGTTTTCAAAATAGAACTAAGATACAAACAAATATACTAGTATATATCATATATACAATTTTTGCTCGTTTAGTAAGAGTAGATAGATAGATAGATAGATTTCTTGCCATAACTGATGCTCTTAATGAATAATGCTGTTAGTAATTAGTTTAAATGATTGGATAAATAAATTAGGTATCTTTTTGCCATATTGAAATTGTGAAATATCGTATAGTTTCCAATTAGTTAGTGTAAATGTTGGTTGATTGCCGTGTCGATTGTTATCTTAGTTAACGATCATCATCATCGTTCGTCTTTGGGAAATTTTATTCGATATAATTAAGACCAAGTCTCGTATTCTGCAATGAAATTTGACTCATTTGTTAATCATTCAGGGGGGGTTCTCCTTTAATAATATATTCACCCAACTGTAGCCAGACACGCAACCTGGGCTAGAATTACGCCAATACACACACAGATACAATTATGGTAGGTTGAATGGAACAGTTGCTACGGTATATTCACCCTACAGACATTTGGCTCTCTCCAAACAACAGACAGAAAGCGAAATTCGATTAATAAACGTATAATAAATATATCTGTTTCATTTTCGGATGTCATTTTTTCTAAAAAAACAAATAATTAAATAAAAAAATTTTAAGAAAAAAATAAAAACCGACTTCAAAAATTAAATGCAACAAATAAAATACACTAAAAGGTATAAAATAATTATTATCTTATTTAGTTACAACTAAACGACGAAATATTAACAGGAAATTACTTTTAAAGTCGGTGCCAAACTAACTATACCTATAAGCGAGCGTACCCGCCAAACGTACTAAGTAAGATCCGTCGAGTGCGATTCATAAAAGGTATATGTTTGGCACCGAATTCAAAAAGTAATTTCGTGTTAATATTTCGTCGTTTAGTTGTAACTAAATAAGATAATAATTATTTTATACCTTTTAGTGTATTTTATTTGTTGCATTTAATTTTTAGAAGTCGGTTTTTATTTTTTTCTTAAAAATTTTTATTTTTCTCTGTTTAGTGATGTTATTAATAGTGATTATATCATCAGAACTTGACCAAATTAATATGACACCATCCCTAAGACACCCCCTTTCGGATAAAAAAAGAACCATCGAAATCGGTTCATAAACAAAGAGGTTAGGTCTAAACAAACCTAATAAAAAAGGTCTAATACCTATGAAAAAAAATCGAAAAAAATGGGACCAATCGGAAGCTAGACTGGACCCAATGCAAAAAAAATTTCAAAATCGGTTTACAATTGGCGGAGATATGAGGCACAAAAAAAAAAAAAAAAAAATTCAGTCGAATAGAGAACCTCCTCCTTTTTGAAGTCGGTTAAAAAGAAAGATAATTATTTATTTTTGTTGCTCAAATTTTATTAAAACTACAAAGAAATAAACAAAAACATGCTAATTTAATCTCACAAAGAGAAACAAACAGGTTGTCTTCTGCTTGATGCAAATAAACATACACACATATATATATCGAGATGATATAAATAATAAATAATATATATACAGATATATCATCTCGATATATGTATATATGTGTGTATGTTTATTTGCATCACAGAGGACAACCTCTTTGTTTCTCTTTGTGAATCAACAACTCTGCTACTCTCGGCAAAACAAAAACTTTTCAACTAATTTAATCTGTTTTTTCTTCATTAACAAAATATGTTTAGGTATATTTTTTTATCGTATGGCACATACAGGGTGGTTAAATATAAGTAAACATTCTTCTTCGAGTGCCATACCCGAAACGGGTGTCGGCTCCTCTCCACATATACCTGTGCTGAGTGTGTTTAGTTGTTTTACACAGATATAAGGGACCTACTTTTTAACGCCGGTTCCGAACGGCTAATTTGGAGAGGTTACTAGACAATTATACTCTTCGTAGATTTCCATTACTTTCTAAGAGGAGGCGACTGCAAATATCTGATCTGCCAAGACTCGGTCTCGAACCAGCGATCTTCAGCTGTCAGGGATCCAACACTCTAGCTACTGACCCACAGTCGCCTCGAGTAAGTAAGTAAACATTAGAAAATTCAAATACCACGCGAATTCGCTTTCTCGGCGCTAGGGATTTTTGAGCCCTAGAAAAGACCGAAACATCCCTAAGATGCATATTTTTGAACCAACGGCGCTTTTTAACCGACTTCAAAAAAGGAGGAGGTTCTTTATTCGACTGATTTTTTTTTTTTTTTTTTTTTTTTTGTGCCTATGTTACCTCATATCTCCGCCAATTGTGAACCGATTTTGAAATTTTTTTGCATTGGGTTCAGCCCACCTTCCGATTGGTCCCTTTTTTTTCATAGGTATTAGACATTTTGTATTAGGTTTTTTTAGACCTAACTTCTTTGTTTATGAACCGATTTTGATGGTCCTTTTTTTATCCGATAGGGGGTGTCTTAGGGATGGGGTCCTATTAATTTGGTCAAGTTCTGATGATATGATCACTATTAATAACATCACTAAAAAGAAAAATAAAAAATATTTTTAAGAAAAAATAAAACTGACTTCAAAAATTAAATGCAACAAATAAAATACACTAAAAGTAAAATAATTATTATCTTATTTAGTTACAACTAAACGACGAAATATTAACATGAAATTCTTTTTGAAGTTCGGTGTCAAACATATACCTTTTATGAATCGCACTCGACGGATCTTACTTAGTACGTTTGGCGGGTACGCTAGGTATAGTTTGTTTGCCACCGACTTCAAAAAGTAATTTCATGTTAATATTTTGTCGTTTAGTTGTAACTAAATAAGATAATAATTATTTTATACCTTTTAGTGTATTTTATTTGTTGCATTTAGTTTTTTGAAGTCGGTTTTTATTTTTTTCTCAAAAATTATAACATAACACTTTGTCATTCTTCTTATTCCAAACCCTCCGAGACAACATCTCGATAAAAATCGTCACCACATTATACTCTGGTAATATTCATTCGACTATATATTTTTCTTCATAGTCAATCAATATTTAGTTTAGTAACTAAATAAAAGTTAGTTATAGTTGTGTTGAAATGGTTTGATGAATGGAAAAAGAAATTGTTGATTTTATATTATTTTTATTGAAAACATATGTACAATTATAATGATCTATCTGTGGACATTTTTATCTTGACATGGTGAACGATAGTGGAAAGACTAATGTGTTTGACGTTTGGTCATATCATATGATAATTCGCCAGGCGGCTTCTGCGCTCATTTGGCTTACAATTCAGATTATAATATTTAGTAATATTTATACATATTCCAACAAGTTGGAATAAGCAAGCAATCAAAAAGTGGCCTGAAGAATAGTAACCAATTCAACCAAGGTTCAAACAATTCTATGAAAGGTTCCTAAAACAAAATACTCCAGGTTTATACACTGCTGCAGTTTTGGTACATCTAAGGTACCATCAAAAAGCATTTATCATCATTTGGTTCCTAAACAAAGGAACATATCCATCTCTCCAAGCTTAGATAATTTCAGAAGCCGTCTTTTGCCACGGACTGAAATCATTCCTCAATTGTAATTAGACATATAATAATATATTATATGTCTAAAAATATAAGTATCTACTTATAAAGTGTATATATATATATATCTACGTATATATACAATTTAAGTTATTTTTCTTTGTTTTATTATTAGCTTTGTTTTACAACTCATTTTTTTTACATTAAATATATATTTTTTTTTCAAAAATTAAATATCATTTTATTTTTTAACCTAAAATTAAATATAGTTTTTGTTAAAGAAAAACTTTATCTTTCATTTCTTTCCTAGACATCCATCCTTAGAGATACTAATTTTGGGCTTGAGAGTTCGAACAGTTATATATACTATATATAGGAAATTATTAAGATGGTGGATGATTTTATTATGTTTGGCTCGAAGGGTTAGTTGGAAGGATATGAGCCGGGCTTGGATGGGAGACGACCTTCAGAGATTAGAATCACTCTTGGCGGCGTTAAAGTCAGAAAAAATGCTTTGTTAAAATACGAATTTGCACTAGGCAATTGGAAACATGCTTTAAACAAAATAATGGAACAAGGCCCGCATTTATTGCTTCTTCGTTACAGAACGTGTATACAAATTACTTCTTAGACACAAGTCGTTTCTTTAGCAAATCGGTCCCAGAGAGCTGCTCCATTCAATGAGTTTCAACAACTGAATGACAACTCACAAATTACAAATGACAACTGAACTCGCGTCGAGGAGCGAGCTGCTTTTATAACCTTGCTCTAATTAGCAATTAAGCTGATTGGTTAATTATTCCCGCCTTTAGGATGACGTGTGCATAACTTTTGGCGCGCTTGCTTCTTTATAAAAGGGGCGTGTCCTTGCTGTTCACCTGTCATTTTATCGAAGGATTCTGACCGGCATCAGCAAGCAAACGCCTTTCTCAAGGAGAAAATGAATCTTTATTTTCAAAAGCATGTTTCAGCGAAAGGAGCGGAGAATAAAATTCTACATATATATGTTAAAGAACTTAGCGTCCGTATCGAAGATATATTTAATATCGATTGTTTAGTGGAATAGACTTACAATTTATTCGCGGCGAGATTTACAACCTCGTTGTTAAGCTAAACAATTGATATAAACCTGGTCCTTCGCTTTCTATACATCTTTCTCAAATTGTGGGAAAGCATACAAAATAAATTCAATAAAATTACATCCCCCATGTAATCATTTTTAGCTCTTTGCGAGCCTAATACTTTTAATTAAAAGACTATACTATAACCACAGGGTGTTCCGTATCACAACGATAAACCGTGATCCGGGGATAGGGCAATTCACGACGATCCAGATTTTGATTTAAGAATAAGAAATGAGCCTACTTCCTACTTAAAGTACTTTTAAGATTTAATAGATCACCCTGAATAAAATAAAAAATAAAAATTGCCATTTTAATAATTGTGTCGTTGATATATAATTAAATCTAATTAAAAAATTGTTTAATCAATAATTTGTTTTGTTTACAATATTTTATTGATTATTTATTTGTATTGTTGAAAAAGTAAATAAAGCTAAATCTACATGTTTATTTTAGATACAACTTTTGAAATTCTGTGTTCTATTGCCAATAAATTTGCCGATTCAGGAAACTGAGTAGATTAGACATATTCTGAAACGCCTATATTTAGGCAACAACCAACACACTTCCTCTGTAAAAAAGACAACCTAATAAATATTACCATTCGGGGGAAAATTATACTTATTTAACTTGGTTCTTCAAAAGACGAGATCATCATATGGTCAAAAATAAAGAATTTAGTATTAATATTAAATATCTTAATAATTTATTTCGTGAGGAAAAATACCAATTTTGTTAAATCATTTGAAACATTGTCAATTAAAGATACAAAGGTTTTGATTAAGAATAAGAAATGATTGTTACGCAATCCTGAAAAATCCTGCTATTGACCTGAATTCAAAATAAAAGTATAAGTACTATACTTTTGGAGAAAAAAATATTTATGTCGAACTTATGTTTTAAAAAATTTTGAAATGCTTTGAATTTTCAAAAACAATATTAAAATTTTCAAACTCAAAAATCTCATATAAAAACACTTTAAATAATTAAATATTCCATCGCCTCCCAATCGATCGCAGACCCCAAAGATCGAAAATAATTTTTCTTCACCCGGGGCTCGACCACAACGAGGCCGTGTAAAGACAATTAATAACAAATTTAAATTTAGGGAACGAAGAAAAGTTTATTATTATTATTACAGACAAAAGGATCAGCCGGGGCCTGAACCCGGGATCTTTGCATATGTACTGCAATGCTTTGTCATAAGAGTTTTAACTCCTATATCCACTAAGCTACTGATCCCTGAACCCAAACTAATACCTTTTGTCTATATGAATTATGGAATTTCGAGCCCCGGCTGATCCTTTTGTCTGTAATAATAATAATAAACTTTTCTTCGTTCCCTAAATTTAAATTTGTTATTAATTGTCTTTACACGGCCTCGTTGTGGTCGAGCCCCGGGTGAAGAGAAAATTATTTTCGATCTTTGGGGTCTGCGATCGATTGGGAGAGCGATGGAATATTTAATTGTTTAATTAATGAATCAAGGCCTAGGCTGCGAAAAATGAACGAGGAGAGGATTAAAAAGAAATTCCATAATTCATATAGACAAAAGGTATTAGTTTGGGTTCAGGGATCAGTAGCTTAGTGGATATAGGAGTTAAAACTCTTATGACAAAGCATTGCAGTACATATGCAAAGATCCCGGGTTCGAGCCCCGGCTGATCCTTTTGTCTGTAATAATAATAATAAACTTTTCTTCGTTCCCTAAATTTAAATTTGACTTTAAATAATATTTTGTATTTTTTCTAAAAAAGTACCTAGTTAAAAAAAATGAATTTGGAGCATTTTAACCAAAATTCGATAATTTTTAAACCGGTGATAAAAAATTTCTGTTTAAAAAAAGGAAATGTAAAGGCTCCAAGAAACTGAAACAGGCCGAAATAAGGAAATTGGAACGGGAATTAATCCAGAAATCTTGCATAACATGTCATAGAACAGTGGGACAAAATGATTAAATGATTAATTATTATTAAATTATTTATTTAAAAATTAAATATTTGATCATTATTATTTGATAATTAAGTTGAATAATTGTTAAAAACATTATTAGGATTTTTTTGGAGACCTAATTGATTTAATATTTTGTTTAATTGATGTCGTATAAAAAAAAGTTCTAAAAAAGTTGTTCAATTTTTTAAGTAAAATAAAAAAGAAAAATATAGGGTTCTATTTAAAAAACAGAACTTGACCTTAAAATATCCTTGAAAGCTTGTTCTACGTCGACAAACAATAGCGTAGTGTCGTTTCCCCCTTGATAAAAATAATCTTTTATTTGAAACTTTTTTTCATATAATGCACTGTTTTTGAGTTATAAAACTGTCTCAAGATAAAAAACTCACCCGGTATAAATTTATATATTTGTATCTTAGTTCTATTTTGAAAACGGGTCTACCGATTTTGATGAAACAAATTCTATTAACAAGTTTTGAGGATGAGAAAACGATCTGGCTAGGTCTGGACCTCATCAAAATTCATCTTATTTGATCTTTTTTTAATTAAAGTAGTTATTTATTGATGAAAATCTCAATAAAAAAGTTTGTTTACATTTCTTTCAATTATCTTTTATTTATTAATTGATTTTTCAACTTTAAAACCCACGAATACTTTATACCAAATATTGTTATATATTAGAATTTGCCAATTTAATTGATTAAAATTCTTCTTATTAAAAAACACGGACTAAAAATATTATCGCAAGCTAGAAGATCAAGTAGAGTCGATAGTGGGGGGAAGTAATCTCTGAAATCGAAGCCTCAAATACAATAGATACGTTATTTCAAGTAAAAAATTGCTTCAATAAAATTATTATTTTTTATTTGTTTAATTGATTAAAAAACTCGATAAATTGTTATTTAATTAAAAAAAATAATTATACGGAATTTGTTTATATACTTATATACACATAATCTGATGACCACTAGAAAGCTAGAAATGTAAAAACTGGATGCGGGGTGGGGACGGATGTGGGGGATGCAGGAGGTGGGGTGCAGTTGTGGGGGACCTGGGGTTAGGGTTTCGGGGGGGGGGAGGGGGGGCAGGGGCTTGTTTAATTGTGTTTTTTTAATTTGGTTACCGTGCATCGCTCGGTGGCTCTAGGTACTATTTCGTAAAATAAATAATTATAATTAATTATTTTATTTTATTTAAATAATTATTTTTTTAAAGCTCTTTGAACTGTGATTGTCAGTCTTGAATGTACATATATTCTTTGTCCCTCTTGTCGAAGTGGCGCTACCCCTTCCACTGCCAATTCTCAATTACTCCCACACTTCCCACTCCTTTTTTACATCAATCAGAGGCCTGAGAGAGACGCCACACACAGACGCCATGACACCATTGACGATTGACAATCATCTCCTGTTCTAATTTGTTAATATTGAACAAATTTCTGATTTTATGTAAGTATTAATTGATTCTGATAAATATTTATATTTATTACTATATAATATGAAATGAAATGAAATCCAGGCATTATAAATGAGATTTTAATCCATTCTCATATTTTTGTTGACAGGACAGGATCTTCCCAAGCGAATTTCGTAGGATTTGTTCAATTAGCTGATAATCTGCAAAGATCTCAATATATCTTCTCATTGGTAAGTGTAAAAATTGTTTTCTTATTATAGCTAAGAGTAATTATTTAGACCTTATAGTAGTATATTAAAAAAAACGGCTTTATTTATTAGCATTCTAGAATATTTTGTGATACAATTTCGGAATTATGTAATTTGTATATATAGTTTTCGCATCTTTTTTTTTTGACGTGACAACGTCTTATAAATCGATGAAGCCGCCTGCACGCTCGAAAAAACATGACTCATCTGATGCGTTCCATTTAAGGCTTGAAGTGCAAGCGAGAGCGCGGAACGAGCTGTTTCTTTCTATCTTCTCTCTCACTCGCACCCTCCCTAGCACCAATGCCCAACTCGTATTCCATCTCTTTCCCTCGTGAGCGCTCTACTCTAGTCTGACTGCTTGCTTGCTCACTCATATATATATATATATATATATATATATATATATATAAATATAAACCCTACTATGTCTTGTCTATTTTCAACTTCCTCTGATGGACATTCAACAAGTGATCTATCCTAAATAATTATAGATTTTTTTAAAAACTAAGAAAAACCTTGGGAACGGGGGGCCTTTTTTATAAAAGGACAGAGAGAGGGAGAAACTCATGAGCAAGCAAGAAGTAGATAAATGAATGCGCAAGAAGGAGCGCGCGCTTTTAAATTAGATAGAACGAGAGGGAAGGAGATTTTCGATGGAAAGGATAAATACAGCACTCACGACGAAGAGGAAGAAAAAGAACAAAGTTAGCTGCGCAATAGATGGAGAAAAATCGGTTGTCTGTAAAGTCGGTTTACTGACGATAGTTGAACGTGACAACGTCATAAGAAAATACTGATGGAATGGCTTTACAGACAACCGATTTTAATTTTTTTTTTAATTATTTTTTGTCCATTTTAGCTTATATAGGGGGGTTTCAGCTTACATTAATTGGGGAAAAAGATTTTTAGTCTAGGATCATTTGGTATGGTGTGGGTATGCCAAATCTAAGTTTGAGACCTCGAAAGTTATGGGGGACAACTTTTGGAGGGGGAAAAACTTCAAACTTTTTGGACTTTTTCCAGTTTTTCGCTTATAACTCGAAAACGGTCAATATTTTGTAAATAACCATCCTAGAGTAAATTAAAGAGGACAAAATTTCGCGTCGATTAAAAAAAAATTGGTCCACTAGTTCGATTTTTTATAAGACTCCAAAAAACAATCCCCCCGGGTCATTTTTGAATATCCCAAAAACTCGCACATTTTTTCTTTTTTGACAATGAAGGAGCACTTTTTCGACAAAGACCACTCTATACATTTTTTAAACTAGATTAATTTTTTTACAATGAAAACAAAGTTTCATATTAATTGGATAATGGTAACCTTTGCCGCAATGAAGTTGAAGTTTTGAAAAAAATGGAATTTTTTCAAAACAATTCATTTTTTCATTCATAAAATGAAAATCACTCATCCTAGAAACTTGATTTCTATCTCATTCTCTAGGAAATTTTATTGAGTTGAACGTTTATTTGCTTCACCTTTTTGATAAAACTCATAAATTTATAGATATATAGCATTTTCCATGACAGGATATGATCCGAATCCTCAAAAGTGTCACTTTTAGGATCCTCTATATACTGGGCTATTAGCATCTAAGTATATTGTATCTGTGTGTTTAAAATAGGAATTAGATAAAGCCGATTATATAATAATTTTTATAACTTGATTAAGTGTGTGTGTGTCTGTGTTTGTGGGAGCTGGATTCGAACTCATGTCCCCAGCATTGAAATCTCAAAAACGCTACCCCTTTAGCCAACTTAAATCTCACTTTATAAGCTTAAAATAATGAGAGGCAATATACTTGATAATGAATATATATAATTTACTCTAGTTTCGAATGCTTCAGCCTTCACTTTCGGTCTTTTTAATGCCAACCATTCGATATTATAGTCGCAAAAATAAATTATATTAGGTATATACGTAATGAAGCTGTTGAAGCATTTATTTTTGTGATTAATTTGATTAAAATTTGTATTTTTATTGAAATCACACATAATTAATTATAACTATTTATTGAACACTGAACAAATAATACAATACAACTATTATACGACGTTTCGATCGGAGAATAAAGTCGATCGAAACGTCGTAGTTTTATTGTATTATTTGTTCTTGTTCAATAAATAGTTATAATTAATTATGTGTGATTTCAATGAAAATACAAATTTTAATATAAGAATGTTCATATATTGAAATTTTAAAGATACAAAAATTCAATTAACACGGTGTCAAATTCGGAATATTTTTCTTAACATTTATCAAATATATGTAATTAGAGAAAAATAATTTTTTTTTTTTTTTTATAAATTTTATTAAACCAATTATTTTACATTAATTAATGTATACATTGTATTTTTTGCTTCGATTCCGGAGATTACTTCTCCACCATCGAGTGTCCTTATTCATCATTAGTCCTTGTTTTTAATAAGAGGAAAAATCTAATTAGATAAAAAAACCTCTTTTCCGATAATTATTTCAATTCCATTATTCCCCAATCAAGTCGATTGGTCATCTCATTATTCATTCAATCTACTTCAATAATTTTTTCTAAATATTTATAATTTTTATTCAATGTAACCTCCAAGACAATCTGCGAGATATATCATATTGTCTATTTTCAAAATATTTATTTGTTTATTCTTAAATTTGTATTAATTTTGAAAGTTTATAATGGGAAAATAAGGACAAATTATTATGTGTGACTTTTTTTATTTATCAGCCAAAACGTTTCGTCGACTTTGCCGACTTCTTCAGGGCTTCAAATAGAAAAGTCACACATAAAAACTTGTCCTTATTTTCCCATTATAAACTTTCAAATTTATTCTTAAAGCAAATATTTTTTTTAAATTTTTTAAAATTCCATTGATAAAGTGAAACGTAACGTTTGGATTTTAAATAAACGTTTTCAGACAGTTTTTTTTTTATAAAAGATTGTATTTATTAAGTGGATATCGATGAGGCAGTCCAAAAAATGAAGATAATTTATACTATATTTATGCATAAACCGACGTTTCGTAGGCTATTCTCCTCTTCAGGTTTTGAAAAGCTAGTGAAGGAAATCGACATTAAATTTCCCTGTCTCCTCTTTCAGTGGCAGTAACAATAATAATATATTGTATTTCATTCTCAGCACTACATAATTCTGCTGAGAATGAAATATGATATATTATTATTATTATTACTGCCACTGAAAGAGTGAGACAGAGGGCAATGTCGTATTGATTTCCTTCACTGGCTTTTCAAAACCCTGAAGAAGAAGGGAATAGCCTACGAAACGTCGGTTTATGCATACAAATATAGTATAAATTATCTTCTTCTTTTTTTGACTGCCTCATCGATATCCACTTAATTCACTTATCAGTATCCAAAAATTTGTATTTATTTTTATATATTCATTTATATTATTTAGGTATACCTATATTCATTTTCATCAAGCAGGGGACTAGCTCACTGATTTCTTCACCCTCGACATAAAAATATCTTTTTATTTTTAAAATAATGAATTTTTAAAACGATATATTTTAAGGGTATAAAGTATTGAAAAATGCTTCTATATATAATTAATTTTCTATGTTCAATTTATTTAACACACATGCAATTTTTTTATGCTCGAGCTTTATTATTTTATTTTTATTTCCAATAATCAGTCTGCGATGTTTATTTCTATAAAAGCGTTCTTCCATAATAATTATAAAAATGTTTCTTTTCAATAATCAGGATGCGCGATGCTTGTAGAAGCGCCCTTTCAGTGAATATATTATTTGTCCTCAACAACAACAACAACTATTTATTTATTTCAAGCCTATAATATTATTATATTTGCGACAATCAAAATCAAATTAATTTTCTCGTTTATTAAATACATCACATAAAATTAATGTTTCTTAAAATGTTCAGTAGTTTAAGGAAATTAAATTCAATAAAAAATCAAATAGTTATCGTTGAAAGGATTTTCTTTTGCCGAGAGTAGCATGGATGGAAGGCATCCCAAAGGATAATGAAAAAATAAAATTCCGAATAAAATTAATTTATTGAAAAGTCAATTTTATCCTCTTAAAAAACCGATGTTTCGGAAGACCTTCCCTCATTCTTCAAAAATAACTTTTATAATAAATTAATTTTATTTTGAGTTTTATTTTTTCATAATTCTTGGCCCGCCTTTCTATCAATTCTCTATTGAAATTCTACCAGTCCGCATCTTCAAAATGAATATATGTGACCTTCTCCGAGAAAAGGGAACTAGTGTGTGAAAATGAAGTTTTGAGAAAAACGCATTTAAAGTTTCATTACGCATTATCACTTTGAACACACCTCCAGTTGAGAGATGCGATTTGGTATGGTTAGTTATGATTGGGTGCCGACTTTGGTGACGTCATGCCTATGGGGTGACGTATTTTTTGTAAAAATAACTATAAGAAAGGAAAAGAATAAAGTGACGCTTCAGTCTTGTGCCAACTGTATAACGAGTGTTATCAATATCTCAAAAGTTGTTTCGCAATTTTGGTTCTTTTGTAATTTTGTTACTAAGCTGATGGTAATTTGAAGTAATTTTTATAAAAATTGATATTTCTGACAGTTTTGATGATGATTTAAAAAGACTAGACTCGGTTTATGGAGATGATGAGATCGATATGACGTTATCTGAAAGTGTCGGTGCTAATACTTCGGAACTAACAAATCAAAGTTATTTGCATGATGTTTCCGAATCCAATATTATATACGAATTGGAGGAATCCGTTGAAGATATACAAGAGTCGATGAGCATCGATTTGATGTACGAAGAAAAATCCGAAGCATGTTTTCCGAAAGAATGTAAAAAGATAATTCCAGAAAATCTTTCTATACAAAGCCGGCAATTTTTTCAAGAATTAAGTAAACCAGAACAAGATTTAGTCCATTTGAGCCATTTGGAATTTCATCGACAACATTTATCGCTCGAAAACGTTTATAATACTGAAAGTCGGATGAAGTATGGCCAAAGGGTAAAAATAAATCCAGAGTTGATACAATGTACTTATTTCGTGGCATTCATATTTGTAGAAAGATGTTTTGTTTTATTTACGATGTTGGTTTAAAACGTTATAAAAATTTGATTCGACATAGTGATAATGTTGGCTTTTATGAACGAAAACATGAACTAAGTGGCAAGTCTTCAAAACGGCAATCGCGTGTGTTATCACCGGAATCACTTACTCGTATCGTTCAATTTATTCAAAATTTTGCTGAAAAATTCGCAATACCTCTTCCTGGTAGAATGCCAAACTACTAAAGACTGTAAAGTGATAAAATCGCAATTAAAACTTTTTTACAAAATTTGGACCGTTTTTTGACACACTAGGTCCCTTTTCTCGGAGAAGGTCACATATAGTTCTAATATGTTCATTAGAGTGGTCCTTATTTTGGGTATTTTTGAATTTTTACACTGACAGAGGCTCATATGGTTCGAAATAAATAAAAAATAATATTTTACTTACGGAAAGTGGTGTAGGTTTTAGGTGAAACATGATATTAATTAATAAAGTAAAGGGTGTGTAGTTTCACAGTTGGTAACCTGTAAACTCCTGATGATGGACTAATAATCCGGAAATATATTGAGTTTGTATAAACCTCTTTGAGTTTTATTTCATTCACTGGGAAACTACGCACCCTTTACTTTATTAATTAAAGAATATCCCCCTGTGCCGCACAGCGATCTAAGTTTCCCATCTAAACATCATGGGGTTTTTGGAATTGAAATATCAATTTTTTATTCCGGCCAGGGTTTTAAAAAAGGTTACTCTTTTTCTTTTGTACACAGGCAGACAATGGGTTGCCTTAATTCATTGTTCTAAAGGGCCTTGAAGAATTGTGATTGTGGATTTTAACATATTTTGTTCTCCATAAACGTTAGAAATATTAATAAACGTTTTATAATTGTTATTATAAAGAACTTTATTTATTTAATAGAATAAAAAATAATCAAGAATTTATTTAAAAATATATTTCGCATAAGCAGGTCTCAATTTTCTGAAAAAACAACACATTTTGATAGGTTTTATTTATTAACAATTGGATGAATAAAAATGAATCATATGGTTGAATCAAAACAGATGCAGAAGGTGGGGCGCAGTGGTGGGGAATCCGGGGGTAGGCAGAGGTTTCGGGGATGGGATCAAGCGGGGTGGGGGGGGGGGTACAGTGGGCGAATACTATATATATTTGTATTTTTTTAATTTGAAAACGGTTCTGAAATAAAAATCGACCTTTTTATCAGAATTTTAAATTAATTTAAAAATAATATTAAAATAAAACTTTTAACTGAAGGAAGAAATTACCGAGCATCGCTCGGTGCCTTCAGGTACTATTTATCATAATATCTAGAAAATTATAATAAATCTTACTTAAATTATTAAAATACATAAAATTTAAAATTAGATTTTTAGCTCGGATTATTTTTTTCAGGTGCAATTATTATATTTTCCAATTGTCGTTCAGTGACTAGAGGGCGCCCGTGGACGCTGGCCCGGGCCATGCCTGTCCTAGCTAGTAGCGTCCGAGGGACCAGACCATTCACATTGAAATCCACGCCGGACCATTCGGTGAGCTCAAATTTCTCTCTAAAATTTAGAATTTTTTTCATTTCAACTTCAAATTAATCTATATCTATTATTATTTGTTCAATTGAGACAAAAATTTGGAATAAATAAGTGTTGGGGAGGAAATTAAAGAAAAAAAAATAACACTTAACCAAAGGACGCCAGGGTCGAACTTGAATTTACCATTAATATATTTTGAAATCAACTTTAAATTAATGAATAGAAATTAAAATTTATTGAATTGAGATAAACATTTTACAAAAAAGTGTTGGTAGGAAAAATTATGCAAAAAAATCTTAACCTTTTCTATCTTTTGGAGTTTTATTAATTTTTAACGAATATATAATATGTCGAAACTAATATTCTATTTCGATTTTTTCAGTATATTATCAAATAATATAATTAATCAGATGAGAGAAATCATTTTGCTAATGGGCTCCATGTTCTGGATTATTCGCTCTTCGACCAACTGGTCTCCTTGGCAAGCAAGTCCATGCATGTTTCGAGATTCAGCCTGAATCCTGTCATCACATTGAGTGAGTTCACATTTTATTAAATCTAATATTTATTAGTAACAGGAATAGTAGGAAACTGGACAAAATTAAAAACTCAGAGTTTCTTTATTAAATGAACCATACACGCTTCGTCAGTTTATTCTGACTTCCTCAGTGGCCCATTTTATCACTCTTTGTCAAAAAACAATTTCACTATAGGTAAGACAAAGAGTGATAAAATGGACTCGCTGAGGAAGTCAGAATAAACTGACGAAACGTGTCTGGTCCATGTAATAAAGAAACTCTGTGTTTTTAATTTTGTCTAGTTTCCTACTATTCCTGTTACTAATTTACTATGCATGCAAATGCGAATGATGCAACTAATATTATTTATTAATTATACTTTTCAAATTAACACGTTTAGTTATTATATTTCATATTAAACAATATACATATACATAGAGAGAAACAAAGAGGTTGTTTTCTGCTTGATGGAAATATACATACACTCATATGTATATATATATATATATATTAGAGTGGGTCAAAAAAATCCATTATTTTTTTTACAAGTGACACGGAAAAATGGGTTGCTAGACACCTTAAAAAAATTATTTCTAAATATGAGCTCTTAATTTTAATAAGAAGATCCTCCGCATCGCAGTTTTTTATTTTTTTCTCAGTCCAATAGAAAAAAATTCATACCTCATCATTAATTGATTGTACAGAAAAATGTTCTTGAAGAATTTCGTAGGAAATTTAATGCTCTACAAAAAAGGTATCTTATATTTTTTCCGTAAACCTCACCATTTGAAAGATATTGAAGATTTAAGTTTGAATATTTTAAGACAAATTTCATTTATGTTTATGAATTTTATAATTCGACAATAAATGGCTATTCTAAAATTCGCAATACACATTTTTATAGAAAATTAACTGCTCTAAAAAAGGGTGTCTTATGTTTTGGCGATTAAATTAAGCGTTCAAAAGATATTCATCATCAAACTTCAGTACACATGAAAGTTTGTTGATGAATATCTTTTGAACACTTAATTTAATCGCCTAAAACATAAGACATCTTTTTTATAGAGCAGTTAATTTCCTACAAAAATTTGTATTGCGAATTTTATAATAGCCATTTATTGTTGAGTTATAAAATTTATAAACAAAAATGAAATTTGTCTAAAAATAATCAAACTTAAATCTTCAATATTTTTCAAATGGTGAGGTTTACGGAAAAATAAAGATACATTTTCTGTAGAGCATTAAATTTTCTATGAAATTCTTCAAGAACATTTTTCTGTACAATCAATTAATGATGAGGTATGAATTTTTTTCTATTGGACTGAGAAAAAAATAAAAAACTGCGATGCGGAGGATCTTTCTTATTAAAATTAAGAGCTCATATTTAGAAATTTTTTTTTAAGGTGTCTAGCAACCCATTTTTCCGTGCCACTTTTTAAAAAAATAATGGATTTTTTGACCCAATCTCTAATATATATATATATCTGTTTCTACTACTGTGATCAAAAAGTAAGGTGAAATTGTCATTTAAAAGTTCCGTGCATTAGGAAGACAGGTAAATATTTTTCCTAGGTTGGTAGGACTGTCTATAACATTTGCTAAGCGTCTGTTTGTCAAAAGGTTTAATTATCTCCGAATTACACGTGTTTTTGTAAACAACCAAAAGTTAATTTTTCGATTTTTACAATGGGTGATTTTGTTGAGCAAAGAACTTGCATCAAATTTTCTTGTGCGACACGTTGAAAATGTTGCCGAAGGCCTTTGGTGATCAAACTATGGCACAAAAAAACGTTTATAAGTGGTAAAACGAGTTCAAAGAGGGCCGAGAACCCGTTGCAGACGAACCGCGATCTGGACGACCATCAACGTCTACCGACGAGGACCACGTCCAAAAAATCAAAGATTTGGTGCTTGAAAATCGTCGATTGACAATTAGAGATCTCGCTGATTGTGTTGCGTGAAGCTATTCATCTGAAACGGGGTTTGGCTACTGGCCCGGCAAGCTTAGTTAGCGCTTGGGTTCGATTCTAAGGGGACGAACCTCTCTGATATGCAATGTAAAAATATTTCAACTAATATCTATGATGTCCTTTAAAGTTAAATTCATTTAATAATATTATATACTGGGTTGATTTTTGAAATAATTTCCATCTTTTTTCAAAAAAAGACACCCAAAAAGATACTTAAACCTTTGTTTTCACTATAAAAATACATGTTTTCAAAAACACCCTGTATTGGATAAATACTGACGAGTCACCCTGTGCTCTGTAGAAACTAAAATAATTCAGTGACAATGATAATATTTTACTTTTAATATGTATTGTTTCGGGCCTGTCCAGCCGATAATGATAAGAAAGCGAAAAGCTAACGGGAATTTATTCCTATTGATAATAATATTATTTCTTTTTTTTTCAGTTGATTCGCGAACTCCGGCGAGAGTGCGTGTGTATTCTGGAGACCATGCGACTATATGGAATATGGGCTGCTCCAGATGAGATTCACAGCATCCCTTTTATGGTGAGAATTCACATTTTTTAACACATTTATAAATGAATCCCACTAATAGTTTTTTAATTCCTAAGTCCCTCCGAGAAACAAAGCACCTCGTAATAAAATAATTAATGATCATAAACAAGGTGGCGGGGGTGATCTTGACAATTCCAATGGCGTACCTAGGGGGTAATTATAAAATATTTTATTATACAAATGGCGCACCGGGCTAAGGGGTGTAGCCTACTACTCGACAAGGTGCCCGCCGAAGGCGGGTTTCGTAGTCAGTTAATAAATCTATTCTACTCTTATTTAACGAGCAAAAATTGTATCTTAGTTCTATTTTGAAAATGGCTTACTGATTTTGATGAAACAAAATCTATTAACAAGTTTTGAGGATGAGAAAGTGATCTGGCTAGGTCTGGACCTCGACAAATTTCATCTTAATTGATCTTTTCTTAATTAAAGTAATTATTGATAGATTAAATTCATTCATAGTTGCTAACTTGTTGGAGGTAGATGCTCTCTTAAAGGTCTCTCTAATTTTTTGTTAATTTAATAATAATTAAGTGAGTTTTTATTGTGAAAATATACAAATTTCAATGCATAATTGTTTTCTGAGTATTTTGATATATAAATTGTTGGTTTCCATTGGAAATTAAATATTTTATTGAAGAAAAAGAATTGCATCATATATCCTCAAATAACCTCAAAAATTTCTCTTAGCTCGCAGTAACATTTTATCATTTAAACATGTGGCGAATTGTTAATATTCATTTATCTATCTAATATATATATAAATAAATATTATATTATTTTAATATTACTTATTTGTTATATTGTATTGATTGGATTAATTTGATCAAATTCCCACAAAATGGCGACTGGTGAAGAGGCTGTTTCTGAAGACGTTGAAAAAGTTTTTAAGTGTCATTCAAATCTTAAAGTGCCTAAAATTGTTATATGTGTAATATGTGAAAATGTGTATCATAAAGGTGATTTTAATAAAAATGGAAAGGGACAATACATTGGTAATATGCTGGTAATCTGTCCACAGCATCATGATCAAAACATAACCTCTAAACAGGATTATAACAGTCATGTTTTGGATGAAAATGCAAGAAGAATCATTTTGCAAGTGAAGCTATATGAAAAAGAAGAATTAAAAAAGGAATTATGTAATAAACGATCTTCAAATACAACCAAGGATCTGGATTTACAGAAGTCGGAGGATATGACAGCAATTGGAATAGAAAATGAACTACTGAAACAACTCAACACTGAACTAAAAGAAAAAAATGACCTTTTAAGAGAACTTTTAGAAAGTAAAAAGGTAGGTGGTACATATAGGCCCCCATATGCGACTCTTGCGGATGATTGTGCGTGGCCAAGAGGTAAAATGATTTCTAGTGGAGTACCTAGCATTCAAGTGAAACCCATAGATAATAAAAATAATAAAAAAACATATGAATGTGTTATAAATAAATTAACATGCGACCTGGCTGTGCCAATCAACAAAGTTATATCGCGTAGTGATGGACTAGTGACTATAGACTGTAAAAATAAGGAGGATGTTCAAAGAACCAAGTCTGTGCTAAGCGAAAAACTAAGTCAAGAATATAATGTCGAACTAGAAAAAAAAACATTACCAAAAATTAAAATAGTTAATCTAGAAAATAATATGGGCAAGGAGGAATTATGTAATGATATTCGAAACAGAAACTTTTCAGAGTTTGATGGTGGTTTCAACATTTTGGCTGACTATAGGAATTCCATTGGCAAGCGTACTCTTATCCTCGAGGTTGCACCTGAGACATACATGCATGTTAAGAACAGTGGATATAGGTTATATGTTGGACATCAATCTTGTAGAGCTTATGATGTACTTAACATTAATTTATGTCTAAGATGTGGTAGAGCGAATCACAGCCAAAAAAAATGCTCAAATAGTGTCAAATGTTTGATCTGTGCCGAGGATCATGAATCTATTAGATGTGTAAGTAAAATTAACAAATGTTTAAATTGTCTTTATTATAATCAGCATTTCAATAAAAATAGATGTACTAACCACATGGCTACGGACACGAGTAAATGTGAATATCTCAAATTCAAGATAAATAAAAGTGTTAGTTCTTCAGATTATCCAGTATTGCCTATTATTCCAGCGTACATTACTAATATAGGAAGACCTACTAATAATACCCAAATTAAGTAATATATTAAATCAATGGCTGTTATTGATATTGATATTAATAATGAAACTTGTAAGCTGGAAGAAAAACTACAAGATTTAACATCACTAAATCAAATTTTTAATCAAGAAGATCTAACTATTCTCCACTTAAATGTAAGGAGCTTAAATTCGAATTTTGAAAATCTTGAAGTGTTTATTGATAGACTTTGGGTCAAGCCGGACATCATAGTGTGCTCTGAAACTTGGGATGTTGCTTTTGTGGAATATTATAATCTTAATAATTACAATGTCTATTATAATGACAGTAAGGTCAATAGGGCTGATGGTGTTGTTATATATGCTAAAAAGGACTTAAAACAGTCTATATCATGTGAAAATTTTGGTTGTTGCAAATTTATGTCTATTACAATTGGAGTTAAGAATAATGTATTTAAAATAACTGGAGTTTATAGATGTCATGATGTTTCTAAGGAAGAATTTGTTTTCAATTTAAAAAATTACCTTGATGTTAACAAGGGGATTAGGAATCATCTCATTGCTGGGGATTTCAATGTAAATGTAATGCAATCCGATGGGCTCACTGAAGAGTTTCTGAATTCTTTTCTGGACATGGATTATTTGCCATATTTTAATGATGTTACTAGACCTAATATAAATGGGGGCTCTTGTGTTGATAATGTGTTTGTTAGGTCAGTCTATAATTGTAAGTCATACACATACACCAATGTCTTCACGGATCATTATCCAATTTTTTTGTCCGTTAGCTTGTCAAAGATATATAAATCGAAAAAAATCATGGGACCATTAATTACAACAAATTGAAGAGTTACAGTGCTCAGACTGATTGGCGGACATTGGTGGAAATAGGTGGGCCTGATGATGCGATTGAGGCATTGATAAAGAAAATTCAAATTCTGACAGATAAAGCAAAATCTATGAAAAAGGATAAAAGTAAAAATAAACCGAGGAAAGGTTGGATTACATCTGGATTGATCAAGTCATGTAATACAAAGGAATTGCTGTATAAAACATGGCAACTGAATAAAAGTAACAACACACTGAGAGATGAATATAAAAAATATTGTAATATATTGAATAGGCTCATAAGGCTAGCTAAAAGATTATTTGAGAATAACATGGTTAGAGGTTACCAAAATAATTGTAGTAAGCTATGGCAATATGTGAATAATAAACTGGGGAAAAATAATAAATTAAATAATGACATTGAATACTTAATAGATAGAGATAAAAAAATTTATAATAATGTAGAAATTGCAAATAATTTTGCATCTTTTTTTGGTAATATTGGTACTAATCTTGCAGCTAAAATAAATCAACCTGATGTAAATGTATCCAACAAAGTTAAAATTAATGACAAATCAATTTTCTTAACTCCAATAACTAGGTATGATATTGAAAAAATTATATTGGAGTTAAAAGTAAGAGCAGGTGGGGTGGATGGTATAAATAGTAAAGTCTTAAAATGCTTAGTTAGAGATATAAGTGGACCACTGGAACACATATTTAATCTGTGCATATCTGAAGGAATTTGGCCCAAGGCCTTAAAAGCAGCTGAAGTCATTCCTGTATACAAAAATGGTGATAAACATGTACCTACTAATTATAGACCAATATCTCTTATATCAAACATAGCTAAGGTATTTGAAAAAATTGTTTATAATAAACTTACTAATTTTTTAAGTATGTGTAATGTTCTCTCTGATGCCCAGTTTGGATTCGTGAAGGGTAGGGGTACTAATGATGCACTGGCTTTTGTAGCAAACTTTATATATACTAATATTGATGTTGATAGTCCAACTGCAATTGCTTTCTTAGATCTCGCGAAAGCATTCGATACTGTGAACCATGATATACTATTGACTAAACTTGATTCATATGGTATAAGAGGTGTAACTAATGACCTACTAAAGAGTTATTTGACAAATAGAAGTCAAACAGTTAAATCTAATAATTGCTATAGTAGTGCTCATGTAATAAGAACTGGAGTGCCTCAGGGTACTACTCTTGGCCCCCTACTTTTCATTGTCTATATTAATGACATCTTTAATATTTTGCCCGAAAACTCTTTGGTGTCATATGCTGACGACACGGCTGTCTTGTGTTCGGGAAAAACTTGGGAAGAGGTAGCTACAGTGATGACAGGCTGGCTGAGCAGGCTTGATACTTGGATGAAAGTGAATCAACTGTCACTTAATACTGATAAAACGACTTTCATGACTTTTGGCTGTTATCAAGATAGTATACCTGTGGATATGAAATTGTATATTGATAAGAAAGAAATAAAAAGAGTTGACTATTGTAAATATTTGGGTATCTATATAGATTGTCATATGAGATGGAACTATCACATAAAGCAAATTATAAAGAAAACCAGATATATAAATTTTGTTTTACATAAGTTAAGTGCAATATTGGATCCAAGGGCTATGAGGATAATTTATCAGGCTTTGTTTGAGAGTATAATTAACTATGGTATAATTGCGTGGGGTGGCGCATACGATAATGCAATGAAACCACTTATCACTATACTAACTAGACTTATTAAAAAAATTAAGGTACAACCTGTCCTTGCTATTGATGAATCTTTTATTGTTAACTCTGTTATTTATTATTATGATGAGTGTAAGATTATGTATAATCAACATAGTGGCAGAACTAGACATAGATCAATTGTCCTACCAAAGATTAATAAGTCAATTGCCCAAAAAAATGCCTATTTTGTGGCAATTAAATATTTTAACAAACTACCAAATGATCTAAAAAATCTGTCGTGTGACAAAAAAATATTGAGAAAAAATTGGTTAAATGGATTGGATCATTGTGATTACACCCTGTGATATGTAGGTAAATATCTAATGAGAACTAATGTTTAACAATGTACTCCATATCTCAACTATAGTAATTCTTTGTAAAATTAAAAGTAAATAATGATTAACTGTTATATATAAGATATATAATATAAGATAGATATAAGATATATAATATAAGATAGATATAAGATATATAATATAAGATAGATATAAGATATATAATATAAGATAGATATAAGATTTTAATCCGGTCCTATGTACAGTTGACTTGTCAACTCTATAGGACATGACATATTTGTATGTTGTGTATTTTTCTGGATAAATAAAATAAAAAAAAATAAAAAAAATTCTCAAAAAAATTTGTTTACATTTTTTTCAATTATCTTTTATTTTTAATTGGTTTTTTTAATTTTAAAACCCACTAATAGGTTATAGCAAATATTGATATATATTAGAATTTGCCAATTTAATTGATTAAAATTCCTGTTATTAAAAAACACGGACTAAAAATATTATCGCAAGCAAGAAGATCAAATAGAGTCGATGTTGGGGAAGTAATCTCCGAAATTGAAGCCTCAAATACAATGTATATATTATTTCATGTAAAATATTGCTTCAATAAAATTATTATTTATTATTAATTTAATTGATTTACAAACTCTATAAATTGGTATTTAATTAAAAATAATAATTATACGGAATTTATTTATATACCTATATACATATAATGTAAAAACTGGGTGCGGGGTGGGGATGGATGTGGGGAGTGCAGGAGGTGGGGTGCAATGGTGGGGATCCGGGAAATAGGGTGAGGTGCGGGATTGGGGTGGCAGTGGGGGGGGGGGGGTCCAGGGGGCGTTTGGTTACAATGCATCGCTCGGTGGCTCCAGGTACTTTAAATTAAACCAGAAATGATATCAATATGGGTTTAATTTAGAAACGTGAAGCATTGAAATAAAAAAAAAGAGTATTTTGGTCTATTTGTCCCCGAAAGAGAGTTATAGTCATTTTGGGGTAAATTTTTGAGATTTTTAAAGTGCTCTATATCCTCGAGTTTTTAAGTTTTAGCATTAAAATTTAGTACATAGGCTTATTAATGCTAAATCTCGGGAAAGTTTTTTATTTTTTTGAAATTTGACTCCTGAGGTAAAAAATGGGGGATTTTTGATTTTGTGATCTATAACACAAAAGACTTCGTATCTTTCTTGCCCTTGGACCAAACTCAACCAAATTTTGTATACAGAGCCACTAAAAGCCTAGAAATGTTGTGCAGGGTGGGTGCAGAGGTGGAATGGAGTTGGGTTGTGTGTGGGAGTCCAGGGGGCATAGCCCCCTGACTAGTAAGAGGACCGCCGAAGGCGGGCGTAGCAGCTAGTATTTCTATAATAAAAATTTCAAACTTAATTCTTGAATATAATATTTTTTTATATTTTTGTATCAGGAATATTAGGGAACTGGACAAAATAATCAAAAGCTTTTATCAAATGAGCCAGACTTTTTACAAAGAGTGAGTAAATGGGACCACTGAGGAAGTCAAAATAAATTGACGAAACGTCTGGCCCATTTGATAAAAGCTCTGTGTTTTTGATTATTTTGTCCAGTTCCCTACTATTCCTGATACAAAAATATTTGTTATGGACAAGAGTGATATAACATTTTTTTAGAAATTTCTCATTAGTATAGGCACTAAAAATCTTTAAAATAACCAGACAACTACCATAAGCACTAAAAATAACTAAAATAGGCACTTAAAGGGGTATTTTAAATAAAACATTGTCTCTTAAAAGGGCATTTTAAGTACAAATATGCACTTAAAAAGGCATGTTAATTACAAATAGGCACTTAAAAAGAGAGCAGACTATTAAATTTGGTCCACTCGGCTCATTTAGGTTTGAGGTCTCTTTGAAGTCTGGTGGGTAAACAAAAAGCTGTCTTTCGAATTTGAAGCTTTTTGGTAGGTTTTTATTAGTTCTTTTTTTGTCTCTTTTGGGGAAGGGGGTTTGTTAACTCTTCTTTCCATTTAGAGATAGGAAAAGCAAGGGTTGGTTTTGAAATTAGGCTGGAATAAGGAAATCTCTGCGTTACTAAGGTAAATATTTTGTTTATTTTTAAAATATTTTTTTCTTTTTTTAGATAATATGGTTAAAAGGGATAGTCAATCCAGGGTTGGACTAGAAGTATAGGTGTTGAAACCAGTGGTGGTATTTTTGTTATGTGGATGATTCAGATGGTTATATAGATTATAAGGATATAGGGAAGAATGGTATTAATTTAAATATAGTCTGGTTCCTACAAGTTAGTTAATTCAGATATTAATATGTAGGTTTGCATTCATTTGTAGGATCTGGCATTGATTTGTGGAAGTCTGTCTATTTATTACTACTTGGGATTATAGTCTTCTGCCTCCTATGATTAAATCAATTATAAATTTTGTCAAGTCCTAAAGTCCTAGAATTGTACAAAATTTTATTTAGTTCTCACAAGCAGAGATTAGCTGAGGTAGAGAGAGGTCATACCATCCTTGTTAAGGTTTTGACCAGGTTTCCTTAACAACTTATGGCAAATGCCGGGATGGCTAATGCGTCGCTTGCTCCTGGTATCGGGTTTTTGCGCGCAATTTTTAAATTACTTTTTGTCTTTTGATGGAAATCTATGGTCATGTTATTTGTTAATGAGCATACATTTCTATTTTTTTTTTTTTTTTTTTTTTTGTTAAATTGTTGTAATTAATTTGTATTGATGTTTGTTAATGTATTTTAGCTAGATTGTATTGATGTTTGGAGGACCTAGCCACCGAGGACTTGTGCCTCTAAGCAGGTCGAGGAATAAAGATTTATTTATTATTTATTTATTTATTTATGTAAAATTTTCCTGTTCGATAAATAATTTTTTTTAAATATTTTCTTAATAATTCAAAAAAACTTTTAAATTTAGAAAATGTATTGTAAAAAATGGAAATTGACAATTTTAGTTAAAATAGGCACTAAAAAAGGCATTTAAAGATTAAATAGGCACTAACACTCAGAATAGGGCAAAATAGGTATTATAGGCACTAACAAATGCGTCTTATTTTATTCAGAATTTCATGAAACGCATAGATATCATATTGGCCTAAATTTTAAGCCATAAATAAAAAAAAGGCAAATAGGGCGAAATCCGAGCCCTACTCATTAGAGTGTTTTTTTCTATTTTCAAATTAAACATTCAATTTAATTTATAGATTATTTAATTTCAAAAAGTTACTCTCTCAATATACCTATATTTGTAGTATACTAATTTTGCAATAATTTTCTTTAAGGTGACAAAACTACTTGAGCAACGAGATCATCTGCTGCCTGCGAGTTTAGCCTTTTCTTTTAACGACGAGGTTAGTATTTATTCATATACTATATCTTCTGATTTCATAATTTCAAAGATATTGCCAAGAATATTTCATTATTTTTATTTATCCCTCAAAACTTCTTGAGTTACAAATTATATCCCCGTTATTTCAGAGATTTCGATGCTCTTTATTCAAAATTCTTATCATAAATGGTAGACTAGAGTAAATTTCTCATTGATAAAATTAATTTCATTCATCTTCATATTTTTATTTCATCTCATTTAATATAATAGTACCTGGAGCCACCGAGCGATGCACGGTAACCAAACGCCCCTCCCAGGACCCCCCCCCATTTCACTCCACCTCCTGTACTCTCCATATCCATCCCCACCCCGCACCCAGTTTTTGCATTTCTAGCTTTCTAGTGGTCCACAGATTATGTGTATATACCCTAGTATAACAATGTTTCAAACTACAATATAGTAACTATATAGTTTGAAACATTGTGCTACTAGGCTAGGTATATAATAATATAATAAATTCCGTATAATTTTTTTCTTTAATTAAATAACAATTAATCGAGTTTTTTAATCAATTAAATAAATAATAAATAATAATTTTATTGAAGCAATATTTTACATGAAATAATGTATACATTGTATTTGAGGCTTCGATTACGGAGATTACTTACCCACCATCGACTGTACTTGATCTTAGCTTGCGATAATATTTTTAATCCGTGTTTTTTAATAAGAGGAATTTTAATCAATTAAATTGGCAAATTCTAATATATAACAATATTTGGTATAAAGTATTAGTGGGTTTTAAAATTAAAAAACCAATTAATAAATAAAAGATAATTGAAAAAAATGTAAACAAAGTTTTTTATTGAGATTTTCATCTATCAATAATTACTTTAATTAAGAAAAGATCAATTAAGATGAAATTTGTCGAGGTCCAGACCTAGCCAGATCGTTTTCTCATCGTCAAAACTTGTTAATAGAGTTGGTTTCATCAAAATCGGTAGAGCCGTTTTCAAAATTGAACTATGATACAAACAAATATATAAACAATTTTTGCTCGATTAATAAGAGTAGATTTATAATTTCTAACTCTATTTTTCTTTTCTTTTTCATGGATCCTTCACTTTGGTGACGTTTCGATGCTGCCTTTCGTCACATTCGACAAATTTATGCACTTCTCAATAACAGCGCACCAAATATGAGTATAATATATTTTTTTAGCATGGCATTTAGTTAAAGCTTTCAAGGGATTTTTTATAGTTAGATTATAATAGGCAAAGAATTAGGATGTTTCCTCTTCTCTTTTTTACAGGATCCCCTCTAGCTACAATCAGTAAATGTAATACTTAACTTATTTTCATATATTATATTAAAGTTTTTCCTTTCAATTATAATTTAATAAATTTTTGATTAAATAATTTGTGCTCTTAAATGTTTCATTAAATCAATTTTAGATCAAATTACTCTTAAATTAATTTTCATTTTATTTTAATTTTCAATTTTTTGCAATTCTTAATATCAAAAATAAATTAAAATCACTTCATAATCATTTCATTTTTCAATAATTTTATTTTTCTTGAAATTGTTCAATTTGTAACGTAAAAGAAAATCAGATTAGGAATTTTCAGATCCCTATTTTATCTTCATCTGTAGTGAAGCAAGAAGGGAACAATTGGAAGATCTTCACAATGTGAGAATTTATTAGATTTTGCTGAGGAGTGAACCGCAATTGGAAGTAGGTGTACACCTCTTCGGAAGTATTTTGGAAGTACTTGGAAATATTTTGAAGTACCTGGAAATATTTGGAAGTGCTTGGAAATATTTGGAAGTACTTGGAAATATTTGGAAGTACAAATGGAAGTAGGTGTACAGCATATTAGGTCACGGTTAACCCCTCGGATTTTGCGTAGGGATTTTCAGGTTTCAACGCCTCGACCACCGATGGGATTCATCGCTATTTTAATATCAAATTTAATTCTTAGATTCATAATATTACAAATTAAATTCAAAGTTATATTAGATGTGGTATGCTGTAGTTTAGAGGGTGGGTGGGATGATATGCCATGCCAACGATGACGTCAGCTCTCTGTGTTGGGGACCTGCACTCTTCCCTTTGATTTCCTTCCTGGGGACAGCAAATGCGGTGTCGTCTATCTTAGGCCTCTTAAGGGATATTTGTGATGTGCCCTTCAATTTAGTTTTAAGGTTATTTTAGTATTAAGACCCAAAAGAGAGCTAAAGTCGACGCCACCCATTTGTTGGACCCATGATGGGGTCACAAGGGAAGTGACCGATACGATCGTATTTCTAAAGATCGAGGTCCAGGTTCATCTTGCATGTGCTTGCATGTTTTGTGTCTTACCGAAAAGTCGTCGCTTGACGCCTTGTTCAAATGGAACAATGGGGTGAATGGGAGCCTGTAGACTCTGTGTCTTTGAGGGCGGGTTTGAGGTGGCTCTATGGAATAGAACCAGACCAGAAGGCTGTCCTCTGTTACTTCCTCAGGACTAGCCTAAGGAAGAAGAGCGGCTGCCTTGTAGCTAGGGACACTGCGGTACACTTAAAGGTTTTTCACCCTTCCCTCCCCCCCATACTGAAATATGAACATGGTATTTATAATTTAAGTCAGTGGAAATGTTAGGTAGGATCTTTTTCTTTCAGCTTGCCCTGGTCTCTCGTTCTACGTCCGTATTCCAAAAAATCAAGCCCACTCTCACTGATACCTACGTCATCAGGCTTTCTCGAAGTCCGATTATAAGAATTCGAATTTTACCTCTGATATTTCAAATTATAAGAATTTGTTTTGGATGAAATAAAATTTGAATTTTTCGCGATTTAAAGGGATCTATTGCGTTTACTACATACGTCTTGATGAGTAAATTAGTATGTAGTAAATGGGGGGGGGGGCGATTGCTACTAATGTTTATCTCAAGTTTTATAGAAGGTGTATTCACTCAAAAAAGATTTTTTTCAACATCTGAAGACGATGAAAGCGACAAGAAATATATCGATCCTCCACTACATCATCCATCGAAGGTGAATATATTATATTTCATAATTATTTATTTTTGTCAGTTTTTAAAAAATTATTATAAAAGTATTAAGAAAGATTCTAAGGGTCATAGGGGTATAAGCATACTGAATCGACCCCCGATAGATAATTTAATGATACTTAGGGGATATATAGGTAAATTAATAAAGTAAAGGGAGTGTAGTTTCACAGTGAATGCAATAAAACTAAAAAGGTTTATACAAACTCAATATATTTCGGATTATTAGTACATCATCAGGAGTTTACAGGTTAAAAGGTTTTTTTGAGTTTGTATAAACTTTTTATATATTGAAACTATAGTCTCGTTATAAATAAATAAAATTTATAATACCAGCAGAAGACACACTCTTTTATTGTCTCCTTCAATCTATGTTTACATTAGCTGTGTGGCAAGGGACCCCGTCCTGTTGAAACCAAATGTCACCCATGTATGTTATCATCTTCAATTTTTGGAAACAAAAATGTTGTGTTTCATTCTTAAATAAAAATGTCCAATCTTTTTAATAAACTCAAAATTTTGAAAAAATATTCATTAGTTTTTTTATAGGCAATTCAAATTCCAAAAGTTAGATGGCCCACCCTATATTTACTTTTTTTACTTGAAGCTATATATAAAATTTATGTAAACTCATACATATTTTCAAAAATATAATAATAACTCTTAATAATTCGAATTTTTTTTCTTTCCTCTTGATAATTCAAAGTCTCGATAATTGGAATTTTTCCTGTAATCCCTTGATTTCGAATTATCAAGAATCGACTGTATATGAAAAATTGCCAGCCATTAAAATATAGATTTGAAGTTATGTCATATTCATTCATATAACGATAGACAACTTGATGTATATTTGACGTCAAAAGTTTTTCCGAGCCCTTGAATAAAAAAAAAAAAAAAGGTGTATCGTTCGGAGGACATGGATTTATGTTAGGTAATCGTGTCACATATAGATTGATATACAGAGACTTGAACTTAGTCCTCGAGGCTCAATATCCGGGCTTAAAATGAGCGATAGCAGAACTTGAAGAGCAACATCGAAGTTTGTCCGTTGTTGGTCTGGAAAAGCAGCAGGATATACTATTTACCTTGCAGAGGGCTTATCGGGGGGCGGGATTCGCAAGTTGGCTTCCACCAGGCAGGCATTAAATATCACTTAGAGAGGCTGTGCGGCGTTAAGCCCCCACTGACACCCCCGCACACAAGTTGCCCGGCTAATACCGGACAGGCAGGGTTCGAGATCCTTCCGGGGGCGAATTACCCAACATGAGATAACTTGGTGGGCCCATACGGCCAGGCTAATGATAACAGGTGTCCGTTTTTGTCCTCTGTTACAGGACAATATCCTTTCCAGGCTCTTTAATCCTTTAAAATGGAAATTTGGTGCCAGGGTGTCTGCCTCCAACTGACTTCTAGATTTAACAGACATGTTCAATTAACAAATTAAGAGAACCCAAACGGATCTCACTTCGTATTGTATTGTATTGTATTGTTATCTAACTTAATTGTCTTACCTCTTAATGGATATTTAGTATCAGTTACAAAATAGGGTGTTTGAAAATTAATAGGAAATATTTTAAAGGGTGATTTTTAAGCAAAAATTAAATGGGTTCTTTCATATAATTTTTTGTTCAAAACCCCTACAACAATCTACAAAATTTCTTGCTTTGCGGACATTCTATATATAGTCCAAGAGACCATGACCCATTTTTAACCGACTTCAAAAAAGGAGGAAATTCTCTATTCGACTGAATTTTTTTTTTTTTTGTGCCTATGTTACCTCATATCTCCGCCAATTGTCAACCGATTTTGAAATTTTTTTTTGCATTGGGTCCAGTCTAGCTTCCGATTGGTCCCATTTTTTTTTCATAGATATTAGACCTTTTTTATTAGGTTTGTTTAGACCTAACCTCTTTGTTTATGAACCGATTTCGATGGTTCTTTTTTATCCGAAAGGGGGTGTCTTAGGGATGGTGTCATATTTATTTGGTCAAGTTCTGATGATATGATCACTATTAATAACATCACTAAAAAGAGAAAAATAAAAATAATTTTTGAGAAAAAATAAAAACCGACTTCAAAAAATTAAATGCAACAAATAAAATCCACTAAAAGGTATAAAATAATTATTATCTTATTTAGTTACAACTAAACGACGAAATATTAACACGAAATTACTTTTTGAATTCGGTACCAAACAAACTATAAGCGAGCATATCCTCCAAACGTACTAAGTATGATCCGTCGAGTGCGATTCATAAAAGGTATATGTTTGGCACCGACTTCAAAAAGTAATTGTGTTAATATTTCGTCGTTTAGTTGTAACTAAATAAGATAATAATTATTTTATACCTTTTAGTGTATTTTATTTGTTGCATTTAATTTTTTGAAGTCGGTTTTTATTTTTTTCTTAAAAGTTTTTTTCATGAAGTGTTTGATTCAAGTAGATATTTCACCTAGAGGTATTAATAGCATATGGAATCGGCTGTTTTCATGATACTGCTGCTTTTTCAAATAAAATAAGCTGACGTGTTCTGATGTGGCCATCCACTTGACTTTACCATACAACCTGGCCCCTCACTTATATTTAATATTTTATAAAGTTATTTATAATCATGTACGGGAAGGGGGTTAATTTTTGCTTTTTAGACTTCTGGATCCCACTGATTATGTATACAAAATTTGGTTGAGTTTGGCCAAGATTTTAATTTTTTGACCATGCACCACCCTCCATTTTGGGCGGTTAGTTTTTGCATTTTTAGACTTCTGGGGGTCCACTGATTATGTATACAACATTTGGTTAAGGTTGCTCAAGCGGCCTAGATTTTTAATTTTTAACCCCCTCCCTCCCATTTTTGGGCGGTTAGTTTTTGCATTTTTAGACTTCTGGGGTCCCACTGATTATGTATACAAAATTTGGTTGAGTTTGGTAAATGTCCTAGATTTTTAATTTTTAACCCACTTCCACCCCCCTTAATTTTGGGTTCATATGCACCAAAATCTAATCAGCTCTTAATCTCAATGGATCAAAACTCCGTGTGAAATTTGGTTTTGATATTCACACTAGTTTTTGAGGCTAGCTCGTACACAAAATTTGGTAACGCACAGACTAACTAACAGACATTTTGACAAAACAATTATTATCTCGAAAAATATAATTTTTCCGATGTTTACTTATAAGAGCTTTTTTGTAGACTTAAATGCCATGGTTTAGCTCAATTTTTTTAATCGAAATAGTTTAAGCCGTTTTTTAGATATTTCGAAAAAAAGAAGGAAAAAAACACTTTTTTCATGCACTATTACAATACTTGACCATACCCTGTATGGTAAAGTAGTAATGCAACTTTAGGGTTGTCTGGCTCAGTGTTGCCCTCTAAAAGTGTTTGGCTTAGTTAGTTTTTAATTTAAAATCAACTTAACTGTCGAATAGTATTTGTTGGATTTTGAATCAAACACTTTTTTTGGCCAACATTTTTTTTTTCAACTTTCTCCTATGCGCAGTAGTAGCAGTACCCAGGTAGATCTGGCAACTAGCCAATTCCCTACTCATCTATGCTATTAATACCTCTAGGTGAAATATCTACTTGAATCAAACACTTCATGAAAAATGGGTCATGGGCTCTCCGACTAATATAAATTACACTGCTCGACAAAAAGTAAACAAAGATTTGTCCCCGTAAACCTAATAATGAATTCCAGTAGAGTTTTATGCTCTGATTATCATGCAATTTCCCGATTTTTAAAAACAGGACAGGGTATTGAGATATTAGTTAATAGAGGGTGAGTTCACAGTGAATGAAATAAAACTCAAGAGGTTTATCAAACTCAATATATTTCGGACTAATAATCCGAAATATATTGAGTTTGTATAAACCTCTTTTGAGTTTTATTTCATCTCACTGTGAAACTACACACCCTTTACTCTATTAACTAACATCATGTTTCACCTAAAACCTACACCACTATCCATTAGTAATATTGAGATATTATCGGTCAAAATGATGCAAAAAGGCCATTTTGACCTATTTTAGAGTCCCATTGAGATATTAAACAGCAATATTTGAAATCAGAATATTTCATTGACGTAATAGAAAACAGCTTTCTCGTTTATTTTCAAATTACCCCTTGTTTTTAGCTCAATTAGAATTCGAGTTATAACTTAAAAACAAAAACTACGTAATTATATAGGATAAAAAACATATGGTCTTAGTTTTTTAGTTATAACCCGAGTTCTAATTGAGCTACAAACAAGTGTTAATATGAAAATCAAAGAGGAAGCTGTTTTCTCTTACGTCAACAAATATTTTTATTTCAAATATTGCTGTTTAATATTTAATGGAACTCGAAAATAGGTCAAAATGGGCTTTTTCGTTATTTTGACAGAAAATATCTCAAAACTCTGACGTGTTGTAAAAAATCAGAAATTCGTATGAGAATCAACGTAATAAATAAAACTCTACTGGAATCCATTGTTAGGCTTTACGGGGAATTTTTTTTCGAACAGTGTTTTATTAATAAATGTATTTATTGTAAGGCTCATCAGATCATGTTCCCAGTGCTAGCGTCTGTTGTGGTTGTCTAAATACAGGCGTTGCCATCAAGTGCTGCCATCTGTTCAACTCAATGCGCTCAAATTTATAGTTAGAGAGACAATTCTTTTGTGTTAGACACCGTGTCATATCAAACATACCTAAAGATTGCGTTCCATGAAAAAATAAATTTGAAAATTTACATTTTTAATATCAAATATACATATACAAGGTGTTTCAAAATTGATTTTTTTACTTTATCCAATGCGAGGCATGGAAAAAGTATTGGAATGGGTCTCGCGGCAAGCGCGACTTCAAAGGGTCCTCAGGTAAAGACTACGGAACCCATAGACTCAATTAAGGTCACAAATTGAAGTATTCAATGAGATTGAATTTTAGCACGTGACGGTTTTGCCAAAAATTACCTGGAATCTCGTCGAGAGGCCAAAAAGTGCCATTTTTTTTGGAAGTGCGTGCGGATGGATGGATGGATGTGTGTTATTGTTTTTTTCGTCCACGAATTTTTCCACACCGTTGCACCGAATGAAGTGAAATTGAAAACCTAGCAGTATTTTAACAAAATGAAGCGCTGATTAATTTTTGGTACATATCGGCCCACAAACATTAGTATTATACAACATTATTTATTTCAGTACTTTTTAGTTTTTTCTAAATATCTTTAAAATGACTTAACCAATTTTGATGAAATTTAATATCCTAATTAAGTACATTGAGTTGACAAAAAGGTTAAATAAAGATTTTAGTAAAATTATATTTTAAAGTACTTTACTCTAAAGTAAGATTTTTGAATTCTTTAAAATTTATTCATTTGATCTGTTTATGGTAAATATAGGACACATTTAACCTAACTAAGTAAGAGTGGATAGGCTTTTCTCTGTGAAATGCTAAAAATTTAGGAGGAAAGTTTATAAGTAACCATAGCAACTGCGTTCTTTTCTTATCCGTTACCTTTATAGAGGAATCGACTTAAAACCAAAAATAGCGATTGATTTTCATCTAGTACTTGAGGAATAACCTTATTGCATTCCATTTTTGATGTTTTGAATATTAATGGCAACCTCTGCTGAAAACGTGGAAGAATCGACTTAAAATCAAAAAGATTAAATTCTTTTTTGGTAAACAACTCAAGCTTGTGATTATGATTTTTTTTCATATGAACTGTTTTTGAGTTATAAGACTGTCTCAAGATAAAAATACTCACCCGGTATATTTCTCCAGGTAAATTCTTTTCTAACAATAACACCGTGCATAATAAATAACTTGCTCAATAATTGCAAATTTATTTAGTGAATGAAAATGCAAGTTGATTATTATTTATAATGGAGGCTAAACAATTTAACAAATGTGATTAGTTAATGAATTAATGTAAACTCTGTCAATCCGATTAAAATAAAAAAAAAAAATAATAATAATTGAGTTAAATGAAACAAGAAATTTATTATAGAGCGAGAGTTCATTTTCAAATTTATGCTTATTAAGTTCAAAGTCAATACTTTTATTAATTTAAAAAATCTGTGGGCTTGTGGAAATTAAGTTTTTAATAAAATTATCGCTTGTAATGTTTATTGACATTTATTTAGCATTCTAGTTTAATGTTATACAGAGTGTCGCTAATTCTGGTAGAAGAGGACATTAAATTTAAATTTTAAGTTGAAAAGTATTTTATATGTCATAGTCCAGGCAAATTACGAATTTAAAATGAAATAATTCCCAGGAAAGATTTTATTGCTGGAATACTTTTATTGTAACTACAATATTACTACCCTAAGTTTTCTCCCAAATCTCTGTAGTGGAAATTTTTCTACGTGCCTCAAAATGAGAAAATTTCGGATTCTTTTCAGTTTTTCTTGAATAACTCTAAAACGGCTTATCAAATCAAAAAGATAATATTAGATAAATTAAAGCTCTTTAAATTACACACAAATGATTTCATTTATTTAGGTTCAGTAGAACTGGTACTAGGGCCTGTCAAACAACAGCCCCCGGGATCACTTTTGAATAACCCTAATAGTCGTAGGTTTTTCGATTTTCTCCCATTTTGACCATGAAAAAGCACGTTTTAGACAAACACAACTTTATACATTTTTAAACTAGATTAAATTTGATGCAATTTAAACAAAGTTTCATCTTACTTTGATAATGGTAACATGTGCCGCAACGACGTTGGAGTTTACAGGTTTTTGGAAAAAATCATTTTTTCCATCATAAAATGAAAACCACTTATTCTAGAAACTTGATTCCTATCTCCTTCTCTAGAAAATTTTATTGACTTGAAGGTTTACTTAGACCACTTTTTTGATAAAACTCTTATATTTATAAATATCAAGCATTTTCCATTATGCTTTTGAGGATTCGCATCATATCCAGTCCGGTAAATGTAGCATATCTATAAATCTAAGACTTTTATAAAAAAAGTGGTCCAAGTAAGCGTTCAAATAAATAAAACTTCCTAGAGAAGAAGATAGGAATCAAGTTTTTAGATGAGTGGTTTTCATTTTATGAAGGAAAAAATTACATTCTTTCAAAACTTCAACCTCCATGTTACCATTACCCAATTAGAATGAAACTTTATTTAATCTAGTTTAATAATGTATAGAGCGGTCTTTGTCGAAAATGTGTTTCTTCATGGTCAAAATGGGGAAAATAGATCTGTGTCGTAGGACACCGGATAGGAACGAAGTTCCTTATTATAAAAATATTAATTTTAAGTTCTATTCTAGGTATAAAGAAAAATAATTATTCGGGTATACATTTTTTATTATGATTTTTTTATCGATAAAAAGCAAAGAAACTACTTTATAAAATTATCTTAACACCTTTATTTTATTTACAATGATTTATAAAAAATATATAATATATAATAATAATAATATACAAAAAGAAACAGGTATTTATATGAATAATAATAATTAAGCCTAATTATGTTCTATCATAGAAACTATAGCTTTATGGTAACTAAAATAAGATATATATATTTGTGATTCGATTTTTGCCAAATATCTCGAGAAAACAGCATCGATAGTAGTATTGTCTCTCGTAGTGGATTCATCTTCATTATTGTTCATATTTAAATCAAATGTATTTTTCAGAAAAGTTTTAAATGACTCTGATTGCTTATCTTTGAAGTTAATATTGAAGTCACCTGCCAAAATTAGTGGAAGTTGGTCATAATTGGTACCATACTCTTCAAGTAATGCTGTAGATGCTGCAGAATACTCCAACAGTGATCGATGTATGAATCCTTGTATGTCTATTAACTTCTGTTTCTGTGCAATGTAAACGACTACCATTACGATTTCAACGCCGTTTTCCATCTTGCAAATAGCAGAACAAATATCTCCAACAGGTGAATGTCTAAAACCAAAGTCATTAGCATTTCTCATTATTATGTCCATATTTGGTGAAACAATATTAACAGTGTCGTCATTCGATTGGTAAATCGCAACTCCACCTGATCGAACATTACCTCTTTTATAATGGACGATACAATTAAAATTCGGTATTTCATATAGCTGATCATTGTCCATATTTGTCTCAGATAGTAATAAAATGTTTGTTTTTTGAGTAACTGAATCAGTTAAATCCAAGCGATGACTCTTTAAACTTTGAACGTTAAATGTTAAAGTTGAAACACCTTTTTTATTACTAATGAAATCTACGATTGTTCTTGCTCTTGTATGTAAAGAATTTAATGATAACCTTTTGAATTCTGTAAGTAACCTTTCCGTCGATCTAGCTTGCACTCGATTATGATAAAACTTAAACTTAATTTCATCGTCATAGGGTGTTATAATGTCGCGAGAGTAAAATTCTCAGGGATTCCCGACCACAGCACAAGCCAGAGGCCCCGCCTCCAGAGTGGCGACCTGAGTGGATGCGCGCGCATGAGCATTGGCACGCTTTTTTTTAACGTTACGGACGTTTTTCACCGGCTAGGGTACCTCTCCGAGGCGTCCCATAAGGAACTTCGTTCCAAAACCGAAAAAAGTACTAGTTTTAGGGATATTTTCAAAAGGTGATCCCGGGGGGGCTGTTATTTGACAGGCGCTAGTACCGGTTCTACTAAACCTAAATAAATGAAATATTTCTGGTTTTACGCGTAATATAAAGAGCTTTAATTTTAAATAACAGATATTTCTTTGATTTGATAAGCCGTTTTAGAGTTATTCAAGAAGACCTGAAAAAACTCCGAAATTTTCTCATTTTGATGCGCGTAGAAAAATTTCCCAAACACAGATTTGGGGAAAAACTTAAAAGTACTAATATTGGAGTACCAGTAAAGGTATTCCAGCAATAAAATCTTTACCGAGAATTATTCCCTGTTAAAATCGTAATTTACCAGGACTATATGTTAATGTGCTGAATTTTTCAGATTTTGTAATTTCTGATAGTCATTGGTAACAGAGATAAAGAAAAATTCTGTCTATTAGACCAGTGTTCTGCAAATTTTTGTGTTCGAGGTCCACCTACCAAATGAAGAAATTTTAGAGGGACACCATAGAAAAAAACCAATGTTTATTTAATATTTATTTATTATTAAAATCAATATAATATGACAAGATGTTTAATGAGAAATGTGAGCCTGCTTAACTGAGTACAGGCGATCAAAATTTTGAGCAATCGTTGATAAGGCTGCTCTCATAACTCTCAACTATGTGTAGGTGCATTATCTTCATAAAACTTGACATTTTCCGCGGCATACCAACTTATGACCACGGTACACCAGTGTGCCGCGGCACAAACTTTGCGCAACACTGTCTTAGACGAATGTGTGATGTATCTAGTATTTGAAATCCTGAAGATAGTTGCCAAAGTCGACCAAACGTTGAAAAAAAAACTTGGTTCTTAATTCCGATTATAAACTCTCATTAATATACATTATGGACAAAAATAATAATAATAAAATTATGGGGCGTAGCAAAATGACTACGAAAGGCGGGCTTCGCAGTTGTTTAAAAATATCTATCGTCCAAGCCGTTTCTGTAGCAAGAATAGCGACATGAACAACTCAAGTCTATTTTCGAGCAATCCATATGCCACAACCAACAACACTAACAACAACAACAACAAACTAACCACACCAGTCAGGCAGGGGTGCTGCCTGCCTAGCTGTCTCGCTGTTTATTTTGTGTCTCTGCTTGGGCGTGCATGTTTATTAATTAACCACGATGCGGTACAATTTGCAGACGCACGTACGACATCTATATATATATATATCTCCCTCCAAAATGACACGCACTAACACAATTCCAACGTAGGAGAGAGAGAGACTTGACAATAATATCCACGTTTGACGCCCCCGGACATTGATCGTTTGCATATCATGTGACGCTCCAATTGTGGCTGTCCAATTTATAACATTTACTCGATTAGATAGACTATGCTAAACAGGGCGGCGGAGAGGGGGGGGTGGAAATCGTATTAAAGAAATGACTTGCATGAGAGAGTTTTGAGCCCCCAGCCCCAGGCCGCCCATTTGCCTACCCCCTTTTAATTCCAAATTAATTAAGATACATTACATTTGACATTTTATTGTTTAGTATTATTCTTTTTTATTTATTTACACTGTTTGTATTTTTGGTTAATTTTACATATTCACAAAGGCATGCCCAGAATTTGACCGGGGGGGGGGACAACTTTCATTATTTTCGAAGGTGACTGAATGGAAGTTCGAAATAAATGTATATAAATGCAACAACTAAAATAAGTACCTGGAACCACCGAGCGATGCACGGTAACCAAACGCCCCCCACCACCCCAATCCCGCCCCTCACTCCCCGGATCACCCACATCCATCCCCAACCCGCACCTAATTTTTGGATTTCTAGCTTTCTAGTGGTCCACAGATTATGTGTATATAAGTATATAAATAAATTCCGTATAATTTTTTTTTAATTAAATAACATATTTATCGAGTTTTTTAATCAAGTAAATAAATAATAATTTTATTGAAGCAATTTTTTACAAGAAATAATGTATACATTGTATTTGAGGCTTCCATTTCGGAGATTACTTCCCCACCACTACTTGTAGCTTGCGATAATATTTATCCTTGTTTTATAATAAGTGGAATTTTAATCAATTAAATTGGAAAATTCTAATATATAACAATATTTGGTATGATCTATAAGTGGGTTTTAAAATTAAAAAACCAATTAATAAATAAAAGATAATTGAAAAAAAGTTTTTTATTGAGATTTTCATCGATCAATCTACTCTTATTAAACGAGCAAAAATTGTTATATATATTTGTTTGTATCTTAGTTCTATTTTGAAAATGGCTTTACAGATTTTGATGAAACAAATTCTATTAAGAAGTTTTGAGGATGAGAAAGTGATCTGGCTATGTCTGGACCTCGACAAATTTCATCTTAATTGATCTTTTCTTAATTAAAGTAATTATTGACAGATGAAAATCTCAATAAAAAAGTTTGTTTACATTTTTCTCAATTATCTTTAATTTTTAATTGGTTTTTTAATTTTAAAACCCACTAATAGGTTTTAGCAAATATAAATATATTATATTAAAATTAGGAATTTTTTGTTTGTTTTTAATTAACAGGTGTCTAAATCATAACATTATAGGTGTGTTTACAAATAAAGTGGTTGAAGTGGCTTTTTTTTATATAACTTGGAAACAAATCTTATTTAATTTTATGTTTTTATTTCAGATCCTATACGATTATTTTTTTATTATTATTTTCTTATGTGTTTTTTATAATGTTTATCAATATGAACGAATGTGGGAAAATTGGTGTACGAGTATAAACAAATATACACATAATATATATGTGGGCCATTAGAAAATGTGGGGCGGAGTGTGAGCGAGGTGTGTGGTTTCGGGAGAGGGGGGGGGGTCAGGGGTTACCGTGCATCGCTCGGTGGCTCCATGTACTAATTACGTAAATTAAGAAAAGGTAAATTCAGATGAAATTTGATAAGGTCCAGACCTAGCCAGATCGTTTTCTCATCCTCAAAACTTGTTAATAGATTTTGTTTCATCAAAATCGGTAGAACCTTTTTCAAAATAGAACTAAGATACAAATATATATACAAACAAATAAATAAATATATAAACAATTTTTGTTCGTTTAATAAGAGTAGATAAGAACTCAAAAATAAAATAAAATGCACTAAAAGGTATGAAACAATTATCTAATTTAGTTACAACTAAACGACGAAATATTAACATGAAATGACTTTTTGAAGTCGGTGCCAAACATATACATTTTATGAATCGCACTCAATGGATCTTAATTAGTACGTTTGGCGGGTAATGAAGACAAGATCGTGATTTCTCGCTTATTTAATTTGTTTGGCACCGACTTCAAAAAGTGATTTCATGTAACAATTTCGTCGTTTAGTTGTAACTAAATAAGATAATTATTTTATACCTTTTAGTGCATTTTATTTTATTTTTGAGTTCTTATTATTTTATTTGTTGAATTCAATTTTTTTGAAGTAAGTTTTTTTTTATAAAACTTATTTTTATTTTTCTCATTTTAGTGATGTTAAGAATAGCGAATTATAATAATACCTTGCATGCATCTCGTAAGAGAAAGATTCGGGCGAAGGATTCAGAAATTGCGAAATTATCTCGAAACTAAACCAATTATTTTACATGAATTAATATATACATGGTATTTGAGCTTCGACTCCAGAGATTACTTCTCCACCATCGAGTGTCCTTGATCATCTTTTTAGTCCTTGTTTTTAATAAGAGGAAAAAACCTCTTTTCCGATAATTATTCCAATTCCATTATTATTTTCGTGCATCCAATTCGTATTATCTCAAAACGTTAGCGAGTTTAAATATATAATAACGAGCTTTTCGTGCGTGCCTTCGGCACGCCCTCGTAGCTCGGCCCTCCGGGCTGGTGAACTGGCGGGCAGCGTCTCGGTCCAAAATTTGTATTCCTCTTAAAAAACCACACTCCAAATGAATACTCGTAAACTACCGAAAATACATCGTCTCTTAAAAGTTTTGCATCTTTAATTTTTTGAGTGGCGAGGGGGGGGGGGGGAGGAACAATTATCAATATATTTAATGTTTCTTAATTTAAAATCTATTGGTGTTTTTCATTTTCATTCGAGTTCAAATGAATACAATATTATCTCGACACAAAGTCTAAATCAAAAATATATAGTTTTAGTAAAAGAAATCAAGATATAAATATTAATGTGACATTGGTCTAGTCGTTAGAGCTGATGACCATAGTTCAAGAGTTCGTCGGTTCGATTCTAGGCAAGAGGGTAATTTTTTTAGAGAAATTTCTCTAAGCGTTGTTACAAATTTTTTTTTTTTAAATCTTATTAAACCAATTATTTTACATTAATTAATGTATACATTGTATTTTGCTTCGATTCCGGAGATTACTTCTCCACCATCGAGTGTCCTTATTCATCTTTAGTCCTTGTTTTTAATAAGAGGAAAAATCTAATTAGATAAAAAAACCTCTTTTCCGATAATTATTTCAATTCCATTATTCCCCAATCAAGTCGATTGGTAATTCATCCACCGTCCAGTCCCGTTGTTACAATTTTTTTTTTATAAATTTTATTAAACCAATTATTTTACATTAATTAATGTATACATTGTATTTTTTGCTTCGATTCCGGAGATTACTTCTCCACCATCGAGTGTCCTTATTCATCTTTAGTCCTTGTTTTTAATAAGAGGAAAAATCTAATTAGATAAAAAAACCTCTTTTCCGATAATTATTTCAATTCCATTATTCCCCAATCAAGTCGATTGGTCTCCTGAATATCATCATCCCTTAATCGTTGTTACAAATTTTTTTTTTTATAAATTTTATTAAACCAATTATTTTACATTAATTAATGTATACCTTGTATTTTAGCTTCGATTTCGGAGATTGCTTCTCCACCATCGAGTGTCCTTATTCATATTTAGTCCGTGTTTTTAATAAGAGGAAAAATCTAATTAGATAAAAAAACCTCTTTTCCGATAATTATTTAATTCCATTATTCCCCAATCAAGTCGATTGGTTAATCTTCCTTCCTCTCTCCTTTTACCCTCGTTGTTACAATTTTTTTTTTTTTTTTTTATAAATTTTATTAAACCAATTATTTTACATTAATTAATGTATACCTTGTATTTTAGCTTCGATTTCGGAGATTGCTTCTCCACCATCGAGTGTCCTTATTAATCTTTAGTCCTTGTTTTTAATAAGAGGAAAAATCTAATTAGATAAAAAAACCTCTTTTCCGATAATTATTTTAATTCCATTATTCCCCAATCAAATCGATTGGATCTCTTTTCCTCTTCTCCCTATCATTGTTACAAATTAATCTAGATATAATATATATAGTATATTTCCTATAAAGTATTAGTGGGTTTTAAAATTAAAAAAACCAATTAATAAATAAAAGATATTGAAAAAAATGTAAACAAACTTTTTTATTGACATTTTCATCTGTCAATAATTAATTTAATTAAGAAAACGTCAATTAAGATGAATTTTGATGAGGTCTAGACCCAGCCAGATCGCTTTCTCATTTTCAAAACTTGTTAATAGAGTTGGTTTCATCAAAATCGGTAGAGCCGTTTTTAAAATAAAAAAAATATACAAATATATAAATATATATTACAATTTTTGCTCGTTTAATCAGAGTAGATAGATTTACTATTTTTCTTCATCATCATCATTGAGTATACAGTCCTAAGACTGGTTTGATGCAACAATCCGTCTCCACTCGACTCTGTCCTCCGCCAGCTGTTTAACCTCTCTAAATGTCTGGCATCCCATATCCCCAATTATTTGGTTGAAATATTCTAATCTGGGTCTTCCCCTTCCCCTTTTCTTTCCCACCTCCCCTCCAAGATATCCCTAAGCAGTCCCCCATGTCTCAGTGTGTGCCCCATCATCTGACCTCTTCTCTTCTTCAGACTCTTCCACAAGGTTCTTCTTTCTCCGATTTTTCCAAGAACTTCTTCATTTGTAATTTTATCCATCCATTTGATATTCATCATTCTTCTGTAGCACCACATTTCGAAAGCCTCCAATCTCTTTCTCTCCGCTTTTCCAATTGTCCAGGTTTCACACCCGTACATGGCTATGCTCCATACATATGTCTTCAATAGCAACTTCCTGTTTGCTAAGCTGATTGAGGAGGAGCATAGTAGTTTTTGTTTTGAATTAAACCCCATTTTTGCTTGGGCAATTCTTGATTTAATTTCGTTTTTGCTCCTCCCATCCCATGTTATTTTACTTCCTAGGTAGCGGAATTCCTTAACTCCTTCTAGGTTTTCTTGGTTAATTTTGATGCATTCCTGTCTCGTTTGTTCTTTTTTTGTACATACTAGGACCTTGGTTTTATTCTTGTTTATTTTCATTTTGATTTCTTCTATTAGGATTTGGTTAATTCCATTCAAGGCGTCCTCTAATTCTTTTTATTGCTTCCTAGAAGGGCAATGTCATCGGCAAATCTTAACATAGCGATCTTTTGACCTTGGATTTCTATACCTGTATCAATTTTGTCTTTGAATTCTTTAATCGCTTCTTCTATGTATAAGTTGAAAATCATGGGTGACAGCACACATCCTTGTCTTACACCTTTTTTTATTTTGGCTTCTCTGTGTTCATCACCAATATTTATAATTGCCGTCTGGTTTTGATATAGATTGTAGATTAGTCTTCTCTCTCTGAATTTTATTCCCGCCTGTTTTAATATTTTAAACATAATTTCCCAATTGACGTTATCGAATGCTTTTTCTAGGTCTATGAATCCGATGTAGACAGATTCTTCCCTGATAAAAGCCCTTTCTATTATTAGTCTAAGAGAGAATTGCTTCTCGGGTGCCTCTGTTTCTTCTAAAGCCGAACTGGTCTTCCCCCAGATTTTCTTCAACTCTTTGTTCTATTCTTCTTTGGATTATTTTGGTTAGGATTTTGGAGGCATGTGAGGTTAGGCTAATGGTCCTGAAATTTTCACATTTATCCGCGCCTGTCTTTTTGGGAAGTGTGACTATTTTGTTTTTTTCGAAATCTTTTGGGATGATTCCCAATTTATAGATTTTGCTAATTAGTTCAAAAAGTTTGTCACGTGCCTTTTCTCCAGAGTTCTTTAGGATTTCAGCTTGTATATTGTCTATTCCGGGTGCTCTATTATTTTTTAGTTCCTTCAAAGCTGTCTCGAATTCTGACCTGAGTATGGGGTCTCCTAATTCGTTTTCGTCCACAGATTCTTCTTCTTCTATTGGGTTCATTGTTTTTTCTTCTCCATAGAGTTCTTCTAGGTGTTCCTTCCATCTATTTGCCTGTTCGTTTTCGTTTAGAATAATGTGGCCTCCTTTATCTCTTATGTTCTTGCTTTTTGGCTTGTCTTCTTGAAAATTTCTTTTTATTGCCCTATAGGCTACATCAACTTTTCCCAATACTAGATTTTCGTTGACTTCTTTTACATTTTTTCTTGAATCATTTTTTCTTTTGCTTTTCTACATTCTCTTATAACTTTCCATCTTAATTTTTTATATGTTTCTTTCCTTCTTCGTCTTTTCTGTTCTTAAATTGTCTTCGTTCGTCAATCAGTTGCAGTATTTCGTCTTTTACCCATGGCTTTTTAATTTTGTTTTTCTTTGATTGAAGGACTTCGTTGGATGTTTCGGTCAGGCTTGATTTCATGTCATTCCATTCTTGTTCGATTTCTTCTTCTTTATTATTTGTGGGTGTTTTTTCTTCCAGTTTCTTATTCATTACGTTTTCGAAGAGTTTTTGGGTTTCCTTATTTTTTAATTTAGATATATCCCAGTTTTTTCGCGACCCTCCTTTTTTTATTAGTTTTTTAAATTTTAGTTGGCATTTCATCGCAATTAGATTGTGATCACTAGATATATCAGCCCCAGGATAGCTTTTACAGTCCTTTACTTGATTTCTGAATCTTTGTTTGACTAATATGTAATCTATTTGAAATCTCCCCTTGTCTAACGGCATTTTCCACGTGTAGATCCTTCTTGGATGGTGTTGGAAGAGTGTGTTTGATACTACTAAACTGTGCTTACTGCAAAATTCAATTAATCTTTCGCCCCTTTCATTCCTATTTCCTAGATCGTGTTCGCCCACCACTTTTCCTTCTTTGCCTTTTCCTACTCTTGCATTCCAATCCCCATAATTATTAAATTTTCATCCCCTTTAACGCGCTTCATCAGGTTTTCAATTTGTTCGTACATTTCTTCTATATCTTGGTCCTTATATGATGTAGTAGGCATGTATACCTGGATTATCACAGTATCTTTCGGTTTCGAATCCACTGTAATCATAACAATCCTTTCGCTTACCTGTAGATAATTCTTTACCCTTTGCCCTATTTTTTTATTCATAATAATGCCCACTCCTGCCCTCCCATTCTGCCCCCCCGTGTGAATGATTCTATGGCTGTTTTCGAACCAAAAATCTCCCTCTTCTGGATATCTCATTTCACTAATCCCAATAATGTCCAATTTGTGTCTATCCATTTCCCGCTTTAAACTCACTAGTTTATCTTCTCCCTTAGCGTCTTAACATTCCACGCTCCGACTAGTAGAACGTCATTATTTATTTTTCCCTTTATGATGGTCTCTCCTCAGGTAGCCCCTTCCCGGAGATCCGAACGAGGGGCTAGTTTACCTCCGGAATTCTTTACTCGAAGAGAAATCTTCATGTTGCATATTCTCGGGATTTGTAATGTAGTGGTTTCCCGTTGCCTTCCACATGTTGAAGAGAAGAAAAATGAAAAAGGGAAATCAACTCCAGCCCTCGAAAACCTAATAGCGTCGGAGTCGGTAAAAAAAAAAAAACAAAGAGTTGGCCAAAGGGAGGCCGTATAGGAGAGAGAAAAGAGAAGCCTGACACAAGTAAGTGGAAGCAATGTCAGACTTAGCTCGGATAACCCCGTGGTCGCAATCCACGTACTCATCAGAAATGAGTTCCTGAGGAATCATTTTACATTTTGTCAATAAAGTATTTCTAAATATATTAGGAGGATAATAATAATATATCAATGAAAAATAATTCAGAATCATTTGGGCTGATTAACAAACAAATAGTCACATTCATTCACCATTAGGAAGATGTTCTATTAAAGCCTTCAAGAACTTCTCAATTTTAAATCGGATAGAAAACTGACGAGGCGACCTGATGCTCTCCAATTTATAACTGGAGGGCAGAAAGGCTTAATTTTTTAATACATAGTACTTAGAAGTATAATTAATTATTAAAAATAATTGAGAATCACCTGGAATGATTCACAAATAAAATAACACCATTCATTCACTAATAGGAAGAAACTCTAATAAAACCTTCAATGAATTTGGAATTTCAGTCAGATTAGAACAATTAAGATCTCCCTTGCTTTTCTCGAAATTATACCTTGAAGAGCCGGAAAGCTTTTCTAATTCGGGGAAAATTATTTCAAATTTTAATATTAAAGTATTTTTATTTATACTATCATCATCATCATCAGCCTGTCGATAGCGACAATCCACTGCTGAATATAGGCCTCTTCCATCAAATGGAAGGGTTGGCATTAAGTCACCACGCTTGCCAGACGGATTGGTGACTAGGAATCAGATTATAGCCGGTCAAATATCAATGCAGGGACTCGGACTCGAACCCGGGACTCCTGCTTAGAAGGCTAGTGTCTTTAAGCTCTCGGCTAATCCGATTCCCGATGTATACTATGGGGATAATTAATTACGAAAAAATAATTAAGAATCACCTGTATTGATTCACAAACAAAGTGAGACATTCATTCCCTATTAACAAGATATTCTATCAAATAGGTCACCAAATTTGTCAATTTCATGGCTAATAGGCAATTGATGAACGCCTCTGACTCTCTCAAATATACACCATATAGAATGTACTTCTTACATTAATTTAATTGGTTCAAGTTTTTTTCTATTTTTTCCCACTTCCCTCAAGTTGTTTTATCATTCATTATCTTCTCTAGTTAAGTAACCACCCCTAGCCTCGTTAGTATTTGTTTATTTGAAGAAATTTACTTTTTACCTTTTAGAAATTAATTAAAAGCGAAATGAAGCCTGACAGTTTATTGAGCTTCGTTTCCAGTTTAGTCCAATTGTTCTCTCCCCTCTTATTGTATCGTTAAACAAACAGAAAAACAATTCAAAAACTTGTCAAGTGATTAAAGAGTCAAAGAAACAAATGAATTTACCCATGCTGGACATGAAATGTTGTAACTGGTGTGGTTATTATAAATTGAACTGCGAAATGGCGATTTCAACTTGTATAAACGGCTCGTGATGTCGCATGTCAAGCGTTTTGGACATATCGCCCACTCAAGCGCCCTCTTATGCTGCTCACTGTACAATCATATTTTGTACTGCTCGAGAGGAGATGATCAAAAACGCTCTCTCTCTCTCGAGTGGAAAATTTAATCAGGATTTTTTTTTTCTTTCTCAAGAGGTCTATAAAAATTCAAAACAATAATTGTGCTTTTTATTCATGTAATCCCATGGTAGGAAGAAAAGAAGACAAAATCAGCATTTTGTCAAATTGTCGATTTTTCAAAATATTGTTAATTAATTCGACTTTCCTTCACCTCACAATTGTTCTTTAAATATGTTCATTGTCAAGCTCAAAATTATGTGCATTGAAGAGCAAATTGCGTTAAAGATAAATTAAGGAATAAATAAATATTTAATTGAAAAGTTTTTGTTTTGCCGAGAGTAGCAGAGTTGTTGATTCACAAAGAGAAACAAAGAGGTTGTCCTCTGCTTGATGCAAATAAACATACACACATATATATATCGAGATGATATATCTGTATATATATTATTTATTTGTTTGAGACTATAGTTTCGAAGACTTGGTCTTCATCATCAGTCTTTCTTCAATTATAAATGTTTTTCATGGAGTCAATATCATATGGATATTGAAAACTTGGTGTTCCTTCGTCACTGCTGGTCGGCTAGGAACTAATAAAGACATTTCAAATTCAAAACTCTGTTTGAACAATCAAATAGAGTTATCGAATAGTAATCTGCTTAAGATGTTTGCTAACAAAAGAAAAAAGAAAAAGAAAAACACTTCTTTTGTCAGCCTTTCTAAGCAGAAAGGAGAAAGGAAACATATTGTTATATTTGAATGTGAACCGAATAGAATGTCTTTATTGGTTCCTAGCCGACCAGCAGTGACGAAGGAACACCAAGTTTTCAATATCCATATGATATTGACTCCATGAAAAATATTTATAATTGAAGAAAGACTGATGATGAAGACTAAGTCTTCGAAACTATAGTCTCAAACAAATAAATAATATATATACAGATATATCATCTCGATATATATATGTGTCTATGTTTATTTGCATCAAGCAGAGGACAACCTCTTTGTTTCTCTTTGTTAATAAATAAATAGAAATTGTAATATATATACCGAGTGAGTTTTTTATCTTGAGTAGTTTTATAACTCAAAAACAGTGCATTATATGAAAAAAAAGTTTCAAATAAAAGTTTATTTATATCAGGGGAAACTAAACTATGCAATTGTTTGTCGACCTAGAACAAGCTTTCAAGGGAACGTTTTTTAAATGGAAACCTATATTAATAAAGTAAAGGGTGTGTAGTTTCACAGTGAATGAAATAAAACTCAAAGAGGTTTATACAAACCTAATATATTTTGGATTATTAGTCCACCATAAACCGAAAATATATTGAGTTTATATAAACCTCTTTGAGTTTTATTTCTGAAACTACACACCCTTTACTTTATTAATTAATATCATGTTTCACCTAAAACCTAAACCACTTTCTCTAAAGAAACCTATATGTTTCTGTACATATTCTGAACCTACAAAAAAAACTGAACAACTTTTATTAGACCTATTTTTTTATACTACATCAAATAAACAAAATATTAAATCAATTTTTAGATCTCAAAAAATCTTAATAACTATTTTTAACAATTATTAAACTTAATTATCAAATAATAATGATTAAATAATTAATTATTAAATAAATAATTTAATAATTTTGCGACACTGTTCTCAGACATTCCATAGTGTAAAGCAAGTCTTCTGAATGAAATTTAGTTTCAATATCGTTATTTTGGCCTTTTAAGTTTCATCGTAGCGCTTAAATTTTCTGTTTTTTTTTTCTCAATAGATTTACAACACGATAAAATGAAACTTGTGAGCGTGTATTCCTATCAGGAAAACGCTCGGGATCCGTTTCAAAAGCAGCCACATACACAGCATAAATTAAGATCATTTCAATTCTTTCTTTAACAAAAAAATACTCCATTTTTATTAAAGTAATACAATATAACTATCTGATGGATTGAGACGAGAAATAAACTTTTTAATCTTATGAATTTTAACTAGTTCTACAAGTAGAAAATAATCTCTTAAATCTGATTATAACGAAGTTTTAATATCATTATAAACCCTTATTTTCATTGTTGTGAATTTTCAATTTAATAATTATTTATTTAATAATTAATTATTTAATCATTATTATTTGATAATTAAGTTAAATAATTGTTAAAAATAATTATTATATTTATTTTTTGACATCTAATTGACTTAATATTTTTTATTATTTGATGTTGTATAAAAAAATAGTTCTTATAAAAGTTCAGTTTTTTTTTGTAGATTCAGAAAATGTACAGAAACATATAGATTTATATTTAAAAAACAGAAGTTGGTCTCGAAATACCCATGAAAGCTTGTTCTAGGTCGACAAACAATAGCGTAGTTTAGTTTTCCCTTTGATATAAATAAACTTTTATTTGAAACTTTCTTTCATATAATGCACTGTTTTTGAGTTATAAAACTGTCTCAAGATAAAAAAACTCACCCGCTATATAATAGGGTGTCCGTTATTTACGAAGTTGATTACATATCAGACCATAAATAGCTCTTAATATTCTTATTAAACCGTGTCATAAAGTAGATACATTTCCCATTTAAATAAAATGCTATTTTGCAACTTTTTACATTTAATTTTTTTGCTTTTGAACAAGAAACGAGAAATACATATTCTTGTAGGAAATTGAACGCTCTCCAAGAAAGCTCTCTTATGATCTTTTGATAAATTCACTTCTACAAGAGTTATTCCAAGTTAAAGTTCAAGATCCAAATACATGTAATATAATACATTATTTTCCATTATTCAAAATTTTTCCTCAATTTTTTTTTAATATACCCTTATTGAAATAAATAGATTTTCGAAATATGTTTTTTATATATTTTTTGAAAATATATTAAAAATATAAAAATTTTGTGTTAAATTTATATAAAATTTATACTAGAGCGACATAAAAATAATTTTATTTTAAGAATATATAGAAAACATAAACCTTATATAAATTTAACACAAAAATTTTATATTTTTAATATATTTTTAAAAATATATAAAAAACATATTTCGAAAATCTATTTATTTCTATACGGGATAATACAGTCAGAAATAGATATTTTTCGAAGTAAATGACCAAAATTTAATCTAAATAATAATAATAATTTCCCCGTAAAAATTTACTATAAGTTCAACTTAAGCTTATAGTAAATTTTGAGATTTTCTTATTTTACCTTACTTTTTCGGGGAAATTATTATTATTTGGATTAAATTTTTGCCATTTACTTCGAAACATATCTATTTCTGAATGTATTATAACAAAAAAACTGAAAAAAATTTTGAAGAATGGAAAATAATATATTACATATCAAAATCATAAAAGAAATTTCTTGTAGAGCGTTCAATTTGCTACAGGAATATGTATTTCGCGTTGTTTTATGTTGACTTGTTCGAAAGAAAAAAAATTAACAAATCCTATTTTATTTAAATGGGAAATGTATCTATAATACTTTAGGGCACGGTTTAATATGAATATTAGAGAAGTTTATGGTCTGATATGTTTTTTAGACCATAAGTTAAAAATTTAGGGGGCACTGCAAAAAAATCAACTTTGTAAATAACGAAAAGCCTTGTATATAAGCAAGCTACACTGAAAAAAAGATATATTTATAGTTAAGAAATTATATTTGATATCAATAGATGGTGAAGTTATTTAACGCGAAATCGATCTCTGTTCAATATGAATACGTATTTTAAGTATTCTCATATTTTCGGAACAACTCTAGATATATTAATAGTTAAGATGCCGCTATTTGAACAAAGCACCAATAAGTAAATTATGAAAATATTATTATTTGAGTAAAATAGTGGAATAGTTAAATTTATTAGTTGGATATTTAAATGGAATAATACGTAATTACGACAAGAAATGATATAAATTTGAATATTTTTAATTTACAATAAATATATGTATTTCTGACTAGAAGATGAGTATATAAATAAATAAATAAATAATAAATAAATAAATCTTTATTCCTCGACCTGCTTAAAGGCATAAGTCCTCGGTGACTACGTACACCAAACATCAATACAAATTTTTTTTTTTTTTTTTTTTTTTTGGCTTTTCGGCCATGGTAGCCATAAGCCATTTACGATACTATTTATTTTTATTTTTAAATTTGTCTCTACCTCGGGGGTCAGATTTTAGCCGGATGCCTCGAGCCGGATTCGAACTCGGGTCCTCTTGGTTAGCTGGCTGACATGCTACCGCCTAGCCTGCCAACCCCATCAATACAAATTAATTACAACAATTTAACAAATAATAAACAAATGAGAAAAAGAAAAAATAGAAATGTATGCTCATTAACAAATAGCATGACCATAGATTTCCATCAAAACTAGGGCAGTTCGCTCTACAAAAAAGCTCTAATAAGTGAACATGGAAAAAATTATATTTTTTGAGATAATAATTGTTTTGTCAAAATGTCTGTTTGTCTGTCTGTTAGTTAGTCTGTGCGTTACCAAATTTTTGTGGACGAGCTAGCTCAAAAATTAGTCCGAATATCGAAACCAAATTTCACACGTAGTTTTGGTCCATTGAGATTAAGAGCTGATTAGATTTTGGTGGATATCCACCCAAAATTAAGGGGGTGGAGGGTCAAAAAATGAAAATCTAGGCCCTTGTACCAAACTCAACCAAATTTTGTATACATAATCAGTGGGCCCAGAGTAATCTAAAAATGCAAAAACTAACCCCCCTCCCCTACATGATTATAAATAATTTTATTAAATATTAAATATAAGGAGAGGGGCCAGGTTGCTATAGTAGAGTCAAGTGGATAGCCACATCAGAACACGTCAGCTTATTTTAATTGTGTATTTATTTATTTTTAGATGGATGGATTATTTAGAGCAATAGATACAAATTCTGAAGAAAATAGAGAAGAGGGCTGATTGATAAGGATGGGACAGACGATATTTGGGTAGCCGTAAAAAAAGGATCCCTCGCGGGGGTGAAATATTATTTATTTGAAATAAAATTGAAGTGTATTTATTTATTTATTTATTTTTAGATGGATGTAGTGGCCCGTATTGCTTTGGCTACGAGCTTTTAGACTCTGCCGCTAGATGACTCAGTCAAATCGATGCGACACTTTTGCCCGACTGATAATATTTCAGTCATGTATTAAGTAAGACAATTCGATCTCGACTAATCATCGAACGAGGAGCCATCCAACAACTAGGAACTCCTCACCCGCCAGCTAGGCGGGTAGCGCCCAGCCAGTCAAATCATTGTTAGGCCCCCACCAACTAGGTGGGCAGCGCGGTCACGCAACCAACCCTCTGACAATGGATGAATTATATAAAGCAATAGATACAAATTCTGGAGAAAATAGAGAAGAAGGACCGACTGTAAGGACGTGTCAAAGGATATTTGGGAAGCCGTAAAAAAAGGATCCCACGCGGGGGTGAAATATCAATTCACCCAAAATTTATATAAAACAGAAGCATGTTTCTATTTCCTCCCTTGCATTTTGCATCCCATCATGGCCATTTTGAAGTAGCCAAATATCAAAATTAGCAGAAGTAGATGCAAAGAGTAAACATATTATTACTCCTCTAATGTTGGCATGTAGTGGGGACAATGCTCCTATTGGGAATTTGATTTTAGATAAAGGGGAAGACATAAATCCCCTAAATGAAAATATAGATACACCCCTTCATTGGACAATTTATGCAAATCAATTGGATATTGTAAAATTATTAATTGAAGGGAGAGAGGCAAAAAACAAAACAAAAAATATTAGCGGAATGACTGCACTTGATTTAGCTAACTTGTATAAAAGAACTCCAATTGTAAACTATTTAAGATCACTTTAAGATTTGTAAAAATAAATATTTCGTTTTAAATAAATAAATATATTTTTAGCCAGCATGAACAAGTTTTTTATTTTCTTAGACACGAAAGAACCTTTTTTTTATGATTTTTGAAACTTTAAACAAATGTAATAAAGATGATCATGTTTGAATTTTTATTTAAATTTCACACAATTAAATATTATACAGTTTATTGAAAACAAAAAATACAATTTAACCACAAAAACAGAATTATCTTATTATATTAAACGAGCAAAGTTTGTATATATATATATATCCGGTCGGTCGGGTTCTCGAAAACGGCTCTAACGATTTGGATGAAATTCACTGGTTAGGAGGGTTTTGTGTTGGACATTCGATCTGTCACGGTCTCATCTTCGGCTAAGTTGTTTTTAATGGGTTTTTTTTGTTAATTGAAATAATTATTCACAGGTGGTTGTCTCGATAAAAATGTTTATTTACATTTTTATTCAATTTCCTTTTAATAATTAATTGGTTTTTTAATTTTATATCCCACAATACGATTATTACAATTATTATTATATATTAAAAGTTGAGCAATTTAATTGATTAAAAATCGAGTTTTAAATCCCACAAATGTTAATTTAACAATTTAATTGATCGACTCAAAAATTGTTATGGGGTAGTTCTGATTTTTTGCATATATATGTTTTTTGGGGAGCTGAATCCAAATCTGAGGTCTCCCACCAAAATTTCTTGACGCAACATTGTAGAAAATGCAAAAAAGGTGAAAATTTCTATCTTTTTTTGGCGGTTTTTTGCTTATAACTCGAAAATTATCAACTTTAGGTAAATAACCTTCCTATTCAAAATGAAATTTCACAAAATTTCCTACAAATATCATCATTCAGGTTTTTTCTCCGATGAACCGTTCGGGCTCAAGCACAAAATCCAAGTTTTCAACCTCGGCAGCCCCCCCCCCCCCCGATCACCCAAAAACTCGCACTTTTTTTGATACTTTCCCATTTTGATCATAAGGAGCATGTTTTCAACAAAGACCACTCTATACATTTTTAAACTATATTAAATTTGCTACAATTCAAACAAAAACCTCAGATTTTGATTAAGCGCCCCAAAAAACATATATATGCAAAAAAAATCAGAACTACCCCAAAATTTTCCTGATTCAAACACAATTTGACTGGACTAATATATACCTAATATAATCTCTAATATGGGGCCGCGAAAAATTTGTCCCTCTAAATGGGGTCGCGAATGAAAAAAGTTTGAGAAGCGATGTTCTAAGCATTCAATTTACTCTTATTAAACGAGCAAAAATTGTATATTTGCTTATATATTTGTATCTTGGTTCTATTTTGAAAACGGCTCTACCGATTTTGATGAAATTCACGGCTTAGGGGGTTTTTGGGATGACAATTCGATTTGTCACGATCTCATCTTCGACAAAATTGTTTTTGATGGGTTTTATCATAAACAAATTAATTATTCTCAGGTAGAAAAATTCCATTCTTAAGGTTTTAAAAAAAGGTTTTCCTTTTACTATTGTACCCAGACAGACAATGGGTTGGGCTAATTGTTCTCAAAATCCTTGAAGAACTATTGTGGTGGTGGTGTGTTGTTGTCAAGCATTAACTATAAACCCGAACAAAGCTCGGTCTTCCAGGTATATAAATATATAAGTATTTTTTTTTTTTTTATTTTAAAAACGGCTCTAACGATTTTGATGAAACAACCTCTATTAACAAGTTTTGAGGATGAGAAAGCGATCTTGGTGCGGAGCGGGGGTGGATGTGGGGAGTGAAGAAGGTGGGGGGTAGTGTTGGGGGATCCGGGGGTAGGGCGAAGTTTCGGGGGTGGAGGTGGGGGGTACAGTGGTCAAATACTATATAGATATAATTGTATTTTCTTAATTTGAAAACGGCTCTCAAATAAAAATCGACCTTTTTATCAGAATTTTAAATTATAAATAATATTAAAATAAAGATTTTAATTGAAGAAGAAAGTTACCGAGCATCGCTCGGTGCCTCCAGGTACTGTGTTATTAAAGCCAACATTTTCGTATCTCAGATATTCTGTTGAGTAAATTGAAGTAAATCGAATATAAAAAAAAAATCAGGATAACCTCGAAAGTTATGCCTATATCCATTAATATCGCATAAATTTAACTAAATTATATGTTGGAATTTTATTCCCAAAAAGTTTGATTAAAGAGTAAAGTGAAATGAAATGATAGAAAATTGAATCAAGTTTTGTGCCAGGGAGTTTGTTAGCTTCGAGTTTATATAGTCAAGTTTTTAATCTAGTCATAACTCAATTTTGGTTATATAGTAGAAATATATAAAACATGAATAATTTCCATTTGTAAAATGACAAGATAAATGATTTTCTTTCGAGAAATAAATTTAGAAGAAATTATATTTGAGGAAATGTTTTACTAATGGATTTCAAGAAAACGAGAATCTACGTACTATTATTCTATAGGGTGGGGCAGAGCACTTTGCTTATTTAAAAGTAAAGCAGATATATAGTTTTTTATCTTGGAGACAGTTTTATAACTCAAAAACAGTGAATTATATGAAATAAAGTTTCAAATAAAAGTTTATCTATATAGAGAGGGAAACTAAACTACGCTATTGTTTGTCGACCTAGAACAAGCTTTCAATGATATTTTGAGGTCAAGTTCTGTTTTTTAAATAGAAACCTATATATGTTTCTGTACATATTCTGAATCTACAAAAAAAACTGAAAAACTTTCATGAGAACAATTTTTTTATACGACATCAAATAATATAAAAATACTAAATCATTTAGATCTCAAAAAAAATCTTAATAATTATTTTTAACAATCATTCAACTTAATTATCAAATAATAATAATTAAATAATTAATTATTAAATAAATCTACTCTTATTAAACGAGCAAAAATTGTATATTTATTTATATATATATTTATTTATTTATTTATATATATATATATCTATATTTGTATCTTGGTTCTTAGATTAAAGCATTATATTGTCTGGCAGATTCCACCTAATCAGACTGGTTTTGTAAAAGAGGAAAAGGAACCCGAGAACAAATTCTAAACATAAGAGTCATAATTGAAAAAGCCAGAGAATACTATCACCCAGTTTATTTTTTGCTTTGTAGACTACTGCAAAAGCGACTTGACAGCTTACAATGGCCAAAGCTCTGGGAGATTCTGGGAAAGTATGGGCGTTCCCATACATCTAATAACATTAATAAAGAGTCTACATGAAAAACAACTCCGGGGTGGTTAGGGTTGAGAACAGTCTGTCGAATGAGTTTGCTGTGGGCAAGGGGGTGCGTCAGGGGTGTATTTTGTCGCCGATTCATGATTTCAACATATATGGGGAATATGTCATTCGAAGGGTCCTGGAGGGCTGGGATGGTGGCGTCTCTGTGGAGAGGGACAAAAATGGAACTCGATTTAAGATATGCGGATGATACGGCCCTACTCGCCAGCCTCAGGAAGAAAGAACTAGTTCAGCTACTTGGCAAACTTGGGAAGAGTAAAAGCGAAGAGTTTGGACTGAAGATCAACCAAAGTAAAACCAAAATCATGATTGTCGACCGTGCTAATGACAATATGCCTAGCATCAGGAAAATCGGGGATTACAATGCGGTTTGACCATTTCGCATATATCTCGGGTCCATGGTAACCAACAAAGGCGGCTGTGATGCTGAGATGTACAGGCGCATACAGATGGGGAGATCGGTAATGACGAAGCTAAAAAAATATGGCAAGATAACAGCTTAACCACTAACACAAAAAAGATTTAGTCGAATCGCTGGTTTTCCCTGTCATGCTATACGCGTCAGAAACATGGACGGTGAAGTAGGTCAACCCGCAGAAAAATAGATGCCTTCAGGCTTCTATGGTGTTGGAGGAGGATGCTACGAGTCCCCTGGACAGCGCGACGAACAAATATCTCGATTCTTGGTGAAGTCAGGGCTGATCAGCGGCTGTCGAGTATCGTGCTCACAAGGTCATGAGATATTTTGGACATCTTACCAGTGCCAATGATGGATTTGAACGAATCGTGATCCAAGGAAAAGTGGAGGGTTCACGAAGACGGGGCAAGGTCACCGGCCAGATGGACCGATCAGATAGGTGTAGGTGTTGGCGCTGAGTCTCCGGGGAAGGCTGTGGCTGGAGGCTCGCGATCGCTCTAGATGGAGAAGGGGTGCTCCACGAAGCCGAGAATTCGTGAGAAGCATGGAGTTAATTAAGTCCACGCAACTTCTGATAAGAAGAAGGCGACTACGAAAGAAGAAGAAGATCTTGGTTCTATAGTATTTGAAACGATTCTACCGATTTTGATGAAATCTCCCGGGTTAGGGAGTTTTTGGGGTGACAATTCGATCTGTCGCGGTCTCATCTTCGACAAAATTGTTTTTGATGGGGTTTTTTCGTAATCAAATTAATTATTCTCAGGTAGAAAAATTCCATTCTTAGGGATTTAAAAAGGCTTTATCTTTTCTTTTGTACCCAGACAGACAATGGGTCGGGTTAATCCTTTATTCTCAAAGGCCTTGAAGAAGTATTGTGATTGTGGATTTTAACATATTTTGTTCTCCCTAAACGTTAGAAATATTAATAAACGTTTTATAATTGTTTTTATAAAGAACTTTATTTATTTAATCAGAATGAAAAATAATCAAGTAATTTATTTAAAAATATCTTTCGCATAAGCAGGTCTCAATTTTCTGAAAAAACAACATATTTTGATAGGTTTTATTTATTAACAATTGGATGAATAAAAATGAATCATATGGTTGAATCAAAACAGGTGCAGGAGGTGGGGTGCAGTGGTGGGGGATCCGGGGGTAGGGCGAGATTTCGGGGGTGGGGTCGAGCGGGGTGGAGCTGGAGGGGGGGGTACAGTGGGCGAATATTATATATTTTTGTATTTTTTTTAATTTGAAAACGGCTCTCAAATAAAAATCGACCTTTTAATTTAAAATAAAAATATTTAACTGAAGGAAGAAGTTACCGAGCATCGCTCGGTGCCTCCAGATACTATTTATTAAATCGAAAAGTCACAACAATGAAAATAAGTGTTTATAATGATACTAAAACTTCATTATACGTAGGTACACAGATTTAAAAGATTATTTTCAACTTAATAGAACTATTTAAAATTCTTGAGTTTAAAAAAGTTTATTTCTCGTGTCAATCCAGTAGATATTTATATTGTATTACCACAATAAAAATGGAGCATTTTTTGTTGAAGGCAGAATTGAAATGGTCTTAATTTATGGTGAAGTGGAAGAACTGTTATGGGGCTGTGATTGAAATGGATGCCAAGGGTTTTTCTGATAGGAATAGACCCTCACAAGCTTCATTTTATCGTGTTGTAAATCTGTTTAAAAAAAAAACAAGAAACGTAAAGGCTACGAATAAACTGAATCAGGCCAAAATAACGAAATTGGAACTAGAATTCATCCAGAAAACTTGCGATACACTAATACACACTGGAATGTCTCAGAAAATTATTAAATTATTTATTTAATAATTAAATATTTGATCATTATTATTTGATAATTTAAGTTAAATAATTGTTAAAATAATTATTAAGATTTTTTTAGATCTAATTCATTTAATATTTTATTTATTTAATGTCGGATAAAAAATAGTTCTAATAAAAGTTGTTCAGCTTTTTTTTGTAGATTCAGAATATGTACAGAAACATATAGGTTTCTATTCAAAAAACAGAACTTGACCACGAAATACCCTTGAAAGCCTGTTCTAGGTCGACAAACAATAGCGTAGTTTAGTTTCCCCTTGATATAAATAAACTTTTATTTGAAACTTTTTTCATATAATGCCCTGTTTTTTAGTTATAAAACTCTCTCAAGATAAAAAAACTCACCCGGTATATTTAATTCTCTGAACAGCATCAAGTACAGCGTTAAAATTTAATGTTTACACAGTTTTAAAGATGATAATTTTATCAGGAAGATGGTGTCCATTATAAATAAATAAATAAATAAATCTTTATTTCTCGACCTGCTTATAGGGACAAGTCCTCAGTGGCTAGGTCCTACAAACATCAATACAATCTAGCTACAATACATTAACAAACATCAATATAAATTAACTACAACAATTTAAGAAATAATAAACAAGTAGAAAAAAGAAAAAATAGAAATGTATGCCAATTAACAATACATCATAGATTTCCATCAAAAGACAAAAAGTAATTTAAAAATTCCGCGCAAAAACCCGATACCAGGAGCAAGCGACGCATTAGCCATCCGAAATTTGCCATAAGTTGTTAAGGGAACCTGGTCACAAGCTTAACAAGGATGATATTCTCAATACGGTCGAACTCGGAAGTTTCTTTAAACTCTTTCCAGCATATCGACGGGTATATTGGCGAGAGCTTGACAAATGTTGTTGTTCTTCAGGTGAGCCAGGGTCCTAGGAGAAAGAATTTTAGATAGCCCCATAAAAAATAGTCGTAGGGGGATAAATCAGTCGACTGTGCTAGCCAGTGCAGATGGCCCTCAAGGAGATGACAAAGTGTATTGAGAATAATGGACCCCATCTGCCTGATATCATCTTTAAAACTGGGTAAACATAAAATTTAATCGTTGGTTCTTGATCCTGTTCAAAGAATTAAATATACATTTGCGTTACTTTTTTCTTAATTGAATTTCTAAATAAGCAAAGTGTTCTGCCCCATCCTATATTTAAGAGAAAATATTATTTAAAATAACACAAAAAGATCAAATATCAAGGCTAGCGGGTATATTTAAAAAAAAAAATATATAAATGACGGAGAATCGAACTGAAGTCAGACGTTGAAAATTCATAGGGGGGAAAAAGTCGGTATACAGAAAATAAAATTAGGTAGGTTTATATTTTAGATTTTATTTATTTTAAAATGATTACAAAAATAAAAAATGAAGTGAAATTAAAGGCATAAATTATATACATATATCATAGATTTAAGGGTATAAAATTGGAAAATTGATTTAAAAGTGAACTAAATCTGTGTACATCTCATCCAAAATATTTTGATCGTCAGGGATATTAAAATTTAAAATGAAAATTTTAATTTGGTAAGCAATTATATTTAAAAAATTATTGAGTTCTGTAGCAAAATATGAATCTTGAGAATCTAATACCACCAGGGAGTCGTGAGTTAATGCTCAATCTCCTATTATCGTGATGGGACCCCTCTAAATTGCATCCGGTACCGCAACATTTCAGCCCCCGACAAAACATCCCCCGACAAAATATCCTTCAGACAAAATATCCCCCGGCATAATATATTAGACTAATTATTATTATAATATTGGGCGAAAATATAGAGCCCGAAACACACCCCGCCCGACGATTGGCTGTTCGGTTTTCAATGTGTGTTTGATTAGGAAAAAATGGGAGCCCCAAACACACCCCGCCCGACGATTGGCTGGTTCGGTTTTCAATGTTGTTTGATTAGGAAAAAATGGGAGCCCACAAACACACCCGCCCGACGATTGGCTGGTTCGGTTTTCAATGTGTGTTTGATTAGAAAAAAATGGGAGCCCGAAACACACCCTGCCCGGACTAAACTTTCGGAGGTTCGGTTAATATATATTCAGTTCTGCTCGTTTGGGTTCGTATAGCTCCTTTTCGGGCTGGTTTTTAGACGGTTCAGTTGGCGTCAGCCTCGAAAAGGAGCTATACGAACCCAACCGAGCCGAACTGAATATATATTAACCGAGACCGGAAGTCGATTTGCATTACTCATAAGATTCACGAGGGGAAGGGTTATTTTGTCATGAGATATTTTGTCTGGGATATTTTGTCGGGGGCTGAAATGTCGCGGTCCAAGGTGGCAAGAGAATGCTTGGAGACTCCTCTCCACGGATAATGAATTGCTTCTAAATCTCCGAAGGGTGAACCACTATTGGAATTAGGTGTACGTGTCTTTGGAATTATTTTGAAATTCTCTAGATAATGCACTTTCATTTATTCTCTTCTACATGTAAATGAAAGTGGAAGTAGGTGTACACCATATTAGATCGCGGTTCACCTCTCTTAAATGTTTTCTTCTTAAGCATTGGAAATTTTGATAAATTTTCAAAAACATTTTATGGAGGAACTAAAGTTACTTATTATCGACGTCATAAGGTATTAACATTTGATTATTAAGTTTAAAATAAACTAAATCGGGGCACAAATCTTCCAAAAAGTATGGGTCGTCAGGGAAAACATAATTTAAAGTCAATTTTCTAATGTCACCACCAATTTTCTTTAATAAATTAAACAGTTCTGTAGCAAAATGAGGATCTTGAGAACTTATTTCTATTTCAGTGAGCATTTCGAATTTCACTAGATTCTCAATTACGTTTTCTTGTGGGTTCATAAGAGCTATCTTTTTTGCTTTGGGGCAAAATGTTACAAATTCTTCGAGAATTCTTGAGTTTGTATCGGTATCAAATACTTCTATTAGTTTATTATATAATGTTTTTGTAAATATATCATCATTAGGGTAAGCGGATAACACGGGTCCTAATGCTTGAACCATGCCGAAACCTTTCAAGTTAGGTAGACGTTTCAAGAGTCTTGTACACTCTGATGGACTTATATTACCATCTCCTTCGATAAATTCGATTTTTAAAAGTCCATTTTTTACATCCTTATCGAGCCTGTCAAAATCATCTTCTAACAAGAGTTCACGGATCGTACAGTAATTAGAATAACATGACACGCTAAGTGATGTCAAACTTCTGGTTTGTTTCAAAAACGTTAAAAAGTTCTCTTTGTTCATAGGTTGGATCCATAAACCTCTAAAATCTGATCTTTCAAGATTCGGAGAATAACTCGGTACCATTTCCAATATAAATTTGATAGTTGATTGATTATAAGAATACTGTCTAAAGGTAAAGAACTTAGTCCCCTCGTCTAGTAAAATGGGAAGAGAATTCAAGCGAATTTGCTCCACAAACATTTCTTCTTTTCGAGAGGACTTTCTGTAATAATCTGTATTTATCGAAAGCACGGATAGAATTGAAAAGATTTCTCTTCTCATCTACAAGTTCATTTTCTAAAATCCCCTCCACGAGTATTTCGTAGAATTGATTCATTCTCCAATCATTCAATCCATTACTTAAATAAAAATACATTATGAGATCTGAAACATAGAAGGGATAGGACGAATTATTTATTATGTTAATATTTCATACTAGAACAATGACCAAAAAAAATATTCATGAATTTTTATTAAAATGATTTAGAGATTGAAGTGGTATCAGTAATAGTAAAGTTATTCTTTAACAAGAATAAAACCAAGGTCCTAGTATGTACAAAAAAAGAACAAACGAGACAGGAATACATCAAAATTAACCAAGAAAACCTAGAAGGAGTTAAGGAATTCCGCTACCTAGGAAGTAAAATAACATGGGATGGGAGGAGCGAAAACGAAATTAAATCAAGAATTGCCCAAGCAAAAATGAGGTTTAATTCAAAACAAAAACTACTATGCTCCTCCTCAATCAGCTTAGCAAACAGGAAGTTGCTATTGAAGACATATGTATGGAGCATAGCCATGTACGGGTGTGAAACCTGGACAATTAGAGAAGCGGAGAGAAAGAGATTAGAGGCTTTCGAAATGTGGTGCTACAGAAGAATGATGAATATCAAATGGATGGATAAAATTACAAATGAAGAAGTTCTTGGAAGAATCGGAGAAAGAAGAACCTTGTGGAAGAGTCTGAAGAAGAGAAGAGGTCAGATGATGGGGCACACACTGAGACATGGGGGACTGCTTAGGGCATGATATCTTGGAGGGGGAGGTGGGAAAGAAAAGGGGAAGGGGAAGACCCAGATTAGAATATTTCAACCAAATAATTGGGGATATGGGATGCCAGACATTTAGAGAGGTCAAACAGCTGGCGGGGGACAGAGTCGAGTGGAGACGGATTGTTGCATCAAACCAGTCTTAGGACTGTATACTGAATGATGATTCTTTAAGAGATAAATTGTATTAGAGAGAGCATAACATAAAACCATACGCCAGTGTAGCCAACTTAAGTGTTCCCTCTCCCTCCAAATTTCGGAGGGGGGGGATTAAATTACATATTTAAATTAAAATAAATCTTAATTTGATGAAAATCCTGAGATCTGGTGGTGTATTTCACACCATAGCATTTAACCAGAGTCACCAACTTAGGGGTGTTCCATCCAAACACTCAGCCAGACAACCCTAAAGTTGCATTTTTTTATTTAAAAAAAGTGATTGATTCACGCTGAGATTTTAATAGCGTCTTAATTATATGTTGTTAATAATAATTGCAAAAAGTCTGACATTTTTGACGGGGTTTAACAATTGCCAGACGTCGAAATAATTTGTACGGATAGTCCAGTCAATTTGTGCTCAAATGGGGAAAGTTTTGTGGTAGCTCTGATTTTTTGCATATATATTTTTTTTGGGGCGCTGAATTCAAATCTGAGGTCTCCCAGCCAAATTTCGTGACGAAACATTGTAGAAAATGCAAAAAAAAAGGTGAAAATTTCCATTTTTTGGCGGTTTTTGGCTTATAACTTGAAAACTATCAACTTTTCGTAAATAACCTTACTATTCAAAATGAAAGTTCATAAAATTTACTACAAATTTTATCATTTAGATTTTTTCTCCAATCAACTGTTCGCGCTCAAGCGCAAAATCCAAGTTTTCGACCTCGGTCACCCAAAAACTCACACTTTTTTCGATATTTTCCAATTTTGACCATGAAGGAACACGTTTTCGACAAAGACCACTCTATACATTTTTAAACTAAATTAAATTTGCTACAATTCAAACAAAGTTTCATCTTAATTGGATAAATGGTAATTCGTGCCGCAATGAGGTTGAAGTTTTGAAAAACTGCAATTTTTTGTAAAAAATCGCAATTTTTCTTTCATAAAATGAAAACCACTCATTCTAGAAACTTGATTGCTATCTCATTCTCTTGAACGTTTACTTGGACCACTCCTCTGTTAAAACTCTTAGATTTATAGATATCTAACATTTTCCATGAAAAGATATGATCCGAATCCTCAGAAGTGTCATGGAAAATGCTGGATATCTATAAATCTAAGAGTTTTAACTAAAAAAGTAATTCAAATAAATATTCAAGTCAATAAAATTTCCTAGTGAATGAGACAGGAATCAAGTTTCTATGATGAGTAGTTTTATATATATATATTAAAATTGAAAAAATTAATTGATTATAAATTCGAGTATTAAATCCCACAAAGAGTTAATAAGGAATATGATTATATATTAGAATTTGCCAATTTAATTGATTATTATAAATCTCGATAAATTGTTATTTAATGAAAAAAAAATAATTATACTGAATTTATTTAAATACCTATATATAGTATACATAATCTGTGGGCCATTAGAAAATTAGAAATGCAAAAACTGGGGGTGGAGTGGGTGGTGCAGGGTTGGTGGAGTGGCTGGTTCGGGGTCAAGGGTTCATAGCGGGGGGAGGGCGCTACGGGGGTAGTTGTCCAGGGGGAGTGGCGGGTGTGTGCTGTGCGGGTTCGGTATGGGGCGGGTGTCCAGGATCGTAGCGGGGCTGGTATGGGGGTGGGGGTCCAGGGGGTGGGGTGACGGTGTAGGGTGCAGTGACGGGGTGCTTTTTATCAGAATTTTTAAATTAAAAATACTATTGATATATAACTTTTAACTGAAGTAAAAAGTTGCCGAACATCGCTCGGTGGCTCCAGGTACTTTAATATTATATTGATAATAACATCATCTAGATAACATAGAGGGGAAGAGGTTATTCACATTTAATGAGTACATATTTTCATCGTTATTGACCTTAATGGTCTTAATAAGTTCAACGACTTGATATGAATTCTTTATTTTATTTTGAAAATTAATTAGATTTTTTAAAATATCATTTAAGTACTTCCCAAGATTGTTGACCGGCTTTTCTATATTTGATACTATAGATCTTAAATTTTTTTATTTTATGTAATTTTATTAAATGAACAAAAATTGTATATATATATATATATGTCGGTCGGGTTCTCGAAAACGGCTCTAAAGATTTGGATGAAATTCACTGGTTAGGAGGGTTTTGTGTTGGACATTCGATCTGTCAACGGTCTCATCTTCGGCTAAGTTGTTTTTGATGGGTTTTTTGTTAATTGAAATAATTATTCTCAGGTGGTTGTCTTGATCAAAATGTAATTTAGATTTTTATTCAATTTCCTTTTAATTATTAATTGCTTTTTTTAATTTTATATCCCACAATAAGATCATTATAAATTAAAAGTTGGGGAATTTAATTGATTAAAAATTGAGTTTTAAATCCCACAAATGTTAATTTGAGAATTTAATTGATGAACTCAAAAATTTTTATTTAATGAAAAAAATAATAATAATACCGTATTTATTTATATACCTGTTTATACATAATCTGTGGGCCACCGAAGGCTAGAAATGCAAAAACTGGGTGCGGGAGTAGATGTGGGGGGGGGTCCGGGAGAGGTACGGGGTTTCGTGGGTGGAATGGGGATTTGGGGATGTAGGTGTGGGGTGGGGTGAAGTGGTGGGAGTCCGGGATCGAGGGGTGTTTCGGGGATTAATATATAGCTATTAACGGAACCAAAAATTTACCGAGCATCGCTCGATGGCCAAGTACTGTAATTTTATAAGCCCATACATTCTAGGAATTTTGGAATTATTTGATTTCAGATAGTTATACTCATTATTCGTTATATTGTTTTTTTGTTTTAATTTTTTTAATTGTATCATTTAAAGTTTTTTCTACTTTTTTTTTAAAGGGTTTTTATTTACTATTTCATAAGTTAATTGATCTTGCAAATTATTTTTTATTTGACTTTCTATATTTTGCTAAACAGAACAGAAAAATAAATAAAAATAAACCGAAATATTTGTAATGCCTGATAAATAATCAATCACGTATTCAGACACAATTTAATAACAGACAAAGAATCCCCTTTTTTTACTTTACCATACAGGGTATGGTCAAGTATTGTAATCGTGCATGAAAAAAGTGTGTTGTTTTTTTTCGAAATATCTCAAAAACGGTATGAAGTATTTTGATTAAAAAAATTGAGCAAAACCAGCTCATTTCGATATACAAAAAAGCTCTAATAAGTGAACATCGAAAAAATTATATTTTTCTAGATAATAATTGTTTTGTCAAAATGTCTGTTAGTCTGTGCGTTACCAAATTTTTGTGGACGAGCTAGCTCAAAAACTAGTGTGAATATCGAAACCAAATTTCACACGTAGTTTTGGTCCATTGAGATCAAGAGCTGATTAGATTTTGGTGCATATCGACCCAAAATTAAGGGGGGTGGGGGGGGGGTTAAAAATTAAAAATATACCCTATTTGAGCAAACTCAATCAAATTTGGTGTACATAATCAGTGGACCCCCAGAAGTCAAAAATTACAAAAACTAACCCTCGTTCCCTATATGAAAATAAATAATTTTAGGGGCCAGATTTTATTGTAAAGTCAAGTGGATGGCCACATCAGAACACGTCAGCTTATTTTTATTACTTGTGGTAATCATATAAAAATTCAGAATTTGTGACTGACAATATTTTAACCACCCCCGCATATCCAGAGTAAATGAATACAGGTTTGACGAAAAAATATATGTATGGTATTTAAAAAAATAAATAAGAATATTCATAAAACATTTACCTGATGGTAAAATCAACTTCTAAATAGACCACAAATTAATAAGAAAAATGAAAACAATTTTGAATTTAGTAAAAATATATATAAAGCACTCTGTTCAACTCGAGAATTCAAAATGAGAAAATAAAATAATTGCACAATAAATTAAACTTTCGCCGCCAGGGTGGGTAGTTTTTAAATTAAAAATATGCCATTTGGAGGGAAGTTTAAAAAATAAATAGTAATCTAGGAAGACCAATTGGTAATGCCAACCGTAAAGTTTTAATAATATATTAATAATAAGTACCTGGCCACCGAGCGATGCTCGGTAACTTTCTGCTTCAGTTAATAGCTATATATTAATCCCTGAACCCCCCCTCGCCACCCCGGACTTTCACCACTTCACCCCACCTCCTGAACCCTCCCACCCTACCCCACCTATACCCCACCCCCGTACCTACCCCCGGACCTTCCACTACCTGCACGTCCACATCTACCCCTACCTCCACCCACGCACCCAGTTTTTAGATTTCTAGCCTTCAGTAGCCACAGATTGTAAGGGTCTAGTGCCCTAAACCCTAGGGGAAAATAGCTCACTGTCTCAATTTCGATACATTCTAATTTGAAATTGAGCGGTGGGTCCCCTATCCACAACCAAAACCAGCGCACCTAGGACCAGAAGCCAGAAATCGACGAGACTTATGCCTCCGCCTTCAAGCAGGCAAGACTTGATTATATATTGGAGAATTTCACTACAATCAATCAGACCATTCAACAGTTTGCGAAGGAATATCAAGTCATTTTGTAGACTACGGGATGACAAACTTTGGATATTTAGTTCGCTTCTTAAGAGTCTAGAAGAGGGATAGTTATATCGGGTAAGAGAGTTAGTTATTAGTTGATGACAATTTATATGATATAATTTTTTAAAAATTTATTTTGCACTCTTTCAATTTGGTCAATTTGATGTTGGACATGCGGTGACCAAATTAAACTGCACTATTCCAGCTTGCTTCTTACTAGGGAGTTAAATAGTATTTTTAGCCAGTTGGAATTTTTGAAATTTGGTGGAATTTGTTCTCTTAGTCTTTTATTTGGAACTTATTCCAAGTCACTAATTCCTTGATAAATCGGGAGTTACTTTTCGTCTCCCTCTATAAGGAACATGGCAAATTGTCTGTCTTTATAAACTTAAGTACCTGAGGGCACCGAGCGATGCTCGGTAACTTCTTCCTTCAGTTGAAACCTTTATTTTAATATTATTTTTAATTTTAAAATTCTGATAAAAAGGTCGATTTTTATTTGAGAGCCGTTTTCAAATTTAAAAAAATACAAAAATATATAATATTCGCCCACTGTACCCCCCCCCCTCCAGCTCCACCCCGCTCGACCCCACCCCCGAAACCTCGCCCTACCCCCCGGTCCCCCACCACTGCACCCCATCTCCTGCACCTGTTTTGATTCAACCATATGATTCATTTTTATTCATCCAATTGTTAATAAATAAAACCTATCAAAATATGTTGTTTTTTCAGAAAATTGAGACCTGCTTATGCGAAAGATATTTTTAAATAAATTATTGATTATTTTTCATTCTGATAAATAAATAAAGTTCTTTATAAAAACAATTATAAAACGTTAATTAATAATTCTAACGTTTAGGTTGAACAAAATATGTTAAAATCCACAATCACAATACATCTTCAAGGCCTTTTAGAACAATGAATTTAGGCAACCCATTGTCTGCCTGGGTACAAAAGGAAAAGGGAAACCTTTTTTTTAAACCCTAAGAATGGGATTTGTCTACCTGAGAATAATTAATTTGATTACGAAAAAACCCGTCAAAAACAATTTTGTCGAATGTGAGACCGTGACAGATCGAATTGTCACCCCAAAACCCCTAACCAGTGAATTTCATCAAAATCGATAGAGTCGTTTTCAAAATAGAACCAAGATACAAATATATAAACAAATAAATATACAACTTTTGCTCGCTTAATAAGAGTAGATTGAAAAATTTTAGAATATTTTATCACTTAAGAATCACTTACAGTGAAATATTTAGCGCTTTATTTATGACTCCTTTTATTTCATTATTTTGTCTACTTTATTTCGTTTTCGGAGGCGGGGCTACAGCTTGTTTTTATACCATTAAAGCCAATACGGTGTGTTCTCAGCATCCTTTGTAATTTCAGTTAATTCCACTAATAAAAACTTGATTAAATAGCAAATTACTTTGAAAATGTTTACAAATATTCATATAATTTGTTCCATTAATTCTTAAACTAACATATTCAATAAATATTGTTGATAATTTTTGAATTTTATAAAAAAAAAAAAAATTAAATTTAAAAGATACAATTACAAGTTATCCTACTTTCTCAAATATCAGTTTACATTTAAATAAAGTTTTAATAAAAGATCAAATTCCATTTGAAATATCAATAAATTGAATAACTTTGAATTTAGCATCATTGATAGAAAGATAAAATATACAAAATTGATATTTCTGAAGTTCAAGCAGTTCAAATTATGCGCCTAATTAATCAAGGGCTAAGTGAACAACAAGTGTCAAGTACACTTGCAATAAGCAATAATTTCAATAATGTATGGTTCCTTGTAAAAAATTAAAAATGATTTACTATTTAATAAAGATTTTATTGGTGGTTCGATTTTTTTGCACTTCCGTGTAGTTATTTAATATGGGGTCACGGAAAATATATCAGTCAAAATAGGATCCAGAAATAAACATAACCCATATTTATAATACAATTTTATTTTTATTGTATTATTTATTCATGTGTGTGTTTCTTTTCTTTTAGCTGAAAAAGGGAGGTTGATTTGTGGGGGCGGAGACATCTCGACCAATCAGCTCAAGCCGTCGACAAGTCAAAACTACGGTAGGCAATTTGACTCAATGAGATTTAAATTTATTCAAAAAAAAAACTGATGTCCCCATCCACATTACTTTACCATACACCCTGACCCATATGTAATAAAATTATTTTTAGCTCCAGATAAATAAAAACATTTTTGTTATTAGGTTCATTTTATAATATCTAAATTCTTTTTGACAACAGATTTTATTATGCCTTAAATGGATGATAGAATATATACATATTTATATTACAAACAATACAATAAATATAATATAATACATTAAAATAATTATTATAATCAATCAAGGGCGGATCAGGGAATTTTTTGTGGGGGGGGGGGGAGAATGTATATAAAGGGCCGATGTATATAAGATCTACTTTTTATAATTAAGTAATGGAGAGGATTCAGCCAATGGGTAGCCTCTGCTGAATAAAAAACTCCCAATTATAGAAAACGTTTCGGCTTTAATTAAATAATGCCATCATCAGTTCCTAAGAGAGTATTAGCGACACAATTAATTTTATAAATAAATTGTCCGCAGGCAGAGTTGTTGTGGATTTTATCATTTTATACAAAATTATATGAATTACAAAATGGTACATAAATCTTGGTGTGCTCTCACTTGATATGGGCAAATATCAAGTGAGCACATGGGCCCATCTTTTTCATTTATAATTCATATAGTTTTTTGTATATATTATGATAAAATCCACAGCATACTCTGCCTGCGAGACAATTTGATAAAATAAAATTAATTGTCGCTAACTCTCTTAGGAACTTGATGGGGGTGGCATTGAGCAGAGCCGGGGCGTTTTCTGTTGGGAGTTTTTATTCGGCGGTACCGTAACGAATCCCTCTCCGGTACTTGAATTGTATACATATACAGCCATCAAATTTGTATCAAGATCTACTTTTTTATCTCGAAAGTGTGTCGCGATCGAATTGTCCAAGCGGGGGGGGGGGGGGGTCAGAGACGCCCCCACACACACACACATAGAACTTTATTTTCAATTTTAAAATTTTTTAAAAAATAAATGTTTTTTTTTTACAAATTTCATATCTCATATTTTAAGTTCATTAAAATAAAAAAAATTGTTATAAATTCCCTGTCGATTTGGCCGCCGTTTTTGGCCTCTGCGTGCGACGCACGTGTTGCACTCCCGCCCTTGGCACGGGCCTGTATGGGGAGCTGATCGCCCTAGCATAATCAATAAACTAACCTGAAAGCATTGATAATTAAATTACAAGTTGTTTGGTCTGGCTTGTATGGCGTAAACATAGCGAAGTTTGACGCTACCCTTCCAGATGTGTTCCTAATTTAACACTAATCTATAGTAGAGACCTCTGGTGGTGGGTGACTGTACCTAGTCATTTCCAAATATATTTCATTTTTGTTGTTTATAATTTTTAATTTTTAGCTCCCCCCCCCTTAATTTTGGGTCGATATGCACCAGAATCTAATCAGCTCTTAAATTGGAGAAGGACGGGTCGGGGAGGGTGTGGGTGCTGGATGTGCAGATAGTGTCAGCGCTCCTCGGACTGGGGTTGCCACACAGAAACAAAATCAATTATTATAAGGAGCAACTCCAGTCTGGTGAGCAACATTGCGGCAAGGTTTGGGGTGGGCTCGGGTTCTGTGAGAGTTGAAGCCATCACACTCTCGTGGAAGGGAGTGTCATTGGCCAAAGCGGTGCCTCCTTGTCGTCCTGGGCATTTCCCAGAGAACTTTATGCGATTTGACCTTCAGGGCGATGAGGGGGTTCTTTGATGGTACATACGGCTTCAACAGGAGAACTTATAAGGAAATCGCCATGCGCTAGAAATTGTATATAGAAAATAATTTTTTTGTAAATATATGTTTAAATGTTCCTATAGATGTGTAAATACTCCTATAATTAAATTCACCCGACTATGTAAATATTTCTTGTTAGTGGAGGCCCCCACCTGTTGGCCCAATAAACGAAAAATCAATGGACCAAAACTAAGTGTGAAATTTGGTTTCGATATTCACACTAGTTTTTGAGCTAGCTCGTCTCCAAAAATTTGGTAACGCACAGACAACGAGACAAACAGACATTTATTACAAAAGTAATTAATATCTCGAAAAATATAATTTTTTTTGATGTTCACTTATTAGGGCTTTTTTTGTAGACCGAAATGCCATAAGTTTCCATCAATTTTTTTAATCAAACTAATTTCAGCCGCTTTTGAGATAATTTCGAAAATTAAGCAAGCAAAAAAAAAAAAAACACTTTTCCATCGCACGATTACCATACTTGACCATACCCTGTATGGTAAAGTAAAAAACTCAGAAGTAAAAAAAATTTAATCATTTTGAGAATGTCAAATTCGAAGTGATAAAGAAAGTAAAAATAATTTTTATAGTATTTTGTAATTTTTCTAATAATTAAGAGTTTTCGGTACAATATTTAATTAAATTATTGTTGATCAGCTTAGAGCGGTTTTTCTCAACCTTGCGTGCCGCGGCACGCAGTGTACCGCGGGGAACGGTAGTCAAATGTTGCCGCGAGGCTTTTGACAAATAATTAGTTTTGTAACTTTGAAAAAGTAATTGTAATTACTTTATTTATTATTTTTTTTTTTTAATCATACAACATTTTTTTACATTCAGTTTTGCCGCAAATGATTCCAGATATTTTAAGAGTGCCGTCAACCAAAAAAGGTTGATAAACACTGAGTTTAGGTTGTAGAAATAATCTTCATGCCGAAACATTTCTCTATATTTATTTTGTTAAAAATTTCGAAGTCCTAATTCCCTCTTCATCAGGGTATATTTTCGAAAAAAACGATGCAAAAAAACACTTTTTCATGCAAGATTTACAATACTTGACCATACATTGTATATTAAATAAACTGACAAGTTCTGATATGGCCATCCACTTGACTTTACCATACAACCTCGCCCCTCACTTAAATTTAATATTTAATAAAATTATTTATAATCAAGTAGGGGAGGGGGTTAGTTTTTGCATTTTTAGACTTCTGGGGTTCCACTGATTATGTTTACAAAATTTGGTTAAGTTTGCTCAAATGGCCTAGATTTTTAATTTTTAACCCCCTTCCACCCCCCTTAATTTTGGGTCGATATGCACCAAAATCTAATCAGCTCTTAATCTCAATGGACCAAAACTACGTGTGAAATTTGATTTCGATATTCACACTAGTTTTTGAGCTAGCTCGTCCACAACAATTTGGTAACGCACAGACTAACAGACATTTTGACAAAACAATTATTGTCTCGAAAAATATAATTATTTTGATATTCACTTATTAGGACTTTTTTGTAGGGCGAAATGCTATGTTTTCGCTCAATTTTTCTAATCAAAATAGTTTAAGCTGTTTTTGAGATATTTTGAAAAAAAAAATGTAAAAACACTTTTTTATGCACGATTACAATACTTGACCATACCCTGTATGGTAAAGTAATAAGCTGACGTGTTCTGATGTGGCCATCCACTTGACTTTACCATACAACCTGGCACTTATAATTATTTATAATCATGTAGAGGGGGGGGGTAGTTTTTGCATATTTAGTCTTCTGGGGTCCCACTAATTATGTATACAAAATTTGGTTGAGTTTGATAAATGGGCAAGATTTCATTTTTTGACCCCTCCCCCCATTTCGGGGGGTTTGTTTTTTATATTTTTAGACTTCTGGGGGTCCACTGATTATATACACAACATTTGGCTGAGTTTTCTCAAAAGGCATAGATTTTCATTTTTTGACTCCTCCTCCACCCCCCTTAATTTTTGATCGATATTCACCAAAATCTAATCAGCTCTTAACCTCAATGGACCAAAACTACGTCTGAAATTTGGTTTAGATATTCAAACTAGTTTTTGAGTTAGCTCGTCCACAAAAATTTGTTAACGCACAGACTAACGGACAACCAGACAGACAACCAGACAACCAGACAGACTAACTAAGTAACATACATTTTGATAAAACAATTATTATCTAGAAAAATATAATTTTTTCGATGTTTACTTATAAGAGCTCTTTTATAGACCGAAATGCTATGGTTTCGCTCAATTTTTTAAATCAAAATAGTTTCAGCCGTTTTTGAGATATTTTGAAAAAAGAAGGAAAAAAACACCCTGCATGGTAAAATAAAAATAAGAGCCAGTTCAATAAAATAAAACATCCTTGAAAAATTCTTTAAAATTAATAATACAATATTAATAAGTCTTTTGTAAAGTTGTAAAACTTTACCAATATAAGGTGAGGTTCCCAGTAAAAAAAGAACAGTTAGCGTGTAATTATAATGCAAGGAGTAAGAATGAAATGTTGCAGATTGGCTCCTTGGTCCTTGAATCCAAATGCCTATCGTATTCTTACAATGTCTGATTATCTGATGGTTCCGTACATGGAGGCACGCACCCAAGGCGTGACCTGATCAGGTATGCCAGCCTGAGTTCATTCAGTTGAAATGTGCCCGAGCCAGAATGCCAATCATAAATGCTCTTTAGCTACCTACCTGTCGTATGACCCGGTGTCTAATGCCGACATAAGGCGGCTTTAGTTCAGACCAGTATGCCCTCGGGGTTCCCATCAGTCACACTTGGCTTCCTCTTCCTGGGTAAGTACCTACCCGATTTGAATTTACCACTCATTTCAGAGACATCGCTTTAATTAAATTATTACTTATGATTAGAGTCCGGATTTGCTTGAATTTCAAATGTGGTTTTCCTCAGTGATAGTAGTTTGAGTTGAAGAAAATTCACCTTAATCCCAGGAAGAAATTTTTATAATACAAAATTTGACTAAAAAAGAAAAAATCTATCTTCCCTACGGTACAAAAAAAGCGACCCACTAATAAAAACTTCATTAAATAGCAAATTATTTTTAAAATTTTTACAAATATTCATATAATTTGTTCCATTTACTCTTAAACTAACATATATTCAAAAAATATTATTGATAATTTTTGAATTTTATAAAAAAATAAGTAAAATTAAATTAAAAGATACAATTACAAATGATCATACTTTCTCTCAATATCAATTTAAATTCAAATAAAGTTTTAATAAAAGATCAAATTCCATTTGAAATATCAATAAAATGAATCATTTTGAATTAAGCTTCATTGATAGAATAATAAAATTTACAAAATGGCTATTTCTGAAGTTCAAGCAGTTCAAATTGTGTATGCCTAATTAATCAAGGGCTAAGTCAACAACAAGTGACAATTACACTAGCAATAAGCAATAATTTAAATAAGTTATGGTTCCTTCTAAAAAAATTAAAAATAATTTTTATTTATATTTTTTTTTTATTTATTTAATGTCACCGGGAACAAAGCCCATTTAGACAGCACATAAGTAGAGTGTTACTAGGGTTAGTGAGGGAGCCGAGTTTTCAGCCGGTAGAAATTTTTATTTGCCAGCTAGAATCGAACCCCGGACCTCCACTTCAACATCGTCATAATCGATCGATGCCCAAGCGAAGCCAGTGCGTTAGCACGTTTAATTATTAATTATTTTATTTAATTAGAGTTTTAGAATTTTATATGACCATTTTTGTGGTCCTCAAGGTACTCAATTACAATATTAAATTTCATCAAAATTAGTTAAGTCATTTTCAAAATATTTAGAAAAAACTAAAAAAATACTGAAATAAAGTACTAATGTTTGTGGGCCGATATGTACCAAAAACTAATCAACGCTTCATTTTGTTAAAATAATGGTAGGTTTTCAATTTCATTTCAATCGGTGCAACGGTGTGGAAAAAATCATGGGCCAAAAAACGATAACATCTCCATCCATACATCCATGCATCCATCCATCCATCCATACATCCATACATCCATACATCTATACATCCGCACTCACTAACTGAAATTTTTTTTTTTTTAATGATATTGATGTGAGAAGGAGATACACCAGAAGGTGGATCTCCTAAAGGCCTGTATGGGCTGGCCCCTCCATCGTGAAAAGAACAGAGCAGAAGGAAAAGAAGCCGGGATCACGAGCGAATCTCAGAAACTTAGATACAATTCAATATCCAATTTACTAAGGTTTTAGGGGCTTCGAGCAGTGGTAAATTCTCCGCGCGATAAATTCGGTTAAATTTATCTCCCACTTAATTTTTATTACCAGACCCTATACTTACAGAAAAAATGTCTGGGTATAGCCGGGAATCGAACCCGAGACCTCCGGGTTGCCAGTCAGTTACTCTGACCATTACACCACGGAGGCGGACTAAATGAAAAAAATGGCACTTTTTGGCCTCTCGACAACATCCCAGGTAATTTTTGGCAAAACCGTCACGTGGTAAAATTCAATCTCATTGAATACTTCAATTTGTGACCTTAGTTGAGTCCATGGGTTCCGTAGTCTTTACCTGAGGACCCTTTGAAGTCGCGCTTGCCCCGAGACTGATTACAATACTTTTTCCCATGCTTCGCATTGGATAAAGTAAAAAAAAGATGTGAATTAAAAATGCTAAAAGTTCACTCAGAAAGCCTGAATGCCCTATTATTTATATTTATATTTTATATTTTCGGAATGACCTTTGAGGGGCTAGTAGAAAAAAACGACAAAGACCTGTGCAGTGTGCAGGTGTGCACCTTCTACATTTTATAAATCACGTTAATAAATAATCGTGCTTTGGATAATGATTGTAAAATTATACATAAGCAAAAAGTCTTTCAGTCAGAAATTTTTTTCTTTTACTACAAAACTGATGTTTCAAAGCTTTGAGCTCGTAAATTCAAGTGAATATATACACTGAAAAAACAATTTCTTTATAATAAATATATTGATTGATTTGAACATTTTAATGAGCTCTTATTTATTCGAAAGATATTATATTAATAATCAAGATATATCGAAATCATTCCAAATATGACCAAATTTTTAGACATTTAATCCAAATATATTATATACTTGAGTGATCTATTTCATTCTATTAGATATATCTCTTAATATTCAATATCAATCAATCAATATCTTGTTTACTTCTAGTAAAACATTTTATTATATCTTAACGAATATTTTTTTATCATAAAACGACTTAGATTTTTTGCAAATAGTGACATCTTAATAATTAAGATATTTTTGAAAAAAATTAACAAAAATTTTGCTTACATTATTATTATTTTTTTTTTTTATTTTAAAACCCACTAAAGATTATAAGAAATTTTGTTAAGGGAGAATGGTGTAGGTTTTTGGTGAAACATTTTAAATAAAGTAAAGAAAATTTCCCGAAAAATGCTTTTTTGGAACTTTTTCAAAAATTTTTTAAATATAAAATACTATGTAGGTTTCACATAAATACAAGATCGGATGATTGTTTAGCACGACTCAATAGATATAGGAAGTGTCCTTTGTGAACTCCTGAAGATGGGCTTATACCCCGAAATATAATAATGAATCGTGCTAAACAAGCATCCGATCTTTTATTTATTTATTTATTTATTTATGTGAAACCTACCTAATATTTATGTTTAAAATTTTTTTGAAAAAGTTCCAAAAACACAATTTTCAAAGAATTTTCTTTACTTTGATTATAAGAAATATTAATATATATTAAAAATTAGATTAACTTGTAACTTTAATCAAATATAATAATTAATTCAAATTTTTATCTAATTAATTCAACCAAATGAATAATTAAAATAAATATTTATATAATTCATTTGAATTTAAATATGGTAAAAGTAGATTCTACATCAAATTTTTTTTTTTTTTATGATATTGATGTGAGAAGGAGATACACCAGAAGAAGGTGGATCCCCTAAAGGCCAGTATGGGCTGGCCCCTCCATCGTGAAAAGAACAGAGTAGAAGGAAAAGAAGCCGGGATCACGAGCCAATCTCAGAAACTTAGATACAATTCAATATCCAATTTACTAAGGTTTTAGGGGCTTCGAGCAGTGGTAAATTCTCCGCGCGATAAATTCGGTTAAATTTATCTCCCACTTAATTTTTATTACCAGACCCTATACTTACAGAAAAAATGTCTGGGTATAGCCGGGAATCGAACCCGAGACCTCCGGGTTGCCAGTCAGTTACTCTGACCATTACACCACGGAGGCGGACAAAATGAATATATACTCATCTTCTAGTCAGAATTACATATATTTATTATAAATAAAAAATGTAAAATTTTTTGAATAAAAAATATAAAGTTTTTATCATTTCTTGTCGTAATCACGTATTATTCTATTTAAATACGCAACTATTAAATTTAACTATTCCACTATTTTACTCAAATAACAATATTTTCATAATTTACTTATTGGTACTTGGTTCAAATAGTGGCATCCTAACTATTAATATATCTAGAGTTGCTTCAAAAATATGAGAATACTTAAAATACATTCATATTGAACATAGATCGATTTTTTCATAATTAACTTCACCATCTATTCATATTAAATATAATTTCTTAACTATAAGTATATCGTTTTTTCAGTGTAGGTATTCACTTTTTCGTCCAAAGTATGTTTAAAGTAGCAAACAAATAAATAAAGGATTAATTCGTAAAATAATTTAAAAACATTAAAAACAAATCGTTATAACAAATGGAACGTACTACTACTAATAATAATAATAATAAATCAAAATGTCATTCTTTCCTTAAAATCTCGTAAATGATAATGGGAAAGGTTCATTAAATATAAATCCCAATCACAAATAACCAACTATAGCCAATACCAATAACCATGATCTTTAAATAATCCATTAATCCATGATTTGTCCATTTGAAGGTCAATAGTTTTATTTCACAATTACATTGAGAGATGAAAATGACTTTTCGAAAAATCAATTGTTCATCAATCACTCTTAGGCATTCGTGTTGAAATTTTAAATCAATAATAAATATAGAGAAAATACACAGGGTGTTCCGTATCACAACAATAAAGTGTGAACATGAAATAGGCCGCAGTTTACGACCTTCCAAAACCTAAAATTTTTTTACTTTACCATACATGGTATAGTCAAGTATTGTAATCGTGCATGAAAAAAGTGTTTTTTCCCTTCTTTTTTTCGAAATATTTCAAAAACGGGTAAAAGTATTTTCATAAAAAAAATTTAGCAATACCATGGCATTTCGGTCTACAAAAAAGCCCTTATAAGTGAACGTCGAAAAAACTATATTTTTCGAGATAATATTTGTTTTGTCAAAATATCTGTTATTCTGTTACCATGTGGGTTACCAAATTTTTGTAGACGAGCTACCTCAAAAACTAGAGTGAATATCAAAACCAAATTTCAAAGGTAGTTTTAAGAGCTGATTAGATTTTGGTGCATATCCACCTAAAATTAAGAAGGGTGGAGGGGAGGTTAAAAATTAAAAATCTAGGCCATTTGAGCAAACTCAACCAAATTTTGTATACATAATCAGTGGACCCCCGGGAGCCTAAAAGTTCAAAAATTAACCGCCTAAAATGCGGGGGGGGGGGGGTGTATGGTCAAAAAATGAAAATCCAGGCTCTTGTACCAAACTCAACCAAATTTTGTATACATAATCAGTGGGACCCCAGAAGTCTAACAATGCAAAAACTAACCCCCTTCCCCTACATGATTATAAATAATTTTATTTAATATAATTGAGGGGCCCGGTTGTATGGTAAAGTTAAGTGGATGGCCACATCAGAACACGTCAGATTATTTTTATAAAAGTATCATATTTTTCGAGTTATTTTTTTGAAAATGTTGAAAAATTTCTACCCTGCCCTAAATATCAAGATGATGTGGCTACAAATTTACATATTTTATTATTATAATTTTTGTTACGCAATTCTGAATAATCCTGCTATTGACTAGAATTCCAAATAAAACTATAGGTACTATACAAAAAATATTTTTGCCGGACTTATGTTTTAAAAAATTCGGCACGGCTCTTTCTGGCCAAGGGACTTCGCCCCCTGGACCTTCCCCTCTCCTCCACCTTCAACCACTCTTCACCCCATCGACCCTCTCCCCAACCCCGGAACTTCTCCCAGGAACATCACTCTCCAGCCCAGTAAATCTACCCTGACTATACAATAAATAATTCAAGAACTATCACTGCCATCTATTGGCAAATGATTTAAGCTTGACGTACGGATGGAACATTATATTTTATTAAACAATTTATTATTATTCTACTCTTAATTTTGAGTCCATTAGTAATTAATAATATCTAATTTTAATTATGAGATTATTCTATTAGAAATATCAGTTTTCTTCGATTTTTGTTTGAACACCCCCCCCCCCCCCCCCACCCGTCTTTTTGGCCACATCAATTTCACATAGTGAATAATTTTCATAAGGTCCTATAGGATGCATATACGAAATTAGGTCGTTCAAAACCTAATTTTTTTTTTAATAAAATAAAATAATTTTCGAGCGATAGGCATTTTTTGAAAATTGTGAAAATCGCTACCTTGTCCTAAATAATGAGATGTTCTGGCTAAAAATGTACATATTTTATTATTATTATTTGGGGGTTTAAAGGCACATCGACTGCTAAGGTCATTAGCGCTACATATTTTATTATTATAATTTTTGTTACGTAATCCTAAATAATCTCACTATTGAGCAGAATTCAAAATAAAACTACAAATACTATACTTTTGGAGAAAAAAAATATTTTTAGGGGACTTATTTTTTTTTTAAGGGCCTCCACATTTCCCCTTATAGCCCTCCGATCCTCCCACTCAGGATCCGGTTGAGTGGCTCAGGGTGTGGCCACAACAGAACGGTGTGACATCTTAGGCCCGGTTGTATGTCGCATAGTAAATGCTTTTTACCACTAGACCAAGGTAGATGGTAAATGAAGCCACTCGATGGCTAATCAGATGACTAGCGCACTGAATGTGCCTGTCATCTGATTGGCCATCCCAGTGGCTTCATTTACCATCTACCTTGGTTAGTGGTAAAAAGCATTTACTTTGCGACATACAACCGGGCCTAAGTATGCTGCGACCAAGAATAAAATAATAATAATAATAAACATAAAAAAGGGAATACCGTACGTCGTCCAAACAATAAAAATAAATAAATAAATACACTAGGAAGAATAAATAAATAAATAATCAATTAAATAAAACAAAAAATAAATAGAATATGTCACTGGGTTTAAAGAAATGTTTAAAAATAAAAAAACATTCAAATAAATAAGTAGACAGGAAGTTGCCGTAGTCAATGAATAAAAAAAAAATAAATAGGCAGAAAACCGCCATGATCAAGAAAAATAAATAAATATTTGACTGGGAATATAGACTACTGGGTAAAATATTAAATAAATAGATCAACGCTGGAAAAAGCGTTGGGCTGGGCATCTCCCCAGAAGAAATCAATAAGATGGTCATTATTATTAGCCGTCACGATACATCTGGCAATCGGCGATAGCACTCCGGGTCGCTCTGAATAAAAACTCTCGAACCGTCTCAAACCAGGGCGAGGCACTCTGTAAAAGATATCCAACCCTGGGATCGCCAGACTACCGTGGAGGGCCCCCATGAAAAATCTGAGGTCAAAAATTTCCCTTCTACTTTCAAGGGAATGTTTTGAAACATTTTGATCAGCGAACTTTGAATCATCTTTAATGTAAAACAAGTCTATTATCCTAGGAGTTATTTAAAAAAATTGGCCAATTTAGTGGAAATTTAAAAATGGTACAGCACTTTATACTTCCTTCTTTAGGAAGAAAAATAAATTGTATTTTTTTTTTTGGCAAAATTAGCTAAATTCAAAAACATATTTTGATAGTGTTTTTTTTTTTTTTTTATTTAATATTTTAATCAATTATGTGTCTCATCTTTTAGTGAATTGTAACCAAAATTTTAACCTTCTATATTTTTAAGCCAGTCACTGGCCAATATTACCAAATCAAAATTCTCTAATGTCAATTCCGTCCACTTGATAGTCACATCTGAATGGGAAAAATCATCAAAAATTAAAAAATATTTTTTAATTTAAGACCATTATTAGAAATCAGTCTATGGATAGTTGAGCCACAAAACTATATACATTGCGGTGCAAAAAAATTGAGCCACCAATAAAAACTTTAAATGAAATATTTTTGTTTTGCTAAGAGAGTAGCAGAGTTGTTGAATCACAAAGAGAAACAAAGAGGTTGTCCTCTGCTTGATGCAAATTAACATACACACATATATATCGAAATTATATATCTGTATATATATACAGGGATTGCTTCAAAAAAATGTATACACGCGCATGAGACTACCATAGAAAAATTTATTTGCCGTTCTACAAAAAAAGTTAAATTTCAGAGAGAAAATAGAAAGCTGAAAGTCCAATGTAAATGAAACATAAATAACAAATGTTAATACTGTTCAAATTGGTGACCTGCAGCATCAATACAATTCTGAGTACGAGTCACCACTGATTCTGGAAATATATATATATTATTTATTTGTTTGAGAAAAAGTTTCGAAAGGCATTGGCCCACAAAATCAGTCATTTTAATTATAAACATATTTATTTTTCATGGGATCAGTACCGGAATTTGAACCAAATTAAAGCAGAAAGAAATCCAAAATTGATTAGCGCCATTGAATCTTTAGAGAAATTCTAAAGTCATATAACAGGAATTCTGACCTTTATTTAAATAACAGATTCGAATTGATAAATATAACAAGTATTGTTAAAATTTACTGTCAAAACAAACAATTTTAAATAAAAAAGGAAGTGGGAAAAAAACCCAACAAACCCTCTATTGTTTGGTGGTTTTTTTTGTTAGAAAAAGGAATAAATATATGAATGTGTACCCAAAACATGTTTTTTAATTCTACCCTGGCTAACCAGCTGAGAAAGAAGAATTTTTTTTCAAAATATTTTCAATATCCACGCACGATACTAATCCCATGAAAAACAAGTATTTACAATTAAAAAAAGACTGATGATGAAGAGACCGAGCCTTCCCGGTTTAGTCTCAGACAAATAAATAATATATATACAGGGGCGTGCTTGCCCGCCACATTAAAAATTAAGAATATTTTAAAAGAACAAGATCTTTGACGCCGATTCATTTTCAAGGGCCACTTGTCTATTCAATGATTATAGCAAAAACCTTCCTTTTAGTTACATAGCATCTAATTGAAATAATCTTTCGTCGGATATTTTCAAAACACAGATTTTCTTTTAACGACTAGTTTACAAACACCAATACTGTTTCTGTGGTATTTCATGAAATGAATAAATAAGCATTATTAACAAATTAAAAAAAAATAAGTGGGCTGAAATTGTGTCGCATATCCAGGGCCGCCCCGTGCCAGCCAGCACGCCCCTGTATATATATGCAGATATATAATCACGATATATCGTGTGTGTATGTTTATTTGCCTCTTTGTTTCTCTTTGTGAATAAACACTTTATTAAATAGGAAATCCTCATTAAAGTTTACACAAATAACGATATCATTTGTTCTATTAACTCTTAAGCCTAACATATGTTCAATAAATATTGTTGGATAATTTTTGAATTTTATAAAAAAAATAAGTAAAATTAAATTAAAAGATACGAATTTACAAAAGAAAATCATACTTTTCTCAATATCAGTTTTACATTTAAATAAAAGTTTTAATAAAATGTCAAATTCCATTTTTGTAATATCAATAAAATAAATAATTTTTAATTACGCTATCATTGATAGATAGATAAAATATACAAAATGGATATTTCACAAGTTCAAGCAGTTCAAATTGTGTGTACCTAATTAATTAATCAAGGGCTAAATCAACAACAAGTGGCAAGTAGACTTGAAATAATTAATAATTTCAATAATGTATGGTTACTTGTGAAAAAATTGAAAATGATTTACTATTTAATAAAGTTTTTATTGGGGGCTCAATTTTTTTGAACCGTAGTGTATTATTATGGGTGCGATATGGGGTGCGATAAAGTTATATTTTCAAATTTTTAGGTAAAAAAAATAAGTTGGATTTTTTTTTTTTTATGATAATGATGAAAGAAGGAGTTACACCAAAAAGGTGCAATCCCTGAAGGCCTGGGCTGGCCCCTCCATCATGAAAAGAAGTAAGAATTTTATGGGTTGGGCGGGGGTCAAAAGTATCTGTGGATACGGGTCTTAAATAGCTGAAGGTTATAAGTCGCGGGGAGCGAGTTCCAGTCTCTGGAGGTCATAGGGATAAAAGAGTTGGCGAAAGCGCTTGTTCGACTTTTATCCAATTTGACAGCGAAGGGGTGCTGAGCGTTAAAAAACCGCGTGTTTCTCGCAAAGAGAGCATTAGGGGGGATAATTGATTTCAGCTCGACTGAACAGACACCGTGATAGTATCTGTAGTAGAGGGAAATGGCAGAAACGGTTCTTCGGTGAGCCAGGGAGTCGAGTGAGTTGGTTAGAGCCGGGTCTCCTATTAGTTTAATTGCTCGCTTCTGAATTGCATCCTGTGTAGCAAGAGAATGCTTGGAGGCACCCCTCCACAGATGAGAGCCATATTCGAGACATGGGCGAATTTGAGCCTTATACAGTATAAGGCTCAACACCCCTGTCTCGAATATGGTCTCATCTGTAGTCTCAAGCATTCTCTATTTAATAGGAGACCAAGCTTGCGCGCTGCAGCATATGGTCATTCCATGAAAGGTCAGACCCTATGAGTTACGCCTAGCATTGAAATTTTATCACTGAATTCTACTCTAATATAATAAACACAATGATGTTTCGAAGGCCTATCTATAATACATCTATCCATTTTATTCGTATAAGAGATAATTTTAATTATTATTCTGAAAGAACGCATGCCACTCCCTCCATGGGTAGGTACTAGTACTATTATCTTGGCGAATCAGCAACATATTAAAAAGATTACTCTAAATGCTAATTTCATTTTGATCTTTCTTTTATTCTTTCTCGTTCTCGTGTTGGCGATACATCTTAAAGAAAGTTTAAACACCCCCACTCCCATCCAGCCATCCCCCACACGCACAGCCCCCCTTTTCTCTTTTGGCAATGGGGCTTTTTAAAGAGATACAACATCGCTTTGCATAAGTTTAAATGTTAAAATTAAATAAACTCGGCGTTAACAAAAAAAAAGAAAAAAAAAGATAAACTGAAGGATAAAGATGGAATACTTCTAGAGCAGTGGTTCTCAACCTCTGTGCCATCAAACTTCTGATAAAGTGCCGCTGAAAATTAAGAATGCATTTTTTTTTCTCTATAGGTATACTTATTATTTATTTGAATATAAATATTTCAGTACCTTTGTCCCTGTTCATGAATTGTTTATTTCTTCTACAATAAATTGGGAATATCCTCTTGTAGTCCAGGCAAATTACGTGAAAAAATGGCATAAACAGGAAATAATTCCCGGTAAATATTTTATAGCTGGAATACCTTTATTGGTACTTCAATATTACTACGCTAAGCTTTTCACCAAATCTGTGTTGTGGAAATTTTTCTTCGCGCCTCAAAATGAGAAAATTTCGGAGTTTTTTCAGTTTTTCTTGAATAGCTCTAAAACGGCTTATCAAATCAATAGGATAAATTAAAAGTCTTTAAATTACGCGTGAAATGATAAAAGTTTCATCTATTTAGGTAAAGTAGAACCGGTACTAGCGCCTGTAAAAAACAGCTCCCGGGACCACTTTTGAATATCCCTAAAACTCGTACTTTTTTCGATTTTTCCCCATTTTGACCACGAAGAAGCACGTTTTCGACAAAGACTACTCTATACATTCATAAACTAGATTAAATTTCCTACAATTTAAATGAAGTTTGTAAAAAAAAGAAGTAAAATTAAATTAAAAGATACAATCACAAATTATCATACTTTCTCAATATCATATTACAATAAATAAAGTTTTAATAAAAGATCAAATTCCATTTGAAATATCAATAAAATGAATAATTTTGAATTAAGCATCATTAATAGAAAGATAAAATATACAAAATTGATATTTCTGAAGTTCAAGCAGATCAAATTGCGTGACTAATTAATCAAGGGCTAAGTCAACGACATGTGGCAAGTACACAAAGCAAAAATTTCAATAATACACTCACCGGCAAAAAAAACGCAACACCTATTTTTTTTTTAATTTTTAATGTTTTCTTTTATAATATCAATTTTTTAACAAAGTTAAAACATTTATATCATTTTTAAAGTCATTGTAAATAACTTTAAACCCAATTAATCTATATTATTAATAATTTAATTACAAATCTCTAACATTGTTTCAAAATATCAAATTTTCTTAAATTAGATTAATCAATACAATTTTTCCTGAAAATTAAATTTTGTGATTTCAGTTGAGAAAAATCATTAAAAGATGATCCTCTTGGGGATTATTTGTGATTTTAAAAGAGAAAGAATTCAATCAATCTTTTTCGGACAAATTCTAAGATTTTAGTAGAAATATTTTTAAATTGCGATATCAGAGGGGATTCATCCCCCCAGGAGTCGAACCTGAGAACTAACACGCTATCCGGGCAGTCAGCTCACACCTCTCCAATTCTTTCTCTTTTAAAATACATCTTGTTTAATCTGAACCCAAGCTGATTTTTTTTTAAAAAACTACCAACTATTTTCAAAAAAAGATGCTCAAAACTTTAATTATTATTTGTGATAATTAAGTGTAACAATTTAAACTTGTATTAGAACTTTTTTGAAAAAATAAACTTTAAGATACATTTTTAAACTTAAATTAAAATTTTTATATTTAAAATTTTCTTAGAAATTATATCAATGAATTTTATTTGTTCAAAGATAAATATTATAAAATTAAAATATACAAAATAAAAAAATTAGGTGTTGCGTTTTTTTGCCGGTGAGTGTATATGGTTACTTGTAAAAAAATTAAAAATGATTTACTATTTAATAAAGTTTTTATTGGTGGGTCCATTTTTTGCACTTCAGTCTAAGTTGTTCCTGAACTACACAAGAATTTCTATCCTGAAATCATGACCTTTTTGTTTTCCCTTTTGCAGATTATTGCACGCTTCGTACCCCTTCATATCTCTATGATAAAATTACCCCAATGAACAAAAAAAAATATTTTAGAAAATTCAATTTTTAAAAAAAGAAATAATATTTCATTGAAAAAGTAGAATTTTTTTACTAGAATTAATCCTCCCCTTTCATTCCTTCAATTTCTCTATCCTTATTTTTTTCCACTCTACATATCAAAATAAAAATGCTTATATACTATATATATATATATTGAACACGATCTTGCCCCAATTCACCTCAAGATCGTGCAGTTCTGCGTGGTTTAGAACCCGCACAGATCAAGAGATGAAATCGGTTTAGTGTTTTCTCACTTGCCCTTAATAGATGTTAAATAAATTTGGAAGCGGGGGTGTCTGAGCCGTCCAAGTGAGCTTCCAAATTAGGGTTACAACGGACTTGGTTATCTTTCTGAATGACGCTTCGAGGTTCTCTACAGTCTTTTTCTATTTCAAAGCTTAATTCTAATGTGAGAGTGGTAGGATCACACAGGGTTACACAAATCAAAAATAACGTACACTAACTCCCATTAATTTTTAAAACCAAAAGAAATTTTATTGATATCCAAAAAAATTAAAAAGAAGAAAATTTATGTTGCAGTTTTGAATTTTGAATTTAACAGGATGATTTGAAATTTTAATATTGAAATTTTTAGTATTGTTTAAGTTTGAATTAGTTATAATTTTAAGTTGTCTAATTAATTTGATTTATATTTGCTAGTGGGGGCTTCAAGGGTCGATTTCGCCTCGAATGCCTTTGGATTTACAAAATTTTGTGTGGGGTCCTCTTGAAGTGACTCTATATAAGACAATTATGAAAAAAAGAATTTGTATTGTTTTCAATGTTATAATCTATAAATTAATGTTTAATTATTTATTTAATTCAATGTTTTTATTATAATTTATACTTTTGTTAATTTAATTAATCTAATTTATTTATTTTAATTGTATTTTCTTTAACTATTATTTATTTATCTATTTAACAAAAATTATTATTGCGCCCATGAATCCATTTTCTAATTTGCTTGATAAATTGGAGAGAATTTTTTAATTTACTTTCGGACTTAGGTCAATATGAATCCGTTCAACCCCTTTTATCTTTATTTTACTAATTTTTTAACTATTACTAGGGTCCGTAATTCATCTGTTTCACCTTATTTTGCCTGAATTAGGTATTCTCTCGAATCTATCAAGTGTTAATTAATAGAATCTAAATTCATGTCTTTTTACGAATTATATTTTTTCCCTCTCTAAAATTGTTTTCAAAGCATTTGCTTCTATTATATCCACACTTTTATAGAAAAAAAACCGTTAGAAGGGAGGATAAAAAGAAACCCACTTTTTTTTTACAATTTATCTAACTCTCCATTTTATATTGTGTTATACATTTTTTTTCCTCTCTTTTTCGTATATTATTATACAATGTTCATTAAACAATTATGAACGACTCTTTATGGATGAGGAAGCGTTATTACGTTTATAAAAATAAATTATTATTATCATTTTGGTCCATAATGTGTAGTAATGAGAGTTTTTTAATCGAAATCCAGGACAAGTTTTTTGTATGATTTTTTTATTTATTTTTCATCAACGTTTCGTCGACTTTGCCGACTTCTTCAGGGTTTCAAATAGTTACATCATTTTTATCTCCGTTACCAATGACCATCAGAAATTCAAAAAATCCTCTACATATTCACATAAACATTAAATTGAATTGAAAGTTTTTGCCGAGAGTAGCAGAATTTTTATATATTGAAGGAGACAATAAAAGAGTGTGTCTTCTGCTGGAATTATAAATTCGTTATTCATAAATATCGTTATAAATAAATAAAATTTATAATTCCAGCGAAGACACACTCTTTTATTGTCTCCTTCATATAAACATTAATTAGATCAAAACAGTCTCAGAAACAATACAAACACAGAATCAGACAACACAGTTTTAGGACAATAGAACGGATATCATTTTCCTTAGGTATCCATTTTCATACATAGAAATATCAAATTCAAATAATATTATAGTTATAATTTTATTTAAATTTGATATTTCTATGTATGAAAATGGATACCTAAGGAAAATGATTCCATTCTATTGGTCTAAAACTGTTTTGTCTGATTCTGTGTTTGTATTGTTTTTGAAACTGTTTATTTGATTATTGTTTATGTGAATTTGTAGCGGATTTTTTGAATTTTTGAATTTCTGATGGTCATTGGTAACTGAGAAATATATTTTTATATTTCATTGATTTCACAATTTTTTTTACTAGAATTAATCCTCCACTTTTATTCCTTCAATTTCTCTATCCTTATTTTTTTCCACTCTACATATCAAAATAAAAATGCATATACTATATATATATTGTTATCGAATTATACATTTTTTCCCTCTCTAAAAATTTTTTTCAAAGCATTTGCTTCTATTATATCCACACTTTTATAGAACAAAAAAACCGTTAGAAGGGAGGGTAAAAAGAAACCCACGTTTTTTTTTTACAATTTATCTAACTCTCCATTTTATATTGTGTTATAAATTTTTTTCCTCTCTTTTTCGTATATTTTTCTATTCGTATAAAACATTCATGTGCCGTCCATATTGACCAAAGGGGGGCGTTAGCATGGATGATCCTCTCAGCCCATCCCAGTTTGCCAACCCTGACATGATCCATAAATTAACAAGCGGCTGATAGCGTTCTGCGCGGATCGCTGATTCCAACCCCCTCACCACCCCAATCCTAACGCCCTCGAAAACCCCCGAACAGTATTAATAGGCCTTAATATCATCGAGGAGGGGCATCATACACCCCATATATATCGACCAGGGACCGCCTCTCGTAGGTAATTCGATAGAAACCGCGATAAAATAGGAACTAAAATGGGCAAAATTACACCCTCGCCGACTAGGAAGGCGTCTACGACTATTAGGGCCCCAAGTTACTCCACCCACTCATTTCCATGAAACATTATCTCTTAATCGCTGGAGAAGAACATTTCCCACTTTTCGTTCAGCGCAAAGTTAAATAAGATTAATCTTTAAAGTTCTTCTCTTCATTAATAACCTATTTTCAGACGGAAAAATTGCGCCTTAGACGCCGAAAAAAAAAATAAAAAATGAGGTTTAATGTTTGCCGCACGTCGTTTCGGGGTCGAATGAATATATCTATGTATACCCCTGTGCCCGGTTATGTCAATATTTTTTGTCTAAATTAAATTTTAATAAATTAAAAACGTTAACGATTTTTTAGGAGGTTAATCGTCATTGGAAGTAAAACTTGGACATTGATATATTAATATTTCATGTGATTTATTATTAACAATATCTATCTATATACTTAATATAATCGGTTTGCGCGAAGACGCTGACGTGAACCCAATAATGCATTAAAAAAACGATATATTTATAGTTAAGAAATTATATTTGATTTGCATAGATGGTGAACTCTCTGTTTAATATGAATAAATGATATACGTGTTTTAAGTATTCTCATATTTTTAGAGCAACTCTAGATATATTAATAGTTAAGATGCCGTTATTCAAACCAAGCACTAATAAGTAAATTATTAAAATATTGTTATTTGAGTGAAATAGTGAAATAGTTAAATTTAATAGTCACAATCAAAGAAAACAAAATAACGAAAAGGAAAACGAAAATAAATAATAACGAATAAAGGAAAAAAATTCGCGTGTTTGTAAACATAAAGTCAATAAACAATCCAATTCTCCATATCATCTCGTATAAGTTAATCTAATTTTAATATATATTAATATTTCTTATAATCTTATAGTGGGTTTTAAAATTTAAAAAAAAAAAACAATTAGTGTTGTTAATTTTTTTTTAATATCTTAATTATTAAGAAATCACTATTTACAGAAAGTCTAAGTGGGGTCTAAGGCCCGGTTATGTCAATATTTTTTGTCTAAATTAAATTTTAATAAATTGAAAAAGTTAACGGTTTTTTTAGTAAGTTAATCGTCATACGAAGTAAAACTTGGACATTGATACCATATATTAATATTTCTTGTGATTTATTATTAACAATATCTATATCTATCGCTGGTGTCAAAATGTTTGTATTTCTAAAATCAATAACTGATAAGATTTTACGGTTTCTAATTTAAGGTAGTTCTTTTACAAATGTAAAAGTTCAAGAAGTCTTCGAAACTTTGACAGAAACATTATAAGCCCTTTATTTGTGCATTTTTGTCAAACTGCATCAAACTTTTTGAAGAAGTGAAAAAAAAATACTGCTCGATAAACATTGAACAAAAATTTGTAACCGTGAACCTAACAATGGATTCTGGTAGAGTTTTCTACGCTGATTCTCATGAATTTCCCGATTTTTTACAACACTTAAGAGTTTTTGAGATATTATCGGTCAAAACGACGAAAAAGGCCATTTTGACCTATTTTCGAGTCCCATTAGATATTAAACAGCAATATATGAAATGAAAATATTTTGTTTACCTAATAGAAAACAGCTTCCTCTTTGATTTTCGAATTCCCACTTGTTTTTAGCTCAATTAGAACTCGAGTTATAATTAACAAACTAAACCTATGTGATTATAAAGTTTAAAAAACATATATAAAAACATATAGTCTTAGTTTTTTGATTATAACTCTAGTTCTAATTGAGCTACAAACAAGTGGTAATTTGAAAATCAAAAACGAAGCTTTTCTATTACGTCAACGAAATATTGTAATTTCAAATATTGCTGTTTAATATCTAATGGGACTCGAAAATAGGTCAAAATGGGCTTTTTCGTCGTTTTGACTGATTTTGACCAATTTTCTCCAAAACAAGAGCTAATCGGTAATTTTTGAATTCAGCAGGTGGAAATACATAAGAATCAGGTACTTTTGAACCCGAAATATTTTCATTGTTGGGCAGTGTAACGAACTGATGGGACCTTCCACATGACTATAAATAATTTATAATCATTTACAAAGGAACCCCCCTTCTCTAAATTTAGGACTCATTATCAATTTATAATATTATTGGGGCCGATTAAAATGAAAACGTTTACACACCGAATAAAAGCACAAAATACAAATATTCAAGAAATCTTCGAAACTTGAAATATAAGTCATTAAAAGAATAATACACATATTGTTAAAATTTGAAGCCGATTTACCACACCAAACATGAAATAATTGGAATTCAAAATGAAATTTTTTACATATGTTAGATTGGCAAAGGGTGGAAAAATGATCATTATTTTATTTATTTTTTCATTGATGGACCTTCCCCATCTTGATGAAAAATTAATATTTGTATTGTTAGGGCGCTCGTGTGCTTAGTGCTGTGTGGCGCTTTGTGCGGCACCACGTCGATGGGGTCCTAACAATCTGGTGTGCAGGTTGTAGGTTGCGTGTCCTCATGGGTGTGTGCAGGGGAGGGGCTGCTGGTTGGCGGTTGGCCCCTCCAGATCCGAATGCTCGAATCCGTTTCGCTTGCTGAGTCGAAATCGAGTCGCTTCAATTATAGCATGGCTGAAAACATTTCAGTCATGCAGAAGCGTCGCACGATCCGACTGAGTCATCTAGCGGCCGTGTCTCAAGGCTCGTCGCCATAGCGACAGCGGGCCGCTACATTTGTTACAATAATATATTCGGAGTAACTTGAAAAAAAAATTCAAATTATTTACCTTTTAGTTTTGATAAAAATAAAATAAACAAACATATTTGGGCGACTATTTTTAGTGGAGGGGATATAAGTACAATGGCTTGGAAACGAGCCATTCATAAAAAGGATATAGTGGTGTAAAAAGTACAGCCACGTTAAAAAAACATAACCTAAAATTTTAGTACCGTTCATATGTATATAGAGTGGTTACAAGGCTAAAACTTTGTGTGTGGATTGTCGCGAAAAAGAACCTCCTTATATTAACATTTGTATTGTAATAAGGCATATAGAAATAAATTGACGTCTGAAAATGACTTTTCTTCATGTTTCAAACATTTCTAAACACTAAAAGGCAATAAAAAAGTGTACATAATATAATTTTATTTAATACTGGCAGCAAGCAAGATCGCCGAACTTACCGAGTTTTATTTTGAATAAAGACTGGATATTTATTCAGCAAAAAATGGCCCAAATATGCCATAAAATATGCAGAAAAAAAGCCAAAATATATAGTATAATATGCAAAAAAAAATTACACTTGAAGAAGAAGATGATAACAGGGATATAAAAATTAACATCAAAATATTAATAAAATCCTTCCATTTTAAAATCACATAAAAGTAAAATTTATTTACATTATAACATAAAGAATATGTACCTACATTATACTAATTTAATATAGTCTATGGAAATTGTGTTGGCATGACTGGTTAATAATTTAAGAATTTGAACTATTTATTTATGTATTGTTGATAATTAGATTATTAAATTGTATTGATTGAAATAAAAGACTTATTCGTTATTTATTAATTATGAGCTAATTAATTTAAATTGGAAACCCGAAAATCTTAATAATTATTGATTTTAGAAATGCAAAAGATTTTGACCACAGAATGAATTTTCTATGATTTTCCATTTTGGAGCTATCAAGGGTATTGGAATAAGTTATTAAATATTTGATCATTATTATTTGATGATTAATTTGAATAATTGTTAAAAATAATTATTATTTGGATTTTTTGAGATCTAATTGGCTTAATGTTTTTTTTATTTGATGTTGAATAAAAAATAGTTCTTATAAAAGATGTTCTGTTTTTTTTTAGATCTTGGCTATGTAAAGAAAAATATGGGTTTCTATTTAAAAAACAGAACTTGACCTTCAAATACCCACGAAAGCTTGTTCTAGGCCTACAAACAATAGCGGAGTTTAGTTTTCCCTTTGATATAAATAAACTTTTATTTGAAACTTTTTTTCAAATAATGCACTGTTTTTGAGTTATAAGATAGAAAACTCACCGGGCATGATCTTCTAACTCGCCTATATTCGGGAATTAAATTGCTCTTTATCTTAATTAAACAACCGAATTTTCGTCAGTCAAATTTATTTTGTATTCTTTGAGTGCTGAACTATATATATATTAAAACGACAGACGGTTGAGAATGACTTTAAAATTATTAGTTTTTAATTACTTTGATTGGATCTGTCACAATGTTAGCAATCAGATAGGTGTCTGTCAACTAGAAATTTATAATGCTAAAGATACATAGAAAATTATAAAAAAAAATAGTCGGTTGAGAATGAATTTAAAATATCTATTTTTTACATCTACAAACTACATGCGCAGTAGTAAACTCAACCGCTCCTAGGTGCCAGACTTATTGAATCCCTATCTAGCTTCAATAAGAAAGGGAAATATCGAAATATTAGCCGGTTGAGAATGACTTCTCGAAAACGTGGCTAGCTCTCGGACTAGTAGAAGCAGAACAATTCTTCTTCTTCCGCATACGATAATCCTTCTGGCATGGATTGTTGACCGGATTTATTATCCTTTATTTATCCCTTATCTATGGTGCAGCGCGTACCCCACCAAACTCTTCTCGTGCACCAAGGGTTACTCGTATCACACTTTGAGAAACACTGATGATTTATATCTTGTAGCACTAAGTCATTCAAAAATCCTGATATGATTAAATACTTATATGTAACTCTAACCAAATCAATTCTTATGTATGCATCTGCTATTTGGAGACCGAATATGAGGGGTGACATTGTTAGAATAGAGAGTGTTCAGCACAAAATTCTAAGAAAATTAGCATCCCATACTGATAATCCAATGTCAAGATTTAATCATGACTACACTCTTGCTGCTGAGTCTTTCTGCCTAGCTTCTGTAAATTCCTGTTTGATCGCCTCGGATAGTATATTTGTGTATAAAATTATGTGGAATCAAATGAAATGAACAGAATTTGCTGGTCTCTTTCCTGTATATAGGGGAAAGTGGGGGAATATCGACTACTTAAGAGCTGTTAAAAATATCAAGTATTAATCTTGGTAATAAGATGCTCAAAATGGTCAAATTCCTTGGTTACTTTATCTATTATGAGTTTCTTCTATTGGATTTGCAATCAATCAAATATTTTTTTTAAGGTACTTTTTTTAAAAAAATATGGGGTAATTTCGACCAGTAGGGCAATATCGATCATGGTGGAGGGCAAAATCGACCAAGCAGTAATATTTTGAAATAAATTTAATTTCAACATTAATTTTAACATCGCGACATTAGTAATGTTTGTATTAATTACGCACTTGATTTAAAATAGTTATTACCCCATACCTACCAAGTGTAAATATTAGCTTGGGGAATATCGATCACTGGAGGATAACATCGGCCAGCATGATCAATTTTACCCGAACCAATATATTTAACATTAAAATTTTTTTTACAAAAAGTATAGATTAAAAATGAACCAAATTAGACCAAAATTATTTTAAAATATCTGCTATATCCTAGGAACGTAAAATGCAATACTTTAGAAAATATAAAAGTGTTCTTTCCTGACCAGGAAAAGTTTAGACATCAGCAATACTGAAAACATGTAGAGAAGACGAGTGATCGCACAATACTAACCATAGAAATTAGGCATATACGAATCCATCTTTCGAAGGGTCCCTAAATTTCGCTCGTATGGTGCGAAGTTTATGAGATTTGAAACTGACCGATTTTGCCAGGCGGTCGATATTCCCCCACTTTCCCTAGCCCTAATTATGTATTAAGAAGTAGAATGCCATTCTATCCAGAGATGCCTACTTGTAGACATTCTGAAAGAAATCCTGTCTTAAGGCTCTGTCATTATTACAATGAGTTGGCACAAAAATTGGTTAACTCTCAGGAAATTTCTTTGGAAATTATTAAGCCAGCGGCTTTATTCAAGAAGCTCACACTTATTTATGAATAATTATTGTAATGCTGATATATAATTATGTAATATATGATGTTGTTGTATGTAATGAGTATTTTTGGTGTATAATTTTATAACTTTTTAAATTGAGGCTTTTAGCCGTTGAAAAAATGAATAAATAAATATATCATAGAAATTCCACAAAAAAATAGAAATTTACTTTTTACTTAAATTCAATTTTTATAGGAAATTCGGAAGAGAATTAAAAAGAATCTCATAACATATATTATTATGTAGATATATACTTTTTTTGTTCAAAAGAAATTTTTTGTTATCATGGATATATATATTTTTATGCTAATTCTTTTGGATAATATTATTTTAATGTGAAAAGTCATTAAATATACTCCTTTTTTTACAACGGTAATTGAAGATAATACTGGCTGGAATTGTTCATTTGGTTATATATACCTACCTAGAGCTTAATATAAAACATCAAAGTTAGGATCATAAATATTTTTCATTCCACCATGTTACTACTCTCTACTGAACTATTTTAAGAATTTTATCTGATCATAAATTATATATTTATATGTAGTGAGTGTGTAGTACTAATGTTGGTGGATTGCAGTAGAGCATACATGCAGAAAATTCAAATGAATTTTCTATTTAACCTATCCCAAATATATTTCTAAGTTATTTCATGTGTGGACCAAACAACTCGTATTGTTCCAATTTGGACCAGGAAAGCTAAAAGCAGAGCAAAACATCGTTAATCCGTTAATTAACCAAGTTAACAAATTGCTTAACGATTTAACTTTTAAGTTAAACTAAAATAATGGTAACGGTTTTCTTAACTTCCGTTAACTTTAGTCAGTTACATCGATTATTGCCGTGTTTTTGTGTCATCAGTAATGACATTCAAATATCTTGGATGCAATGTTACTAGTGATCGCAACCTGTGTCCAGGATATCAGGATGCCTTAAAGACATTGTTGTTGAGAAACAAATTTATGAGCACGGAGGCAAAGGTGAAGATCTATAAAGCAGCTGTAAGACCTATCATCACTTACGCTGTTGAGACCCGAGCCGACACAACAAGAACAGAGCAGCTCTTAAGACCAACGGAAATGAAGACGCTAAGGTCTATACTGGGCCTAACACTATGGGACAAAATAAGGAGCAAGGATATCAGAGAAGAGTGTGAGATCCAAGATATCGTCAAATGGACAAAAGATCTGTGTCGGTACTGGAACGAACATGTGGATAGAGCCAACGCGGAAGGACTAATCAAAATAGCCCGGGATGGAAGGCCAGCATCCAAGAGACCTAGGGGCAGACCGCCGAAGAGGTGGAAAGAAAGCTGGGCGTCCTCTTCCACTGAGACGTGAGGCGTGTGTAGAAAAACAGGCGATAAAGAAGAAGAAGAAGTTTAGTTCATTTTTCATCCGAGAGATTGCGGCCGCCAGGGTTGATTTTCACAAGAACATTCATGTTTGAACTTAGCTGAGAAGCCAGACCTAAACTCCCCTCCGACCTTTAAGACGGGATTCCCACAAAGAAACTAACATATTTCCCCCATATTCATTTGAATCTTTTACATTTAGTGTTGTTTTTGCTTAAATAAATATTTGCTAATGTTTATGGAGGGTGTACAAGCACCTAATGCAAAATGATGATCAATAACTGATTGCTGTTTTTTGCATATGTTTCTGTGTTTTCTTCCTAAAATCATTAAATACTTAATTTAACAAAATTATTTGTTAGATAGGGTACTATAAATGTTTTAAATTAGAAATTTGGTGTTTGATGAGGCTCTTGAAAACGTTGGAAACAGGTGGAATGTCTTCGTTAGGAAAAAGAAATACAAAAGATTTCCTTTTAGTCTAACCCAGTGTTCCGCAAAGTGTGTGCCGCGGCACACTGGTCATTAGATGGTGTGTCGCGGAAAAATGTCAAGTTTTGTTAAGATAATGCATCTACATATTGCTGAGAGTTATCAACGATTCCTCCAAATTTTGATCTCCTGTTCTCAGTTATCCAGGGTCACATCTCCCATTAAACATCTTTTCCTATTATATTGACTATAATAATAAATAAATATTAAATAGGCATTGTTTTTTTCTTTGGTGTACTTCTAAAATTTCTTGATTTGGTACGTGTACATTGAACATAAAAAGTTTGCGAAACACTGGTCTAACCATTTATTCTCCAGAAAAACTCACGCCATCCTCCAGTTCTTTGATAAAAATACATATTATAATGTGTTAACTGTGGAAAGGGAATGAATTTCCGCATAAAAAATTGTACTATATTATGAAAAGCCAAGAACTGAGGATGGCGTGAGAATATCCGCTGAAATGTCTCAAAAAGTTTTTCTGGAGAATAAATGGATTAGACTATAAGGAAATCTTGTATTTTCTGATACCACTGTACAAAAGACAAGCCTCGTCTATTATCTTTAATATAATATTACATATAAGTGATGCTTAAACATCAGTACAACTTTTAGGAGGTTAACTATTAACGGATAACTTTAACTTGCGTTAAATTTGTGAAAAGTCAACGCTTTAACGACTATCGAAATTAACTTTATGAGTAGTGGATTAACGAGCAAAGCGAATTAACTGTGCCCAGCTCTGCTAAAAGGTTAGACAATGGACACCCCTGGGCAAGAAACTAGAATCTTTGAGGAAAACGTACAGGGTCTTGAAAAATTTTACTTTACCATACATGGTATGGTCAAGTATTGTAATCGTGCATGATAAAGTGGGGTTTTTTTTTCGTTCTTTTTTTCAAAATATCTCAAAAAACGGCTGAAACTATTTTGATTAAAAAAATTCGGCTCTACAAAAAAGCTCTAATAAGTGAACATCGAAAAAATTATATTTTTAGAGATAACTAGCTGAAAGGCACGCCCCCTGGACCCCCAGCCCTCGAACCCCACCCTCACCCACCACACCCCCCGATACCCCCCCAACACCCCCCCCCCCCCCCCCCCCCCCAGAAACCCCTCCAGCACCCCCACCCCGCACAATGCACCCGTTCCCAACCTCCGCCCCCACACCACCACCCGCACCCCACCCACCTCGGCCCCGCAACCCATCCACCCTGGACCCCACCCCGTGCCCTCCAACCCTGCGCACCACACCCCCGCCTAGCCCCCTGGACCCCACCACCACTATGCCCACTGGATTCCACCCAGCACCATCCCCTGCACCCCCACCCTACTCTGCCTCACTCCTCTCCCCACCCCCATTCCACCCCCGCACCCACCCTCCGCCCTCAGTTTTTGGATTTCTAGCCTTCTAGTGACCCACAGATTATGTATACAAAATTTGGTTGATTTTGGCCCAAGAGAAAGAATTTTCATATTTTAACCCCCCCCCCCTATTTTGGGTGGTTAGTTTTTGCATTTCTAGCTCTCTAGATGGCCAGAGATTATGTATACAAAATTTGGTTGAGTTTGCTCCAAGGGCAAGAATTTACATTTTTTCACCCTCCCCCCTTTTTGGGTGGTTTTTTGGGGAAATTTTTTTTAAACATAAGTTTTCAGAAATCATATCCCCTACAACTTTATTTATCATAAAATTTGCCGTAGGGTTAATAGTTTAGGAGTTATTTGATAATATTTATTCGTGCGCCCCCCCCCAAACCCCTTTCTGGGGTCAAAATATCAAAACGTTATATAGCTAAAAACGTACGTTAGAAGACATCTGATGTAAATATGAAATTTCATAATAATCACTATAGCCGTTTTTACGTGAATCGTGATCAACTTTTCGGAAACCACTGAACAGACAGACAGAAATTTTGTTGAGGGTGTTTTCGTTCATAACTTTGCTTGAAACGTGTGCAACCAAAATTTGGCGTGATTTGGAGCAATGTACAGACAAAACCTTAATTTTATATATATAGATAATTGTATTGTCAGAATGTATGTTAGTTAGTCTGTTTGGTCGTCTGGTTGTCCGTTAGTCTGTGCGTTACCAAATTTTTTTGGACGAGCTAGCTCAAAAACTAGTGTGAATATCGAAACCAAATTTCACACGTAGTATTTGTCCATTGAGATTAAGAGCTGATTAGATATATTGACCCAAAATTAAAAGGTGTGGAGGGGGGGTTAAAAACTAAAAATCTAGGCCGTTTGAGCAAACTCAACCAAATTTTGTATACATAATCAGTGGGACACCAGAAGTATAAAAATGCAAAAACTAACCCCCCTGCATGATTATAAATAATTTTAGAGGCCAGGTTGTATGGTAAAGTCAAGTGGATGGCCACATCAAAACACGTCAGCTCATTTAAGTCCTAATTTTAATTTTCGGTTGAACTTCTACTTTGAAATGATGTCTTAGAGTTGTTTTCTTAATAGATTGAGCCTCCTCAACATATTAAATATTCTCATTTTGAGAGGAATATTTTCTCTCTCTCTCTCTCTCTCTGTGTGTGTGTAAAAGCGAAGAACTCTAATTGAAATAACGTTCTATGAATGTAAAGTAGGTGAGATCAAGCGAGATGTTCAAACACGGATCGTAATCCTCTTCTCTCCCCTCAATCAGAAGGAATTTGATACATGATGATATTGACTATTAATCCCTGACACAAGAGCTATCGTCATCCATTGGGTAATATGCTTTTGAGCTTCCTCTTCACCCACACACAGGTGTGTCAATTAATTACATTTGTGATTAGTAGTATTGATTATACCAGGGGTGTTCAAACTTTTAGCTTACCCAGGCCACATTTAAAGAAAAAAAATGGCCGCAGATCATTTTATTTTTATGCTATCAAATGCAACAAAGGGCTTCATGAAGATGCGGACCTTATAAATCTCAAAAGATCCCTGCATTATCGAAGAAAAGGAGGGATAGATCATGAGAAAGTGTGGGGGCGTAGGTGTTGAAGTTTTAGAAAGTTTGCAGGTAAAAAATTTATATATAATGAAAATGGTGTCGAAAATAGACCGAAATGGCGATTATTTTAAGGAAATCTTGAATTTTAATCCATATTCAAAATGTAAAATTTGTACTTATTTTTCGAAAACTTTTCGGTAGATTTCTTATTTTAGTGAAATAAAATTATCAGGCCAAATTGTTATATCTTTTTTAGGAACTACATATCGTCTAAGATCCCGACTTCACCTATCGAGTTTCCTAATGAAATTAATATTTTGATAATATAATGGATTAATAAACAAAACATTATAGGGTCGACATCCAATTTCTCTGCATAGATATTTTATCTAATTTATTAGATTTATTTATTTTATTTTATTTTTTTAAATTATCTATTCATATTTAACAATAAAGGAAACTCTATAACTACAAAATACTAATTCGAAGTTACCTGTTAATACCCTGTCTACCTGGACTTATGGAGGGAAAAAAGATGACGGCCCAACTTTGCCATTTTATATAAATATATATAGGAAATGATTAAGATGATGGATGATTTTTATTATGTTTGGCTCGAAGGGTTAGTTGGAAAGATATGAGCCGGGCTTGGATGAGAGATAATCTTCAGAGATTATAATCTCTATTGGCGGCGTTAGAGCCAGTTAAAAAATGCTATTTTAAATAAGAATTCGCACTAGGCAGTTGAAAATATGCTTTTTATGAAATAACGGCACATGGCCCGCATTTATTGCTTCTTCGTTACAGAACGTGTATACAAATTACTTCTTAGACACAAGCCGTTTCGTTCCAAATCGTTCCAAGGTGATCAGTCACCCCGGAGAGGTGCCTCATTCAATGAGTTTCAACAAGTGACAACTCACACATGACAACTTAATGACAACTGAATTCGCTTCGAGGAGCTGGCTGCTTTTATAACCCTGGCTTTAATTAGCAATTAAGCTGATTGGTTAATTATTCCCGCCTTTTAGGTGACATATGCATAATTTTTCGCGCGCTTGGTTCTTTATAAAAGGGGCGTGTCCTTGCTGTTCACCTGTCATTTTATCGAAGGATTCAGACCGGCAAAGAGCAAGCAAACGCCTTTCTCAAGGCAAAAACAAATCTTTATTTTCAAAAGCATTTTACATTGAAAGGAGTGGAGAATAAAATCCCATATATATATTTTTACTCTCAATTAGTAATATATTTATCCTTAAACTTGTAAACTACATTTATATAATGAAATTAACAATTTTAATGTTTTATTAAAATAAAGTAGCTATGCAGGGGAATTGGATGTCGACCTCTATCAAATTTTGTTTATTAATACATTATATTATCAAAATATTAATTTCATTAAGAAACTCGATAGGCGAAGGTCGACCTAATTCGGGATCTTAGACTAATATAGGTCTCAATGTTTTATAGAAATTTATAAATTTATGTTGGGCCGCATTCATTGGAGTGCTAGGCCGCATGCGGCCCTGGACTATACGATAAAAAATGCATATTTCCTTCGCTTATGGATAATCTAAATCGAAAAATGGAAGAAAAAGTAAAAAAAATTTAAGGCTTGGCGCGCTCTTTTATGTTTATACTACGCTGCAAAGCCCGCCTTCGGCAGGCTTTGCAGCTTGCTCCCAGCGCGCCAACCGTCGCTCAACATCACACCGCGAGACAGAGTCTAATTCTTGTGAACGACTGTATTTCTTAAGCTTCTAGAAGATTCGGTAGATAGAGTATACAGGGGTCGGAGCCATGAATGGGCTAAACCGGACAAACCAAGATACTGCTTACTGCTTTATTATATAGTATTGATTATGATATGGTCTTAAAATATCTATAACAATATAGTCAATTTGTTCTCAAAATGGCCTCTAGCTTGAAAGTTTTGAATTAGTTTTGATTTCTTCAATTTTATATGTTTTTTTTTTAAGGTGCTGAATCCGAATCTAAGGTTTGCTAACAAAATTTCGTGACGCAAAATTGAAAAAATGCAAAAAGAAAATAGATCTCATTTTTGGCAGTTTTTTGCTTATAACTCGAAAACCCACTAATAGTTCATGAAAAATAAATTTGTTAAAATTATGAAATTCAAGTTATTATTATAAAATCCACTACGGAGTCCAGAGGGCGTAGGCGTAGCCCCCTGCCCTGCTTAAGAAAAAATTATTCCAAAGCAAAGTTCTCTATTATAAATATCGTTTTATAAAATGTAAATTAGCCGAGATCTAGGGCCACCCTACCCTCATACATATGGGAATATGCTTGTGTGCTACCCTCATCACCCACACACATTCATAGGTGTATTAATTAATTGCATTTTTTTTATTAATGCGTAACGGTAAATGACGCGTGAATAAACCTTTTATAAATGATCTGGAAGTGAAAAATAGTCTGCATTAGGATTACATTTGTCATTTATTAAAATATTTATTTATATCCATTTATGAAAATAACAGATATGTTATTTTAGATTGAGCTTTCTAGGCAATTAGCTTAAAACAATACAAACAGAAAAACTTGCTGAAACATGCATATATTATTATACAATGTTCATTAAACAATTATGAATATTCTTAATTCGTTTATGAACGACTCTTTATGGATGAGGGAACCATTATTGGATTTATAAAAATAAATTATTATTATCATTTCCGTCCATAATGGGTATTAATGAGAGTTTTTTTTTTTATGGAAATTTAGGACAAGTTTTTGTCTGATTTTTTTTTATTTATTTTTTCACCAACGTTTCTTCGAATTTGCCGACTATTTTCAGGATTTCAAATAGTTACATCATTTTTATCTCCGTTACCAATGACCATCATAAATTCAAAAAATCCGGTAGATTCACATAAACAATAACACTGTTCGACAAAAATTTCACCCCGTAAACCTAACAATGGATTCCAGTCAAGTTTTTTACGCTGATTATCATGCAATTTCCCGATTTTTCACTACACGTCAGAGTTTTGAGATATTATCGGTCAAAACAACGAATAATTTGTGTTGATTAATGTCCATTATGATTAGTAGATTAAAAATTCAGTTTATTGGACAAAGTTTTTTTATTGAAGTTCTTCTTCAATTTTGTACAACGCTTCGTATCTCTCGAGACTTTCTCAAGTACTCAATTGGCTAGAACAACATTAGTTGAAATAAAGATAAAAATTCTACTATGTCTCAGTTATTTTTATCTTTATTTCAACCAATGTTGTTCTAGCCAATTGAGTACTTGAAAAGTCTCGAGAGAGACGAAACGTTGTACAAAAATTGAAGAAGAACTTCAATAAAAAAACTTTGTCCAATAAACTGAATTTTTAATCTACAACGAATAATGACATTTTGACCTTAATTTCGAGTACCATTAGATATTAAAAAACAATATTTAAAATCAAAGTATTTTAATGATGTAATAGAAAACAGCTTCCTCTTTGATTTTCAAATTACTACTTGTTTTTAGCTCAATTAGAACTTCTCGACCTCATAACTAAAAAAACTAAATCTACTTGATTATAGAGGATAATAAACATAGATGAAAACATAAATGTTCTTAATTTTTGAAGTTATAACTCGAGTTTTAATTGAGCTAAATTCAAGTGGGTATTTGAAAATCAAAGGGGAAGCTGTTTTTCTATTACGTCAACTAAATATTTTGATTTCAACAAATATTGCTGTTTAATATTTAATGGGATTCGAAAATAAGGTCAAAATGGGTCTTTTTCGTTATTTTGACCGATAATATCTCAACATTCTGACGTGTTGTAAAAAAATCGAGAAATTGCATGATAATCAGCGTAGAAAACTTGACTGGAATCCATTGTTAGGTTATACGGGGGAAATTTTTGTTTAATTATTGTCGAACAGTGTAATCAGATAAACAGTTTCAGAAACAATACAAACAGAATCAAGATAAAAGTAAACAAATATTTTATGAAATATTCAATTTACTATGAGTTAAGATTTCTAGGTCACTTGCTAATCACATAAAAATTAAAAAATAAAAGAGATAAATTTTTTTAATGAATACATTTCTGAGCTGTAAGCTCATTTTCAGGAACGTACAGAATTATAACATATACCATATGTATATTGAAAAAAATTTGCCTCTTTTATTTTTTAAATTTTAATATAAAACAAGTGACCTAGAAAGATTAACTCATAGTAAATGAATATTTAATATAATATTTATTTACTTTTTATCTTTATTAAAGATGTTTCACCTTGCACCAACCCCGCAATCCCTATTAATTACAAAACACAGAATCAGACTAACACAAGTTTTTTTAGAACAATTGTTGAACGGAATCATTTTGTTTTAGGCATCCATTTATACATGGAAATATCAAATTTAAATAAAACTATAATATTTTTTGAATTTGGATATTTCCTTGTATGAAAATGGATACCTAAGTAAAATGATTCCGTTCAATATTGTCTCTAAAACTGTGCTGCTTGATTCTGTGTTTGTATTGTTTCTGAAACTGTTTATCTAATTACTTACCGTTTATGTGAATGTACCGGATTTTTTAATTTCTGATGATCATTGTTAACGGAGATATAGAAAAACAATGTATTTACGACTAATGTGTGATATAACTGCTTAAAACTCCCGAAGAAGTCGCCAAAGTCGACGAAATGTTGGCGAAAAATAAATATAAAAATCGACACAAAAAACCTGTCCTTAATTCTCTCTCTATTAAAAACTATCATTTTATAAAAATAAAGCAGACATAATAATTATAATAAATAAATAATTCTTAAATTCTTTTATTATCATGGGAACACATGATAAAGTATTGTAGGTAATTCAAGTGGTAATTTGAAAATCAAAGGGGAAGCTGTTTTCTATTACGTCAACTAAATATTTTGATTTCAAATATTGCTGTTTAATATTTAATGGGATTCGAAAATAAGGTCAAAATGGCCTTTTTCGTTATTTTGACCGATAATATCTCAACATTCTGACGTGTTGTAAAAAAATCGAGAAATTGCATGATAATCAGCGTAGAAAACTTGACTGGAATCCATTGTTAGGTTTACGGGGGAAAATTTTGTTTAATTTTTGTCGAACAGTGTAATCAGATAAACAGTTTCAGAAACAATACAAATACAAATACAGAATAAGAATCATTTTACTTAGGTATCCATTTTCATACATGTTAATATAAAATTTTCAAAAAATATTAAAACTATAATATTATTTAAATTTGATATTTCCCTGTATGAAAATGGATACCTATGTAAAATGATTCCGTTCAATATTGTTCTAAAACTGTGTTTGTATTATTTCTGAAACTGTTGATCTGATTTTTGTTTATGTGAATGTACCGAATTTTTTGAATTTCTGATGATCATTGTTAACGGAGATAAAGAAAAAACAATGTATTTTTGACCAATGTGTGATATAACTGTTTAAAACCTCTGAAGAAGTCGCCAAAGTCGACGAAATGTTGGCGAAAAATAAATAAAAAAAATCACACAAAAAACCTGTCCTTAATTCTTATTATTTATTTATTTATTGTATATATAGAATTATAGAAAATTCAATACAAGAATTAAGTACAAATAAGCAGATTTGTGAACAAATATAACAATAAACTACCCCCCCTCCCCTCATTCATTTATAATAAATGAACGGAGACGCAGAGCACAAATTGTATAAGCTTCTCAACTTTTGTAAGCTCAAAGGCCTCAAAATATCCCAAAAATCTTCAGCATTCTCAATAGAATCCCTCAAATAGACTTCCCTCAACGCATTGTATTCGGGCATACATTTAAAATATGAAATAAATTTTCATTTTCTTAATTCTTATTAAAAAACTATCATTTTATAAAAATAAAGCAGACATAATAATAATAATAATAAATAAATAATTTTAAATTGTTTTATTATCATGGGAAACAGATAAAGTATTGTAGGTAATCATTCTCGTGACAAGCGCGACGTCAAAGGGTCCTCAGATAAAGACTACGGAACCCATATGATCTCTTCATGATTAGCAAATTTCTAAATTGGCAAAATTTGTTCGTTATCTCAAATGACAATTACAAACAAAATCTAAAATCAAAACGTATCATTAGTCAACGACGGACGACGTTCATTTTATATTCATTCATTTTCAAAGTTGAACCCTTCATTTGTGTCATTTTGAAATATCCTCTGATTAAGCTGCCCCAAAGGAGGCTTTGGGGGATGTCACCCGAGTGCTACTTTTGGACTATCTGAGTGGATTAAGGGACTTGAGCTCACAGAGGAATGTCGAAATAGTAAATTGCCACCAGATACGGGCTCTCTCTGTCTGCTGGCAGGTGCCTTTCATCGTCAGAGATATTCTTTTTTTGATTTAATCGGGGCTTAACCAAATTTTCGACCTCTTTAGAAAACGTTTATACTCTATCACATTTATTTTCAACCACCCATAGAATATTAGACAATTCATTCATCTTTAATACATATAAAAAGTAAAAATTCCCCCAAGAAAAGTATTTATTAACATTATTATGTTGGTATACGAGTATTAGGGAACGTTCAGAATATCACAATATACACTACAGTGCAAAAAATCGATCCACCAATAAAAACATTATTAAATAGCAAATTATTTTTAAAATTTTTACAAATAACCATATAATTTGTTCTATATAATAAAAATGAATTTCTGTTTTTTCGTAAGCGCAGATCTCTCAAATGCCTGGACCGATTTGGCTAATTTTTTTTTAAATGTTCGTAATAGTCCAATTCGGGTTAATACGTAAAAAAAATTTGAAAAAATGCCCGGAAAATTGGAAAATTCAGGAAAAACTAAAAAAAAATCAGGTTAGCCAACATAGCTTGCCAGACAATTAAAGAACTAAACGAGCAAAAAAAACAAGTGTTGGCGGCCCTGTTTGTAAGATTTTTGAGTGTCATTCATTCTCAATAGTTCTAACCACATTATCGTTGAAGAATTTAAAAAAACTATGTATTTTTTTTAAAGTACATTTAAAAAAAAAATAAAAATTAAACTGCAACGGATCGTTGCTAAACTTTATCCAAATTCATTTGAAATATTAATATGTTTATTTCTTTATTATTAATCAGATATCACTTGCAATTTGAAGTTCATGTTGATTAATTAATTCAAAAATATTGATCGATTCTCCTTTAACAGTCGAGGAATAACCATTCTACATTCGATTTTTGACGTTTCGGTTTTTATTGGTAGCCATTGCTGAAGACATGGAGGAATCGACTTAAAATCAAGAAAAAACTGCAACGGATCGTTGCTAAACTTTATCCAAATTCATTTGAAATATTAATATGTTTGTTCCTTTATTATTAATCAGATATCACTTGCAATTTGTAGTTCATATTGACATTAATTCAAAAATAATTCTCATTTAATAGTTGAGGAATAACCATTCAACATTTGATTTTTGACATTTCGGTTTTATTGGTAACCATTGCTGAAGACATGGAGGAATCGACTTAAAATCAAAAATAGCCATCGATTCTCATCTAATACTTGAGGAATAACAATTCTACATTAGGTTTTTGACGTTTCGATTATTATTGGTAACCATTGCTGAAGGCATGGAGGAATCGACTTAAAATCAAAAATAACGATCGATTCTTATCTAATACTAGAGGAATAACCTTATTGCATTCCATTTTTGATGTTTTGACTATTAATGGCAACCTCTACTGAAAACGTGGAAGAATAGACTTAAAATCAAAAAGACTAAATTCTTTTATGGCAAACAACTCAAGCTTGAGTTGTTTACCAAAAAGAATTTAGTCTTTTTGATTTTAAGTCTATTCTTCCACGTTTTCAGTAGAGGTTGCCATTAATAGTCAAAACATCAAAAATGGAATGCAATAAGGTTATTCCTCTAGTATTAGATAAGAATCGATCGTTATTTTTGATTTTAAGTCGATTCCTCCATGCCTTCAGCAATGGTTACCAATAATAATCGAAACGTCAAAAACCTAATGTAGAATTGTTATTCCTCAAGTATTAGATGAGAATCGATGGCTATTTTGATTTTAAGTCGATTCCTCCATGTCTTCAGCAATGGTCACCAATAAAAACCGAAACGTCAAAAATCCAATATAGAATGGTTATTCCTCAAGTAATAGATGAGAATCAATCGCTATTTTTGGTTTAAAGTCGATACCTCTATGTCTACAGCAATGGTTACCAATAAAAACCGAAACGTCAAAAATCCAATATAGAATGGTTATTCCTCAAGTATTTGATAAGACTCAATCGCTATTTTTGGTTTAAAGTCGATTCCTCTATGTCTTCAGCAATGGTTACCAATAAAAACCGAAACGTCAAAAATCCAATATAGAATGGTTATTCCTCAAGTACTAGATGAGAATCAATCGCTATTTTTGGTTTAAAGTCGATTCCTCTATGTCTTCAGAAATGGTGACCAATAAAAACCGAAACGTCAAAAATCCAATATAGAATGGTTATTCCTCAAGTACTAGATGAGAATCAATCGCTATTTTTGGTTTAAAGTTGATTTCTCTATGTCTTCAGGAATGGTTACCAATAAAAACCGAAACGTCAAAAATCCAATATAGAATGGTTATTCCTCAAGTATTTGATGAGAATCAATCGCTATTTTTGGTTTAAAGTCGATTCCTCTATGTCTTCAGCAATGGTTACCAATAAAAACCGAAACGTCAAAAATCCAATATAGAATGGTTATTCCTCAAGTATTTGATGAGACTCAATCGCTATTTTTGGTTTAAAGTCGATTCCTCTATGTCTTCAGAAATGGTGACCAATAAAAACCGAAACGTCAAAAATCCAATATAGAATGGTTATTCCTCAAGTATTTGATGAGACTCAATCGCTATTTTTGGTTTAAAGTCGATTCCTCTATGTCTTCAGAAATGGTGACCAATAAAAACCGAAACGTCAAAAATCCAATATAGAATGGTTATTCCTCAAGTACTAGATGAGAATCAATCGCTATTTTTGGTTTAAAGTCGATTCCTCTATGTCTTCAGCAATGGTTACCAATAAAAACCGAAACGTCAAAAATCCAATATAGAATGGTTATTCCTCAAGTATTTGATGAGAATCAATCGCTATTTTTGGTTTAAAGTCGATTCCTCTATGTCTTCAGAAATGGTGACCAATAAAAACCGAAACGTCAAAAATCCAATATAGAATGGTTATTCCTCAAGTACTAGATGAGACTCAATCGCTATTTTTGGTTTAAAGTCGATTCCTCTATGTCTTCAGAAATGGTGACCAATAAAAACCGAAACGTCAAAAATCCAATATAGAATGGTTATTCCTCAAGTACTAGATGAGAATCAATCGCTATTTTTGGTTTAAAGTTGATTTCTCTATGTCTTCAGGAATGGTTACCAATAAAAACCGAAACGTCAAAAATCCAATATAGAATGGTTATTCCTCAAGTATTTGATGAGAATCAATCGCTATTTTTGGTTTAAAGTCGATTCCTCTATGTCTTCAGAAATGGTGACCAATAAAAACCGAAACGTCAAAAATCCAATATAGAATGGTTATTCCTCAAGTACTAGATGAGAATCAATCGCTATTTTTGGTTTAAAGTCGATTCCTCTATGTCTTCAGCAATGGTTACCAATAAAAACCGAAACGTCAAAAATCCAATATAGAATGGTTATTCCTCAAGTATTTGATGAGAATCAATCGCTATTTTTGGTTTAAAGTCGATTCCTCTATGTCTTCAGCAATGGTTACCAATAAAAACCGAAACGTCAAAAATCCAATATAGAATGGTTATTCCTCAAGTATTTGATGAGACTCAATCGCTATTTTTGGTTTAAAGTCGATTTCTCTATGTCTTCAGCAATGGTTACCAATAAAAACCGAAACGTCAAAAATCCAATATAGAATGGTTATTCCTCAAGTATTTGATGAGACTCAATCGCTATTTTTGGTTTAAAGTCGATTCCTCTATGTCTTCAGAAATGGTGACCAATAAAAACCGAAACGTCAAAAATCCAATATAGAATGGTTATTCCTCAAGTACTAGATGAGAATCAATCGCTATTTTTGGTTTAAAGTCGATTCCTCTATGTCTTCAGCAATGGTTACCAATAAAAACCGAAACGTCAAAAATCCAATATAGAATGGTTATTCCTCAAGTATTTGATGAGAATCAATCGCTATTTTTGGTTTAAAGTCGATTCCTCTATGTCTTCTGCAAAGGTAAGGGATAAGAAAACAACGCAGTTGCTATGGTTACTTATAAAATTTCCTCCCAAATTTTTAGCATTTCACAGAGAGAAGCCTATCCATTCTTATTTAAGCAAGGCTAAATGAGCTATATTAAAAGGTTCAAATGAATAAATTTTAAAGAATTTAAAAAATTAAAAGTACTCTCTTACTCTAGAGTAAAGTACTTTAAAATATAATTTTACTAAAAACTTTATTTATCCTTTTTGTGGTCCCCAAGGTACTTAATTAGGATATTAAATTTCATCAAAATTGGTTAAGTCATTTTCAAGATATTTAGAAAAAACTAAAAAAGTACTGAAATAAAGTACTAATGTTTGTGGGTCGATATGTACCAAAAACTAATCAGCGCTTCATTTTGTTCAAAGAATGCTAGGTTTTCAATTTCATTTCAATCGGTGTAACGGTGTGGAAAAAATCGTGGGCCAAAAAAACGATAACATACATCCATCCATACATACATACATACATCCGCACGCACTAAATGAAAAAATCGCACTTTTTGGCCTCTCGACGAGACCCCATGTAATTTTTGGCAAAACCGTCACGTGCTAAAATTCAACCTAATTGAATACTACAATTTGTGACTTTAATTGAGTCCATGGGTTCCGTAGTCTTTACCTGAGGACCCTTTGAAGCCACGCTTGCTCCCGAGAGCGATTGCAATACTTTACCCATGCTTTGCATTGGATAAAGTAAAAAACAATCGATTCTTATCTAATACTAGAGGAATAACCTTATTGCATTCCATTTTTGATGTTTTGACTACTAATGGCAACCTATACTGAAAACGTGGAAGAATCGACTTAAAATCAAAAAGACTAAATTCTTTTATGATAAACAACTCAAGCTTGAGAATGAGAAATTTTTTATAAATAGATTGTATTGTATACTTTTGTGTCTACCAAAATGAATAATAATTGTAATTTTCAAGTCTTCTTATCTATAATAATACCTACATATAATATAACTTTTTTTATTTTCCCTTAATGATAACAAGTGGATTTTTAATACATTTTAAATATTTGTTTCATCTTATTTGTTATGAGTGTATATTGCAGTTAAATAGAATCTCAAATTATATCCTATTTAAGACTTTATAATAAAACAATTATATTTATTCTCTGTAACTAATAAAACATCAATAAAGCAGTCACGTGGGGGTTCAGGGGTGAAGCCCTTGACATAGCAAAAGGCCCGCCGGAGGCGGGCCTTGAAGCTAGTATTCAATAAATATTGTGGATAATTTTTGAATTTTATAAAAAAAAATAAGTCAAATTAAATTAAAAGATACAATTACATATTTTCATACTTTCTCAATATCACTTTACAATAAATAAAATTTTAATAAAAGATCAAATTCCATTTGAAATATCAATAAAATGAATAATTTTGAATTAAGCATCATTGATAGAAAGATAAAATATACAAAATGGATATTTCTGAAGTTCAAGCAGTTCAAATTGTGTTTGTGCCTAATTAATCAAGTACTAAGTCAACGACAAGTGGCAAGTACACTTGCAATAAGCAAAAATTTAAATAATGTATGGTTACTTGAAAAAAAAATTAAAAATGTTTTACTATTTAATAAAGTTTTTATTGCTGGATCGATTTTGTTGCACTTCAGTGTATATATATATATATATCTTAAATTGAAAGTTTTTGCCGAGAGTAGCAGAATTTTTATATATTGAAGGAGACAATAAAAGAGTGGTCTTCTGCTGGAATTATAAATTTTATTTATTTATAACTAGTTATAAATAAATAAAATTTATAATTCCAGTAGAAGACACACTTTTTATTGTCTCCTTCAATATATATATCTTAGACACTTAGATCAATTTCTACGAAATTTCGCATAGACATGTCATGGTGCACCCTATCCCTATACGACCTTATGAAAATATCTCAATAAATGAAATTGATAGTGAGCCAAAAGAGGGGGAGGGAGGGTATTTTCAAATAAGAATAGAAGAAAGGTGATATTTCTAATAAATTAATGGTTAATTGGCCCAAAATTAAGAAGGGGGGGTTCTTTTCGTAAACAATACTGTTCTATAAAAATTTGTAACCGTAAACCTAACAATGGATTCCAGTAGAGTTTTATACGCTTATTCTCATGCAATTTCCCGATTTTTTATAACAGGTCAGAAGAGTCTTGAGATATTATCAGTCAAAACGACTAAAAAGGCCATTTTGGCCTATTTTCGAGTCCCATAAAATATTAAACAGAAATATTTTAAATCAAAATATTTTGTTGACGTAATAACAGCTTCCTCTTTGATTTTCAATATACTACTTGTTTTTAGCTGAATTAAAATAAGAGTTATAACTAAAAAACTAAGACCTTATGTTTTTTAACTATTTTTTTATCATTAAAATTATTGGATAAAATACTTGGTAGATTTCATTAAGATATAAAAATAAAACGAATTTATTTTTGGAGAATCTTTAATCTCGATATATATATATCGAGATTAAAGATTCTCCAAAAATAAATTCGTTTTATTTTTTTATATCTTAATGTGAAACCTACCAAGTATTTTTATCCAATAATTTTAAAAAATGTTTCACCAAGTACCAACACCAAATTCCTTAAAAACTATTGAAGATGCTAGTCAAGCAAAATTATTGGTGTTTTACAGAAGAATTCTGAACAAGTTGGAACGATGTAATAGTCATTTATGATTTCTCTCTACCTGCCATATTTTTTTATCTTTTATAATCACGTTTGTTAGTTATAATTCGAGTTCTAATTCAACTATAAACAAGTGATAATTTGAAAATCAAAGAGGAAGCTGTTTTCTATTACGTCAACAAGATATTTTGATTTCAAATATTGCTGTTTAATATCTAATGGAGCTCAAAAATAAGGTCAAATGGCCCTTTTCGTCATTTTGACCGATAATATGTCAAAACTCTAACGTGTAGTAAAAAATCGGGAAATTGCATGAGAATCAGCGTAGAAAACTCTACTAGAATCCATTGTTAGACATTTTTGTTTAATTTTTGTCGTGCAATGTAATTATACCTACTCTAAATTATTTTATTAACTATAAACTAAAAAAGAGAAGCCAAGTATATGGGAAAGTCGTGTGGTGAGCACACATAGTTATAGTTTCTTTATTTTTTGCTTTATTTTATTTATTTTTAAATTCTAGTATGTATTATATAAATCTAGTAAGCTTCTGAACATGTAAGTAAGTAAACCGATTTCTCTAAAGGACTTGAATATTTTTAAAAGTTTTTTATTTGAACAATTGTGCTTTTTAAGTGAGCATAGAAGAGGAAGAATTTTCAAACTTGGATTAGAATTGTATGAGTAAGTTGACAAGAGACTTTTTGTTTGAGTTTATTTTTGAATTGAATATTGAGAGATATTATATTTGATTTCGACTGAGTGAATCCCTTGAGAGATCTACAAATACAAACTTAAAATTATTCTTCAAGCCCATTCGATAGCTTGATTAGTTGTGATTTGTAATAATCGAAACCAGAATTACAAATACAAGTAGAGATTAACCAGCTTTAGTTAATCCCAGTCATGTTTTTTGCATCCCAACGGAATTGTCCAGGGATAAGTAGATCAGGGGTGCCCAACCTTTTTACAGTCGTCTTATTTACTTATTTTCCTACGAGCTTTTCGTGCGTGCCTTCGGCACGCCCTCGAAGCTCGGCCCTCCGGGCTGGTGCTCTGGCGGGCAGCGTCTTGGTCCAAAAATTGTATTCCTCTTTAAAAACCACACTCCAAATGTATACCCGTAAACTACCGAAAATACATCGTCTCTTAAAAGTTTCGCCTCTTTAATTTTTGAGTGGTGGGGGGGGGGGGGGAGGAATAATTATGAATATATTTAATGTTTCTTAATTTAAAATGAATTGGAGTCTTTCATTTCAAAATTACAATTATATTTCAAATTTTCCTGGTTAATGAAAATCGATTGGAGCCATCAGTTTAAAATCCGAGCTGACAATTATATTTCAAATTTCCCTCGTTAATTAATATACATTTAATGTTTCTTAATTTAAAATCTATTGGTGTTTTTACTTTATCCAATGCGAAGCATGGGAGAAAGTATTGTAATGGGTCTCGCGGCAAGCGCGACTTCAAAGGGTCCTCAGGTAAAGACTACGGAACCCATGGACTCAATTAAGGTCACAAATTGAAGTATTCAATGAGATTGAATTTTAGCACGTGACGGTTTTGCCAAAAATTACCTGGGATTTCGTCGAGAGGCCAAAAAGTGTCATTTTTTTTGGAAGTGCGTGGGGATGTATGTATGTATGTATGTATGTGTGTGTGTGTGTGTTATCGTTTTTTTCGTCCACGATTTTTTCCACACCTTTGCGCTGATTGAAATGAAATTGAAAACCTACCATTAGTTTAACAAAATGAAGCGCTGATTAGTTTTTGGTACATATCGGTCCACAAACATTAGTACTTTATTTCAGTACTTTTTTAGTTTTTTCTAAATATCTTGAAAATGACTTAACCAATTTTGATGAAATTTAATATCCTAATTAAGTACCTTGGGGACCACAAAAAAGGTTAAATAAAGTTTTTAGTAAAATCATATTTTAAAGTACTTTACTCTATAGTAAAATAGAACTTTTTTTTAATTTTAAATTCTTTAAAATTTATTCATTTGATCGTTTTAATATAGCTCATTTAACCTAACTTAAGTAAGAATGGTTAGGCTTCTCGCTGTGAAATGGTAAAAATTTGGGAGGAAATTTTATAAGTAACCATAGCCTCCGCGTTGTTTTCTTATCCGTTACCATTGCTGACGACATGGAGGAATCGACTTAAAATCAAAAATAGCTATTGATTCTCATCTAGTACTTGAGGAATAACCATTCTACATTGGATTTTTGACATTTCGGTTTTTATTGGTAACCATTGCTGAGGACATGGAGGAATCGACTTAAAATCAAAAAGACTAAATTCTTTTTGGTAAACAACTCAAGCTTGAGTTGTGTGCCATAAAAGAATTTAGTCTTTTTGATTTTAAGTCGATTCTTCCACGTTTTCAGTAGAGGTTGCCATTAATAGTCAAAACATCAAAAATGGAATGCAATAAGGTTATTCCTCTAGTATTAGATAATAATCGATTGTTATTTTTGATTTTAAGTCGATTCCTCCATGTCTTAAGCAATAATTACCAATAAAAACCGAAATGTCAAAAATCCAATGTAGAATTGTTATTCCTCGACTGTTAAATGAGAATCGATCATTATTTTTGAATTAAAGTCAACATGAACTGTCAAATTGCAATTGATATCTGATTAATAATAAAGGAATAAACATATTAATATTTCAAATGAATTTAAATAAAGTTTAGCAACGATCCGTTGCAGTTTATTTTTTCATTTTCATTCGAGTTCAAATGAATACAATATTATCTCGACACAAAGTCTAAATCAAAAATTTATAGTTTTAGTAACTAGAAATCATGGTATAAATATTAATGTCAGATTGGTCTAATGGATAAAGCTAGAGGACCTTAGTTCAAGAGTTCGTCGGTTCGATTCTAGGCAAGACGGTAATTTTTTTAGAGAAATTTCTCTAAGCGTTGTTACAAATTAATCTAGACAAATGTATATAGTATTATAAACTTTCAAATTAATACACATTATGGACAGAAATGATAATAATAATACTAAGTACATAGTAGTATTTTTCTAAAATCATCTTTTTGGTGTAATGAAAATTCACACATATATGTGTCCCTTCAGAAATGGGGCAGCAGTATGATAAAGTCACGTGGTCTGTTTGAGACACGCCAAATTTGTTTGTTTAATAATAGGACAAGTGGGGGAAAAAAAAGAAAAAGTGGAAAAATAATGATTATTGCTCAACTCTAGTGAGGGGAATAATAATATTAAAATAAAATTTATAGTCCAATTATGATAAGATCGAATGGGGGGAGGTGGAGGATTTTTCCCTTGAAATGAGCAAAAGGGTGAATCCCACACGCTTTTTATCGCTGACAAACGAGTGGCTGGCTGACTGGGTGGGTGGCTATTGTTCAGAAGGGCATTGTGTGCCCTGTGATCAACTGCTATCCATCTATGCCTATCACCCACCAACCACCTCGGAATAATTATTATTCAATTGTTAGGCGCTTCCTTCCAAACAATAGACGCCTAATTAATACGAATAAAACGTACAAATCAAAAATACTGAAATACTGTGACAGGATGAGAGAGTTGGATTTTAAAAAAAATATATTCCATTTCATATACTAGTAATAATAATAATAATCAAAAAAAAAAAAGTATCTCTATTCATTGGAAATTCTTACAACATATTGAATTTATAGTCCATTGTGTTTACGTGTTAAATAAAATCAACCCCTAAATCTAATTTTTCTTTGTTTTACAAAATAATAATTCAATTTCGAATATGGAGGGGAATAACACGACACGGTTTATTCTGTATTTTTTTATACAAGGTCTATATATCTTGGTTATTTATTAGAGAGCGCAAATCAGGAAGAATAATCAATTTTCGAAATTGAAAATGATACTTGAATGATGAATGTAGTACCTGGAACACCGAGCGTTGCTCGGTAAGTTTTTTCTTTAGTTCAAAGTGATATATTAATATTATTTTTAATAATTTAATATTCAATAAAAAATACCTCTAATTAATCAAATTGACAAATTCTAATATATAATAATATTTGTAATGAACTATGTATTAGTGGGATATAAAATTGAAAAACTAATAATCTTCTCTTAAACGAGCAAAAATAGTATATATAGTACCTGGAGGCACCGAGCGATGCTCGGTAACTTCTTCCTTCAGTTAAAAGCTTTATTTTAATATTATTTTTAATTTAAAATTCTGATAAAAAGGTCGATTTTTTATTTGAAAGCCGTTTTCAAATTAAAAAAAATACAAATATATATAATGTATTCGACCACTGTGTTATTTTTTCAGAAAATTGAGACCTGCTTATGCGAAAGATATTTTTAAATAAATTCTTGATTATTTTTTATTCTATTAAATAAATAAGGTTCTTTATAAAAACAATTATAAAACGTTTATTAATAATTCTAACGTTTAGGGAGAACAACAAACCACAAACACAATACTTCTTCAAGGCCTTTGAGAATAAAGGATTTACCCGACCCATTGTCTGCCTGAGCACAAAAGGAAAAGGGAAACCTTTTTTTAAAACCCTAAGAATGGGATTTGTCTACCTGAGAATAATTAATTTGATTACGAAAAAACCCATCAAAAACAATTTTGTCGAAGATGAGACCGTGACAGATCGAATTGTCACCCCAAAAACCCCCTAACCCGTGAATTTCATCAAAATCGGTAGAGTCGTTTTCAAAATAGAACTAAGATATCAAATATATAAACAAACAAATATATATACAAATAAATATACAATTTTTGCTCGTTTAATAAGAGTAGATATATATCAGGTCGGGTTCTCAAAAACGGCTCTAACGATTTGGATGAAATTCACGAGTTATGAGGGTTTAGTTTTGGACATTCGATCTGCTCTTCGGCTAAGTTGTTTTTGATGGGTTTTTTGTTAATTGAAATATTTATTCACAGGTGGTTGACTCTATAAAAATGTATATTTACATTTTTATACAATTTCTTTTTAATTATTAATTGGTTTTTTAATTTTAAATTCCACTAATAGATCATTACAAATATTATTATATATATATAACAAAAAAGTTAGACAATTTAATTGATTATACATCCCGGTCCGCTCTATAGCGATTAAATTCCCAAGAGCCAGGCTAACGATAGACATACTCCCGCGCCTCTCGGACTCGTTGCGTTCCCGCAGTAATCTAAACAAATATAAACTTTCTTTTGAGTCACCCTGTATATGTTAGAGAAAGATTAATGATGTTTTGTCTTATAGAAAAACTATTTTTGACAAAGAGTGATAAAATGACCTACTGAGGAAGTCAAAATAAATTGACCTAACGTGTGGCCCACTTAATAAAAACTCTGGTTTATAGATATAATTGGATTGGCCTCTGAACGGCACATACATAGACTTAATTTTGTATAGATCATTCCTAAGTAATATTTGAAATCATTTAGATTATTCCTCAAGACAAATTCTAGGCTCGTACACGCCTGAATATAGGCAATTGATTCGTCACACCTTCTTCATAGTTGCGTAAAATCTAGGCTCTACAGAAAAGTACTACACATTGAGGGGGTTTTGGCGCCCCTTAACGACTGGCCTATCGTTCTGTCTTTCGTATAATATATTAATTATTGTATTTGTGAATGTCCTCCTGAAATCAACCATTTTGAATTGGCTTGATCTTAAAATATTCTTGACATCTTCACTAGTTATTTACTCCCCGAGGGGTGAACCGAGACCTAATATGTACTTGTACTTTTAAATATTTGGAAGTACTTCAAAATATTTCCAAGTACTTCCAAATATTTCCAAGTAATTTCAAATATTATTTCCAAGTACTTCCAAATATTTCCAATCGCGGATCACCTCTCGTTTACCCCTAAAAACGACTGGATTCGTCGTGTAAGAATTCCACTTTCGGAGTGTGTTCTGATCACACTACAGTTATTTGCATTCTGAAATAACGCCCAAAATGTTCACTAGCTCTCGGTCTGAAAAAAATTTATTTGTCATGAACTATTAGTGGGTTTAAAAATACGTCAGCATCGCCGCGCAAGCCGATTATATTAAGTATAGATGGATAGATAGAGAGATATAATAAATTAATTCTTGTCATGTTCCTTACATGGAATTGAATGGATATAACTACTCGTACATATGTAAGTTGCATGACTAGAATTAATTTGTAATTATGTCATCATCATCATTGTACATAGTATTTACTCCTAAGACTGGTTTGACACAACCATCCGCCACCAGTCAACTCTTTCACTTCTCTAAAAGTCCCACATCCTATAATATAACTTTAGTAATTAAATTATTGAAGATTTTATTTTTGTGATTAATTTTATTAAAATTTTAATTTTTAGTGAAATCACACATAATTAATCTTATCTTATAAGCGAGCAATTCTTGTATATATATATATATATATAGAATCGGTTACTCGAAAAGGGCTCTAATGATTTGGATGAAATTCACGGGTTAGGGGGTTTTTGTGTTGACAATTTGATCTGTCTCATCTTCGGCTAAGTTGTTTTTGACGGGTTTTTTGTTAATTGAAATAATTATTCACAGGTGATTGTCTCGATAAACATTTATAATTACATTTTTATTCAATTTTCTTTTAATAAAATTAATTGGTTTTTTATTTTAAATTACACTAATAGATCATTATAAATACTATTATATATTAAAAATTGCCAATTTAATTAATTAAAGGTATTTTTCTATAAAATAATTTATTAGAATATCAATTTCATTCTCTTAAAAAATCCGACAATTCGAAGAATCGTGATTCCTTCTTCAGGATTCAAAAGGCTCAACGAAAGAACCTCCGTGTATATTAATATTATTTTTAATTGCAATTACATTCAAAACTTTTTGACCAGTGAAACGTCTTGATGATGGCAATAGCGATTTTAAACGTTGATAAAAATATGAATTACATTTATTTTGCTGTGATTAAAAATCGATCTTTTTACCTGAATTTAAAATTAAAAATAATATTATTATATTGTTTTTAATAAATTACCGAGACATCGGTCGGTGATAATACAATAAAACTACAACGTTTCGATTGACTTATTCTGCGATCTTTCTCAAATATGAGCAAATGAGCACCCACTCCAATTTTAAGTTAAGCTAAAAAAAAGTCGGTTTTTTAAAGGTAGTTCGAGAACATCAAACATGATGAATCACTAAGAAATCATCAAAGTTCTAGAGCAACCTTTAAAAATTCACATTTTCAGCTCAAATTTTCACCGATATTTTTACTTTCACATTTATATTATATAGAATATAGTAATGTGAAGTATTGCGATGCTCTGTCTGGCTTTTATTACATATGGAAATAATTTCTGTATAGAAAATAAAAATTTTCAAAAAAGAAATAATTGATTTTTTTTAGAATTTTAATTAATTCATGAGCGAACTCTAAATTTATTTTCGAAATAAAATTTGAAGAGGCGTCTTGAAACATGAAATACCAACATATTTTCATACGGGGCTCAAAAAAGAAAAATGGCCTGTAAAAATGGGCCACCCTAATATACGCTAAAAAATGAAAAATTTAATGAAAAGTTAAAATAGTATAAAAGTTTGAAACAAAATGATATTAAATTATATTAATTGCCAAATTTTAGTTATTATTAGACTTGTAGCCATAAAATTGAGAGAAGACATTCTATTTTGCAGGTGCTTTATTTGATTGATCCCTGCTATTATTATTATTAGTTACTAGTAATTGCAACATAAAGCTATAATCATGTTCCATATTAACTTCGTGAGAATCAGGTAATAAATATCTTAAGGAATTTGGCACGATTCCCAGTATATGTAGGTATGGATTTGCGTGGGTGTCTTTTCTATTAACAATTATACAATTAAATTTAAGACATGTTGCGAATTTCCCTGTTAATCGAGGAATATGTTCAACTTATCATCTTTTTAAATCGATAAAAAGGATGTTTTTTTTTAATAAAATGACGAGAAAAAATAATCCCACCCAAAATATTTTTGTGAAAAAACTGCCAAGTTAAATTTGTCAAAAATAATTAATTTGAAAAAATAGTAGGTACTTTCAATTAAAATGTATTCTTTCTTTTTGAATGACTATCTAGATTTGTGGAATTTTTATTTTAAATATTATCGATGCAATCAACTCTATTAACAAGTTTTAAGGATGAAAAAACGATCTGGCTAGGTCTGGACCTCCACAAATTTCATCTTAATTGATCTTTTCTTAATTAAAATAATTATTGATAGATGAAAATCTCAATAAAAAAGTTTGTTTACATTTTTTTCAATTATCTTTTATTTATTAATTGGTTTTTTAATTTTAAAACCCACTAATAATTTATACCAAATATTGTTATATATTAGAATTTGCCAATTTAATTGATTAAAATTCCTCTTATTAAAAAACACGGACTAAAAATATTATCGCAAGCTAGAAGATCAAGTACAGTCGATGGTGGGGGAAGTAATCTCCGAAATCGAAGCCTCAAATACAATGTATACATTAGTTCATGTAAAAAATTGCTTCAATAAAATTATTATTTATTTAATTGATTAAAAAAAACATTATACAAAATTTATTTATATACCTACCTATATACACATAATCTATGGACCACTAGAAAGCTAGAAACGCAAAAACTGAGTGCGGGGTGTGGATAGATGTGGGGGTGAAGGAGGTGGGGTTCAGCGGTGGGGATCCAGGGGTGGGGTGGGTCAGAGTGGGGGTGAAGTGGTGGGGGCGAGGTGCGTGGTTTCGGGGGGGGGGGGCAGGGGGGAATGTACTATATATATTTATATTTTTACTTTATTTTTAATTTGGTTACCGTGCATTGCTCGGCGGCTCCAGCTACTCTTATCTTATTATATTAAACGAGCAATTCTCGTATATATACAAAACATTTTAATTGTTCATATCTAGTCTTTGGTAAGTCTCAGAGCCTTGAAATTTGAAACTTGAGCTATTTAGAGTCAAACAGTTACCGAACATCGCTCGGTGCTCCAGGCACTTATTTTTATGAAACCTGGTTCTTACGGCATTTGGATAAATTAATGAACTAAATTCGTGACCCTCAAAGTTTCATGAAAATAATAATTGAAATTAAAAGTTTAGAATCCATAAATTTAGACTGTCATTCAAAATGGAAAGAATGCATTTTAATCGAAACTAATATTTTTTCAACTTAATTATTCTTCGCGAATTTAACTTGGCTTCATCCTAGATTTCACTGCTTATTCGAACTTGGTCTGCTTTTTCACAGAAATGTTTTTGGTGGGTTGGCCTTCTTTTTGTCAGCTAATAATGTAGCTTATTTGTATTTTGTATTTTTTTTTTTTATTATAAGAGTTAATTTAACCTTCAGATTTTACCTCTTCATAATAATAAAAATTGCTTAAGAAAATGTTTCACCTAGAACCGAGGGGTGATCCCCGATTGGAAGTAGGTGTACACCTCTTTGGAAGTATTTTGGAAGTACTTGGAAATATTCGGATGTACTTGGAAATATTTGGAAGTACTTGGGAACATTTGGAAGTACCTGGAAATATTTGGAATTACTTGGAAATATTTGGTATTACTTGGAGATATTTGGAAGTACAAGTGGAAGTAGGTGTACAGGATATAAGGTCGCGGTTCACCCCTTGCCTAGAACCAACACCTATCACCTTATCTCTTCATTTTAAAGGTTAAGGGTAGTAAAGTTTTTGTGATTAATCTTTACTTTTATTAATCCCACAAACTCTATTGGTATGCCAAATTTTAGCATAATTTTTTTAGAATTAATTTCATATATTATAATACGAGCCCCGTCCCATCTCATTTGGCCCACCAATATTTTTTCTTTTTAAATAAAATTATGCTAATTCACGGTAAATTTAATTTAAATATTTATTTTTATTATCATTTGGAACAACATTTTAAACAATTTAAAACATTTTATTGTAACATTTAACTTAAAATTATTTTTTAATTGTTAAAAACATATTTTTATAAAAAAATAGTTCTTTGCTTTTCACGAATTTTTTTTTTTAATAATCTTTGAATATGTGAAATAATCAAGTAGGCTTTGTCTTTTTCCAACAAAAGAAAGTTTGCTTTGTTTATTATTAGTAAAAATGACTCGTGGAAAGGTTGTTGATGAAAAAATTCGCTCAATTATTATCAATTTATTTAAAAGGGAAAAATCAAACGCGGAAATTGGCGAACTAGTTAATTTATCAAAGTTTACTGTCAGAAATATTATTCGAGTTTATAAAACAACGGGTACAATAGCTACAAAACCTCGGTATGCGTCGAAATCCAAAATATCAGATGCTGATAGATGGGCATTGAAGAAGATTATTAGAAAAACCAGGCGTTCAAACTATGGTGAATTATCTGTTCTTTGGAGCGATGCTGTGGGGCGAAGTGTTTCAAGATCCACGTGCCATAGAGAAGCCCTTAAGTTAGGTTTCAAAACTTACAAGGTAATTTTATTGAAACTTATTCCAAACTTTTTTTTTGTAATTTTACTAATTTTTTTTAGGCGAAAGAAAAGCCACTCTTGACATTAAAACAAAAGAAAAACCGGCTTAAATGGGCTAAAAGTCACATTAATTGGACGAGTGATGAATGAAATAGTGTCCATTGGAGTGATGAGTCTCGTTTTGAAGTTTGTGTTGGGGACAATCGAAGCAGAGTTATTCGTCAGTTTCAATTCAGATTGTTTAAAAAAGAAAGTAAAATTTCCTGCTCTAGTTATGGTATGGGGTTCAATGTCTGCTAGAGGTGTTGGAAAACTTCACTTCATTGATGGAATTGTAAACACCAATAAATATTTAGAGATTTTAAAAAATCGTTACTTCCAACAATGGAAGATGCATTGCAGAATAATAATAATTTTGTGTTCCAACAAGACGGGGCGGCCTGCCATACATCAAGAAAATCTTTAAAATGGCTTTCTGATCATAATGTTCCACTTTTGGAGTGGGTGGCAAACAGTCCCGACTTGTCACCAATAGAAACTCTTTGGCATAGAATGAAAAAGCTATTACGAATACAACCAGCTAGAAACGTATTTGAATTAAAACACAAATTTCAAAATATTTGGGATACTTTCACTCAAGATGAGTGTCAAAACTTAATAAGTACGTTGCCCAAAAGAGTTCAAGCCGTAATTAAAAATAAAGGAGACGTCACACAGTGCTAAAGGTTTTCGGTTTTTATATGTTTTCTTTGATTTTAACAATTAAAAAATAATTTTAAGTTAAATGTTACAATAAAATGTTTTAAATTGTTTAAAATGTTGTTCCAAATGATAATAAAAATAAATATTTAAATTAAATTTACCGTGAATTAGCATGATTTCATTTAAAAAGAAAAAATATTGGTGGACCAATTGAGATGGGACGGGGCTCGTAGATTCAACGACATCATTTTAAGGGTTAAAAGAGGGAAATTCTGGTTTTCTCGTATCTTTCATTACTCCAAATCTACTATTATGCCAAATTTTATCATCCTAGATTCATTCATATTTAATAGATACAAATTTACATTACATTTTCACCCCTACATTGTAGGGATTTTTTTTGGCTTTTCGGCCTTTCTAAGCATAAGCCAATTTATGATACTATTTATTTTTTCAAATTTGTTTCTACCCCCGGGGTCAGATTTTAGCCGGATGCCTCGAGTCGGATTCGAACTCGAGTCCACTTGGTTAGCTGGCTGGCGCGCTAACCCCTAGCCTATCTCACCCCCTACATTTTAGGGATTAATGGTAGTAAAGATTTCGTTCAAATATTTTCACACGAGCTTTTCGCGCCTTCGGCACACTCGAAGCCGTCCTCAGGCTGGTGTCTGGCGGCGGCGTCTGGTCCAAAAATTTTATTCCTCTTAAAAAACCACACTCCAAATGTATACCCGTAAACTACCGAAAATACATCGTCTCTTAAAAGTTTCGCATCTTTAATTTTTGAGTGGCGAGGGGGGGGGGGGGAGGAACAATTATCAATATATTTAATGTTTCTTAATTTAAAATGAATTGAGTCTTTCATTTCAAAATTCGAATATATATATTTCAAATTTGCCTGGTTAATGAAAATCGATTGGAGCCATCAGTTTAAAATCCGAGCTGAGAATTATATTTCAAATTTGCCTCGTTAATTAATATATATTTAATGTTTCTTAATTTAAAATCTATTGGTGTTTTTTCATTTTCATTCGAGTTCAAATGAATACAATATTATCTAGACACAAAGTCTAAATCAAAAATATATAGTTTTAGTAAAAGAAATCAAGGTATAAATATTAATGTGACATTGGTCTAGTGGTTAGAGCAAAAAGGTCAAACTTGACCGAGCCATTGTATATAGTATTGTATAAATTCCTTCTCTCCATTCCTTTTGTAAATAATTTTCCAAAGAAATTATAAAAACAAGGTTTTTTTTATGCCATTTCCTTGTAAAACAAAAATAAAGTATATCCCTACCTTAATTTAAGAAGGAAAACCCTGAAAATGTATGTAAATAAGTAAATAATATATCAATTCATAACTACGAATACATTGTATGTAATGTAGATTAAACTTAAAAAAAAAAATAATATTCCATATCCTGGAGTGTTAGGGATATTATTGTAAAAAATGTATATAAATCTTTTTGGCTAATAAACACTTTATAAAAAAAAAAGTGGTTAGAGCTGATGACCATAGTTCAAGAGTTCGTAGGTTCGATTATAGGCAAGAGGGTAATTTTTTTAGAGAAATTTCTCTAAGCGTTGTTACAAATTAATCTAGACAAACATATATAGTATTAATTAATGCCCGAAACTCTACCAAGAAACCAAATTTAACATCATAGGATCATTGCATATATAATAGATGCAAATTTCACCCCTCCATTTTAGCGGTTGAAAGAAGGAAAGTCTGTGTTTTGGGAATTTTTTTTGGTTGTGCCACAAAGTCTATTAGCAGGCAAAATTTCATGATGCTGGAATGATTGGAAGTGCCCTAGAGGTTTGGATGACCTGTCAGTCACTCAGTCAGTGAAATTAGATATTTTCTCAGGTCCATATCTCAGAATATATTCAAGTCATATTTTTAAATTTGGTACTCTCGTTAAGATTTTTTTTTTTTTTTTATTAGACTCCATAGTATACATCGGCAATCTGCCCTTGCGGGCAATAAGCTTATTTACAGACAATAAATGAAAAAATGACATGGTTAGTATTTACAATATTTGAGGTAGAATAATGAGAGCTCCATTGAGCTTTACATTAAGGAGTGAATTTTGTATTTAAACTATGATTAAGAATAAATTAGAATTTTTCATTAAATTGAAGGGTTGGTTTTGTCACAAATATAATAAAACAATAATTTTAATAACTATTAGAATTATTTAATTGATAACTATACAGTTTCGGTCACCACTGGTCGACCATCCTCAATAGTTCTAAAAATTGAAATGAAACATTTATTTACATTTTTTCTTTTTATAGAGAATTATATAATACAAAATTTTCTTTTTTTAGAACTACTGAGGATGGTCGACCAGTGGTGACCGAAACTGTATAGTTATCAATTAAATAATTCTAATAGTTATTAAAATTATTGTTTTATTATATTTGTGACAAAACCAACCCTTCAATTTAATGAAAAATTTAAATCAAGTCACTTAAGTTCTGGAAGAAATTTAATAAATAAATTAGAAGTAAACTAAAAATATAAAAAGAAAGAAAAGGTTTGGCGTGATCACGTGAAGCGCTGTGGTAGGTCGATTGGTCTGTGTTTTTTTTAAATTATTGCATAAAAAAACTGTGTTTTTTTAATCTTGTTGGTGGTAGTGTTGATATTATGTCTTGAGCATACTCATTGGGGTGGTGAGTCAGTTTGTTTAGGTACGTGTGGCTGTGATGTCTTATTTCGTCTTTGACTGAGGGGATTTCTATGTCTTTTAGTATTGTGCAGTTTGGTACCCAGCTCGGGGCATCAGCGATTGCTCTCAGCACTTTGTTTTGAAATCTTTGAATAATTTCTATGTTGGATTCGGCTGCTGAGCCCCAGAGTTGTATACCATATGTCCATATTGGTTTTAGTATTGTTTTGTAGATAAGTATTTTGTTGCTTTTAGTCATTTGTGAGCGTCTTCCAATTAGCCAGTATGATTTTTGGAGTTTAAGTCCCAGTTGTTTACGTTTTGTCTTGATGTGCTTTTGCCAGGTTAGCCTTCTGTCCAGATGCATTCCTAGGTACTTTGCGTCGCTAGCCTGAGGATGGGTTTATTGAAGATTTTGATCATGGGGCAAGAGCCTTTTTTTAGGGTGAAAGTTACATGAACTGATTTAGTCTCATTGACGTTGATTCTCCAAGTGTTGAGCCACTTTTCGATATCATTGAGGGTAATTTGTAGTTTACGAGAGGCTAGTTCGGGGTCGTTGTGGATTGAGAGGATAGCAGTGTCGTCAGCGAAAGTTGCAATGGTGGTCAAATTTGTAGTGGGTAGGTCAGCTGTGTATAAGAGGTATAGGAGCGGCCCAAGCGCGCTACCCAACATGTGTATAATTTCAGCTCTGAATCTTAAATGGGTTCCGAACTGCAGGGGGTCGAAATGGTGCGTGTAAATAGCATAGAGCGTGTAAGGCGAAGTCAATGCTCGAACTTGGCCTACGCACCCTGTGCGCTTTGATTCAATTTTCTATCATTTTGGAGTTATTTGATTTTTGGTGAGCATTTTAAAAATATATGAAATTAACATATTTTATTCGAGATCAAAAATATTAAAATATTGTTTTTTTTTTGTTTTTTTTTGGTCCATCCTAATGTAACTACTAGTACCTGGAGGCACCGAGCGATGCTCGGTAACTTCTTCCTTCAGTTAAAACCTTTATTTTAATATTATTTTTAATTTAAATTTCTGATAAAAAGGTCGATTTTTATTTGAGAGCCGCCTTCAAATAAAAAAAATACAAATATATATAGTATTCGCCCATTGTACCCCCCCCCTCACCCCGCTTGACCCCACCCCCGAAACCTCGCCCTAACCCCGGATTCCCCACCTCCTGCACCTGTTTTGATTCAACCATATGATTCATTTTTATTCATCCAATTGTTAATAAATAAAACCTATCAAAATGTGTTGTTTTTTCAGAAAATTGAGACCTGCTTATGCGAAATATATTTTTAAATAAATTCTTGTTTATTTTTTATTCTATTAAATAAATAAAATTCTTTATTAAAAACAATTATAAAACTTTTATTAATATTTCTAACGTTTAGGGAGAACAAAATATGTTAAAATCCACAATCACAATACTTCTTCAAGGCCTTTGAGAATAAAGGATTTACCCGACCCATTGTCTGCCTGGGTACAAAAGCGAAAAGAGTAACCTTTTTTAAAACCCTAAGAATGGGATTTGTCTACCTGAGAATAATTAATTTGATTACGAAAAAATCCATCAAAAACAATTTTGTCGAAGATGAGACCGTGACAGATCGAATTGTCACCACAAAAACCCCCTAACTCGTGAATTTCATCAAAATCGGTAGAGTCGTTTTCAAAATAGAACCAAGATACAAACAAATAAATATACAATTTTTGCTCGTTTAATAAGAGTAGATATATGGATATCATTTCTAACTAGCTAGCCAGTGAAAATAAATAAAAACGATCAACTGGAAACCCCTGGAATGATGATGGATGTTGTCATTTTGTTAAAACACTCTTTCCGGATCATCCCCGTTATCTCTTCTCTCCCCCCCCCCCATTATTATATTATCGATATATAGGATCAAATATTTACCCCCCCGCCCATTCTATTATTTTATTACTTGCAATGCAAACAAATATTTAATATTGAAACATTACCTGGGAATTTTAAAGGTGTAACTATTATTAATATATATTTGAAATTAATAAACTAAACTTGAATGTGTAAGTGAATTTGAAACGAGTTAAGGCAATTTACAATACTTGATAACTTTATGCAATTTTTATCATTTTTATATTCAAAATCAATTTCATGATATTACTAATATTAAACAACTTATAAAGCAATTACTTTATTTTGAATTTTGAATTTAATTCTTTCGACGAGAGTTAAATTCACTTACACTGAAACCATATTTAATATTCATGTGTGATATAGGCTTTTAATTTAAAATGCGGACTTTTCTATTTCAAATTCAGGATTTTAAAAATCAAATGCGGACTTTTCCATATCAGATTCAGGATTTTAAAAATCAAATGCGGACTTTTCCATATCAGATTCAGGATTTTAAAAATCAAATGCGGACTTTTCCATTTCAAATTCAGGATTTTAAAAATCAAAATCAGACTTTTTCAAATCAAATTCAGAATTTTAAAAATCAAATGCGGACTTTTCCATATCAGATTCAGGATTTTAAAAATCAAATGCGGACTTTTCCATTTCAAATTCAGGATTTTAAAAATCAAATGCGGACTTTTCCATTTCAAATTCAGGATTTTAAAAATCAAATGCGGACTTTTCCATTTCAAATTCAGGATTTTAAAAATCAAAATCAGACTTTTTCAAATCAAATTCAGAATTTTAAAAATCAAATGCGGACTTTTCCATATCAGATTCAGGATTTTAAAAATCAAATGCGGACTTTTCCATTTCAAATTCAGGATTTTAAAAATCAAAATCAGACTTTTCCATTTCAAATTCAGGATTTTAAAAATCAAATGCGGACTTTTCCATATCAGATTCAGGATTTTAAAAATCAAATGCGGACTTTTCCATTTCAAATTCAGGATTTTAAAAATCAAATGCGGACTTTTCCATTTCAAATTCAGGATTTTAAAAATCAAATGCGGACTTTTCCATATCAGATTCAGGATTTTAAAAATCAAATGCGGACTTTTCCATATCAGATTCAGGATTTTAAAAATCAAATGCGGACTTTTCCATTTCAAATTCAGGATTTTAAAAATCAAATGCGGACTTTTCCATATCAGATTCAGGATTTTAAAAATCAAATGCGGACTTTTCCATTTTCCAAATTCAGGATTTTAAAAATCAAAATCAGACTTTTTCAAATCAAATTCAGAATTTTAAAAATCAAATGCGGACTTTTCCATATCAGATTCAGGATTTTAAAAATCAAATGCGGACTTTTCTATTTCAAATTCAGGATTTTAAAAATCAAATGCGGACTTTTCCATATCAGATTCAGGATTTTAAAAATCAAATGCGGACTTTTCCATTTCAAATTCAGGATTTTAAAAATCAAATGCGGACTTTTCCATTTCAAATTCAGGATTTTAAAAATCAAAATCAGACTTTTTCAAATCAAATTCAGGATTTTAAAAATCAAATGCGGACTTTTCCATTTCAAATTCAGGATTTTAAAAATCAAATGCGGACTTTTCCATATCAGATTCAGGATTTTAAAAATCAAATGCGGACTTTTACATTTCAAATTCAGGATTTTAAAAATCAAAATCAGACTTTTTCAAATCAAATTCAGAATTTATTAATAAAAAGTTGAAAAAAATAAAAAAAGTTATAGTTAAGAAAAATATTTAATTTAATTTAACTCTCAGGAAACGTTTTCAGGAAAAAAACTAAAATTTAGAGTATTGGAAGAAATTTAAATGTGCCAATTTTTCAGCTCATTAACTAAAAACCTTTCAAGATTAGCATTTTGTACTCTCCGAATTTGATTTGAAAAAGTCTGATTTTGATTTTAAAAATCCTGAATTTGATCTGGAAAAGTCCAAATTTGATGTTAAAAACCTATACGTATATTAATATCGGACTGGAGATGAAGGCAAAAAGTTAAGAAACAATTATCTTAAATAAATATAATAAGTATTCAAGGAGACAATAAAAGAGTGTGTTTTCTGCTGGAAATATAAATTTTATTTATTTATAACGAGACTATAGTTTCGAGGGCTTTGCCGGAAAATAGAAATTCCTGAAATCTTTATTTTAAAAATAGCTGCTAAAATAAAAACTTCATGAACGCCACCTACAGCCAAAATAATAAAACAAGTATAAATTTCAATTGTTAACTTGCCCACACTGAACAATTTCTTAACCTAACCACATGAAAGACTTTAACCTTTCATTCATAAATTAATTCCTGTGAATCCATTGTAATAGACTGATGAAGAGGGCAAAGTCCACGAAACTATAGTCTCGTTATAAATAAATAAAATTTATAATTCCAGCAGAAGACACACTCTTTTATTGTCTCCTTCAATATATAAAAATTCTGCTACCCTCGGCACAAAAAATTTCAATTTAATATAATAAGTATGTGTCCGCCTCCGTGGTGTAATGGTCAGAACAACTGACTGGCAACCCGGAGGTCTCGGGTTCGATTCCCGGCTATACGCAGACATTTTTTCTGTAAGTATAGGGTCTGGTAATAAAAATTATGTGGGAGATAAATTTAACCTAATTTATCGCGCGGAGAATTTACCACTGCTCGAAGCCCCTAAAAACTTAGTAAATTGGATTGAATCTAACTTTCTGAGATTTGGCTCGTGATCCCGGCTTCTTTTCCTTCTACTCTGTTCTTTTCACGATGGAGGGGCCATCCCATACAGATCTTTAGGGGATGGACCTTCTGGTGTATCTCCTTCTCACATCAATATCATAAAAAAAAATGTTACATGTACAAGTTGAAGGAAAAAATAAAACATTTTTCAAGACTTTGTAGGCTGTCTTTAAATTTTGATGATATGATAATTTTGGTCTTCAAATAGTTTGACATAGAATCGAGGGTAGAAAGATGAAACTTGATACTTTTTATGAATAAAAGTTTATGTGCCAAATTTTAGCTCATTAATTTGAACATTTTAAAAATTTTCTTATACAACGATTCGCTCTTATTTGACTTTCTATTAAACTCGAAATATTCCATAAATCCCTTAGCATTTTGTTTGTGGAATCTCTGGGTATTTTCCAAAGTTTGAGGTGCCTGGCTCCATAAGCCCTTAGCTGATCCCATTATGTCCACTTTGGCTTAATAAGTAGTTTTAAACACCAACACTGTGTGTTGTAGGGGGCTTAGTTTTCAATGGCGATCTGGCATGTTTGTAGAATAAATTAACTGCGATATCTCTATTTAGAAACTTTAGTAATCATTAAACTCACATGACTAGTAATTAATAAATAAAACTGAGAAATATCTTTATTAGATATTTTGAGGATTAGCTAAAAGTTAAATTTTTAGTTACTTAAGACGGAGACCCCATATAGGGAATTAAACATCGTAAAAAAACATCGATGTATCGGTAAATCGATATATAAAAAAAATATCGACGTATCCATTCATCGCCTAGAAAACATCGATGTATCATATCATAGATAGTTTTTTTGTATAAAATAAAATACTATATATGACGACTGGCTAAATGGGCATCAAGTTCCCGAGGCCAAGGGTAGAAAAAAACTATATAAGTTGTTAATTAGTAATGAAGCTGTTGAGCTTTTATTTTTGTGATTAATTTGATTAAAGTTTGAATTTTTATTTAAATCACACATGCTTAATTATAATTATTTATTGAAACAAATAATTATAATAGAAATATTTCTATTATAATTATTTGTTTCAATAAATAATTATAATTAAGCATGTGTGATTTAAATAAAAATTCAAACTTTAAAGTTGTTAATTTTTTATTAGAAGGTTATACGTTATATCGTTAACTTTAATTCAAACAAGACTCAATGTTGCTCTAATTTCTAGGCGCGAAAATAGAGATTTCCCTGATATTCACTTCGATTCGAATACCCTGAAAATGTGTGACAGCCTATCCATGTTGGGCGTCTCTGTCGCATCTGACCTGTCTTGGAATGAACACATCTCCTCTGTAGCGAAATCTGCAGCAAGGAAGATTGGCTTCTTATTCAGGTCCAAGCGATTTTACAAACCCCCACAACTTCTCACCATCTACAAGGCCCAAATCCGCCCCTGTCTCGAATACGGCTCTTCATCTGTGGAGAGGAGCCTCAAAATATTCTCTTACTACCCTTGATGCAATTCAGAAACGAGCCGTCAGGCTAATTGACGATTCTACCCTCACCGACTCCCTCGACTCGCTGGCTCATCGAAGAGATGTCTCTGCCCTTTCTCCTTTTCTATAGATACTATCACGGCAGGTGCTCTGATGAGATAAAATCAATAACTCCCCCAAAGCATGCTTTCGCACGCAGCACACGTTTTGCCGACTCCCAACACTCTTTTGCGGTCAAATTGGAAAAGTGCCGGACCACTTCATTCGCGAATACATATATCCCCATGACTTCAAGGAACTGGAACTCTCTCCCAGCCTCTGTCTTTCCCAGCACCTATGATCTTCAAACCTTCAAAACCAGGGTGCATAGACACCTACGTCTACACCCTCTCACTTAATCAACTTTCCCTTCTCTTCGGTAATGCAAGGGTCTTTCGAGATCCATAGGGGCTACACCTTTACTGGTACACCCCTTCTTCCATTCGATTGCATTAAAAAAAAAAAAAAAAAAAAATACAATAATAACGTGACTCTCATAATAGACTTTTTTCCAAAACCAGAGCACTTTATTTAGTAACTGAATTTAAAAATAATAGTTTTAAATTCCGTTTCCCCTGTCATACGGTTTCTTTGTTGCGTTATTGTTGCTCGAGCCTTAGGAAAAAGTCATTCGCTAGTAACTGATGTTGCTACTATAGGTAAGTATTTAATTGCATACTTATACAAACCCGGAAACATACCCTTCATATCTTCCCACAAGTGGATTGGATTTTGTGTGATCGGAGGTATGGAACCTTGGAACTTCGATGTAAAAAACATCGATGTATCGATGGTTTGTAATAGTAAACATCGATGGTAAATATCGATGTTTACTGAAATATCGATGTATCGTTTGCATCACTAACCCGACAGCGAAGTCCTCTTCTTACACTAAATGTTAATGTAAATCCACATAAATATATCTTTTAAAATTTTATTTTTGATAACTTCTTTATTTCAATTTGTAACAGGAATAACAGGGAATTAGACAAAATTAAAAACACAGAGTTTTTATTAAATAGACCAGATGTTTAGTCAATTTATTTTGAATTCCTCAGTGGCCCATTTTATCACTTTGCCAAAAAACAATTTCACTATACCACAAAACATCATTAATCTTTTATTATAACATACTCCTGGGTCAAAATAATCAACAATCTTGAACTTTTCTTTAACAATTAAAAACTTGCTCTCTCTGTATAAAAACAACAAAGAATTTTTACTTTATCCAATGCGAAGCATGGGAGAAAGTATTGTAATCGGTCGCAGCGGCAAGTGCAACTTCAAAGGGTCCTCAGGTAAAGACTACGGAACCCATGGACTCAATTAAGGTCACAAATTGAAGTATTCAATGAGATTGAATTTTAGCACGTGACGGTTTTGCCAAAAATTACCTGGAATCTCGTCGAGAGGCCAAAAAGTGTCATTTTTTTTGGAAGTGCGTGGGGATGGATGGATGGATGGATGTTATCGTTTATTTCGTCAACGATTTTTTCCACACCATTACACTGATTGAATTGAAATTGAAAACCTACTATTATTTTAACAAAATGAAGCGTTGATTAGTTTTTGGTACATATCGGTCCACAAACATTAGTACTTTATTTCAGTACTTTTTTAGTTTTTTCTAAATATCTTGAAAATGACTTAACCAATTTTGATGAAATTTAATATCCTAATTAAGTGCCTTGGGGACCACAAAAAAGGTTAAATAAAGTTTTTAGTAAAATCATATTTTAAAGTACTTTAGAGTAAAATAGTACTTTTTTTTAATTTTTTGTTTTAAATTCTTTAAAATTTATTCATTTGTTCGTTTTAATATAGCTCATTTAACCTAACTTAAGTAAGAATGGTTAGGCTTCTCGCTGTGAAATGGTAAACATTTGGGAGGAAATTTTAAAAATAACCATAGCAACTGCGTTGTTTTCTTATCCGTTACCTTTGCTTAAGACAGAGAAATCGACTTTAAACCAAAAATAGCGATTGATTCTCATCTAATACTTGAGGAATAACCATTCTATATTGGATTTTTGACGTTTCGGTTTTTATTGGTAACCATTGCTGAAGACATGGAGGAATCGACTTAAAATCAAAAATAGCCATCGATTCTCATCTAGTACTTGAGGAATAACAATTCTACATTAGGTTTTGGACGTTTCGATTATTATTGGTAACCATTGCTGAAGACATGGAGGAATCGACATAAAATCAAAAATAACGATCGATTCTCATCTAATACTAGAGGAATAACCTTATTGCATTCCATTTTTGATGTTTTGACTATTAATGACAACCTCTACTGAAAACGTGGAAGAATCGACTTAAAATCAAAAAGACTAAATTCTTTTTTGGTAAACAACTCAAGCTTGAGTAAATAAAGTACTAATGTACTAACACTGTGTACTAATTTTATGTCATTATTATTCAGAATTCTCAAGATTTTCGCAGATAAATCATGAATATATGGGATGGAGCCTTTAATAATTTTATCTTCTTTTTTAATCACTTCCGTTACTAATTTATTTTTTCTATATTTAGTTAGAACTTTATTGAAAAATTGTTTCGAATATCCATTGCTTTCACATTTCTTTTGCAAATCAATCAATCTTATGTCTCTGTAGCTCTCATCACATATTCTATCCAATCTACCTATTTCTCCATATATTAAACTAATCTTATGCTGAAGTGGCTGTATTGATTTAAAGTTCAACATTCTATTTGTTTTTGAATCTTTCACATACAGGTCTGTCCTCAAACGTTCCTCAACTCTGACAATTTTAATATCCAAAAAACTGATGTTATTGTTTATTTCTTTTTAGGAAAAAAATAAAATTGAAAATAATATTTAATATAATCATTAATTCAAAATAGTTTCTAGTTCAGTGATAAACGTTTTTATAAATTGTTGTTATATATATATATATATATATATTGTGTGTGATTGTAATGAATTGTGTGATGTATCTATATTGAAGATTTAAGAATGAATGTTTCATGTGAAATGACAAATTCCGGTTCTTGAACGAGATGTATGTATGATTTCAAACTATTATAAAAAATTTTTGTGTTATATAATTCTCTATAAAAAGAAAAAATGTAAATAAAATGTTTCATTTCAATTTTAGAACTACTGAGGATGGTCGACCAGTGGTAACAGAAACTGTATAGTTATCAATTAAATAATTCAATTAGTTATTAAAATTATTGTTTTATTATATTTGTACTAGATGAAGGAGGAGGTATCAGCCAAAGATGGAATCACTGGGTTCAATAAAACACCTTTAATGAGACGTTTCGGCCTAAATTTTATTTGGCTATCTTCAGTCAATTAGGCTAAAAAATTTTTTACAAATGGATGTTAATTGATATATTTTTTTATAAAAAATTATAAATTGACCAAGTTGGTTATTTAGACTTACAGTTATACACAAAATGCGGTACACATATGTGATCGAACCAAGCCTTGTCAAAAATAAAAATTTCTTTTAGCTTCATGCGAATTTTTAACGTGCCTGGACCCAAAAGTTTCAGAATGAAAGCAATGAGTTTATACAAATCTTTTCTATATATTACATTACAATTAGATATTTGACCCTTATGTGAGGTCATCATATATCCCATCATTATTTACTTACAAACAGAAAATCCAAATTAGAATCTAACTACTTTTAAATCACATGCATTTTTTCATTCAATTCAAATTATACAAATTCTTATAAAAAAACTTTTCAAAAAGTTTTCTACACATTAAGTTCAAGAAAAACAACTGTTGGCTCATATCACACAGGATAGATGTATAAATATTGGAAAGAAGATGCGCACAAATAAAATTTAGGCCGAAACGTCTCATTAAAGGTGTTTTATTGAACCCAGTGATTCCATCTTTGGCTGATACCTCCTCCTTCATCTAGTATAGTTTCATCACAGCCACGAACTCTTAGTGATATTATTATATTTGTGACAAAACCAACCCTTCAATTTAACGAGAAACATATAAACTCTGTGTTTTTAATTTTGTCCAATTCCCTGTTATTCCTGTTACAAATTTACTATGGATACAAATGATACATTTTGAAAAATTTGAATTCTTTTTTCAAAAAATGTTTCCTTCTTTCCCCGCATTTCCAAAAAATCTGTATGTCACGCCCCGATTGTAATTGACACTCATGTTTTTTTTTAGAAAATAACAAGTTAAAAATAATAAGGATTCGTTTTACGGATCTTGGAAAAATAAATTGTTTAAAAAAATAAAAAAGACAGAAAAACTTTGTAGCGACACTAATTGGATCTCGTTTTACGTTTGAACGGAACCCTGAAATAGGATAGGATCTAGTCTATATTTTTAATTCAAAAGCTGAATGGGGCTTTACGATAGTACTCTTTTTGCCTTGAATTATCTTATTACTATTAAGACTGAGATCAAAAATAAAATTAAAAACTTATTTAGTAATAAAAATTTTTAAGAAAAAATAAAAACCGACTTCAAAAATTAAATGCAACAAATATAAAAATACACTAAAAAAGGTATAAAATAATTATTATCTTATTTAGTTACAACTAAACGACGAAATATTAACACGAAATTACTTTTTGAAAGTCGGTGCCAAACAAACTATACCTATAAGTGAGCGTACCCGCCAAACGTACTAAGTAAGATCCGTCGAGTGCGATTCATAAAAGGTATATGTTTGGCACCAACTTCAAAAAGTAATTTCGTGTTAATATTTCGTCGTTTAGTTGTAACTAAATAAGATAATAATTATTTTATACCTTTTAGTGTATTTTTATATTTGTTGCATTTAATTTTTTGAAGTCGGTTTTTATTTTTTTCTTAAAAATTTTTATTTTTCTCTTTAGTGATGTTATTAATAGTGATTATATCGTCAGAACTTGACCAAATTAATATGACACCATCCCTAAGACACCCCTTTCGGATAAAAAAAGAACCATCGAAATCGGTTCATAAACAAAGAGGTTAGGTCTAAACAAACCTAATAAAAAAGGTCTAATACCTATGAAAAAAATCGAAAAAAAATGGGACCAATCGGAAGCTAGACTGGACCCAATGCAAAAAAATTTTTCAAAATCGGTTGACAATTGGCGGAGATATGAGGTAACATAGGCACAAAAAAAAAAAAAAAAAAAAAAAATTCAATCGAATAGAGAACCTCCTCCTTTTTTGAAGTCGGTTAAAAATAACCCTTAAATTTGCGTCTTGGTGAAAATTTTACATTTTTTTACTTTCTATCGAAGAATAATCATAGAAAACATGATGTAACTTTAAAATTGAATATATGTATCAATCTATCTATCTACTCTTATTAAACGGGTTTCTAGCTCAAACATTTTGCTAAGAAATAATTTTCAGATGTTTTCCCCTCTATTTTAGATATTTTCTCAATATGTATTTATGTATTTTCCCATTTTCTCTGTTGAGGATCTTAAGAAGTAATTGGTAAAAATGTTGTTTCAGTTGTGTTTTTCGCATTGGTGACCTTCAAGTACCCTCGAGTGAATGGCCAGGGAGGGAACTGGTTGAGTGACCGCATCGTCATCGGCAATTGTATCCTTGTACTGCGTGGTTCTTGTCCGGATCCGGATATTCGATTCTTCCTCTCGACAAAGTAAGTGGCTGGGCTGATGGTCGTTCGGGGAAATGTCCAACCTAACCCTTCACCACAGAAAAACACTTGAGAATATTTTTCTCCCTTTAACTCAATGTGTATTTTTTTACCGACAAATTTAACCGGCTAATAATATATAAAATAACGATTTTGGTATGTTAAAAACATCCGAATATACACTGGGGTGCAAAAAAGTGGAACAATTTAGTTTTTTTTTCAAATAATTTTCAGAAAAAAACATATTTTATTTAAACTTTTAATACATTCTGTGATTGTACAAATATTTTAAAACATTTTTAGAGAGAAAACAATGTATTACTTTAATTTAAACCCTTTCAAATTAAATTTATTTAAACTAGCATAATTTTTCATGTTTGAAAACTGATCCGTTTATTGAATTGTATTAAATGAATATCGTCTAATATCGAATTAAATTGAATATTTTAATGTTTATCAGTTCTCGATTTGAATATCTCATCTTTTAATTTTATTTTATTTGAAATATTATCCAACCATAATGCCTCTAAAGACCGAGGAAGTTAAGCTACTCAAGCTATAGCTCTAATAAATGATGCAAGATCATATCGGTATGTTGCTCAACGACTTAAAGTATCGGTTGGACAGAGTTCCACAGAGCTGGAAAACGGTATAGAGAAACAAAATCTTATGCCAGCAGACCGGGATCTGGTCCCATTAGAGCTTCAAATGAGAGAGATGGCCGATTAATACTATTGGAGGTAGTGAGGGATTGGCATTGTACACCAGATCAAATTCAATAGCGCCTTCTACAAACTCGACAAGTCAAAACCTAAGTGTTTGAACTATCAGAAGACGTCTCCGAGAATTAACTTTGATGATGTCAACGAGACCAGCGACAGGCCCTCTTTTCACACAGAATCACCGAATCTATTTAAGTGTTCGACTTTTTTTGCACCACAGTATATTAAATCTTGCAAGGTAAGTGACGCACTCAATTTTTGGAGAGTGACTATAATATTATATTGATTCATCTTTGATCCTTGAGCGCAAGCACGATACAAACAAAATGAAGTTAAATTTCTTATTGTGACAAAACTAGGTTCAATCACATGGGCATATTGTAATATGTGTATAATTCCCAATAACTTAAGATGGCCCAATAAAATTCAGGCCGACACGTTTTACTATGGGAATTTTATTGTACCTGGTGCGTCCCTATTTTGGCTGATATAATTCCAACCCACTGGCAATATCATCACAGCCACGAACTCCTGGGGTTGTCGTCTCGGTATTTTAATATAAAATAAGAAATTAAATAGCCTTTTTGTATTACCAATTGCGAAATTGGCATTTTCGTGGGATGTTTGTTGGGGGGGAGGGAGGGGTAAGCTTAGTGATTTCTGACGGACTATAATACGAATACATACACTTTTCTAGCACGTTGTGTGAAAAGTACAACCTCATCTACCATACATACTTTCCCCCACATTTATTATTTATTTAAGGGCTGCGAAGCGCGCCTTCTCCGGGCATCTTGCTGGCCAGGGAGCTACTATCTTAGAAAATTAGATAAATAAATTAAATTCACAGTTTTATATTAAATAAGACGGACTTTTCGTCACTATTTTGCAACTTCATCAGCGACTTATTATTCTTCAACTCAATCGTTAGAAATATCACTTACACAGCCAGATATTGATGAAAAAGCTATGGCTTATTTTCTCTCTCAAATCGGAAATATTTTTCACCTAATTCAATGTCGCAGTTTTTTTTTTTTTTTTTTTTTAATGATATTGATGAGAGAAGGAGATACACCAGAAGGTGGATCCCCTAAAGGTTTGTATGGGCTGGCCCCTCAATCGTGAGAAGAACAGAGTAGAAGGAAAAGAAGCCGGGATCACGAGTCAATCTCAGAAACTTAGATACAATTCAATATCCAATTTACTAAGATTTTAGGGGCTTCGAGCAGTGGTAAATTCTCCGCGCGATAAATTCGGTTAAATTTATCTCCCACTTAAATTTAAAGTTATATATAAATAAAACTAAAGCAAAATTTTCTTCTTAGATTACGAGTAGATTGTGTTAAATCAAAATCAATCGTAAAAAAAGAGTATTAAATAAATTATTGTTTTTCTGATTCGTGTTAAATCAAAATCGTGTAAAAACAGAATTTGGTGTATTTAGTATTTGGGCAATAAATGAACAATGTTAATTTTTATTTTATTCCCTAGCCAGTTTACTATTTCTTTAGTAAACATTTTCCAATAATCTATTTGCATAAAACTTTAAACGTGCATTGAAAATTGCCTACTTTTTAACATTTTCAAACAAGTATTTACTATATACAGTTAAAAGCAATTTGGCACACCTCTTTGTTAAAGGACATACTATATATACTATCTCTCCATGCAATCTCACGAATCCCAGAAGATATATATTCCGTATTCTAAGCAAATAGTGCGAGAGGACATGTCTGTCCTCTTTTGCATCCGCACATTCAATTCGAACGTGATTCCATGCCATTTCAATTGCATTTTGCAACAGTTTTAATACCAAACATTGAACCTCATTTGATAGAGAATGAAATGGTGGAAAAATCTCATTTACATATTTTGTGAATATTATTAACCAGATATGCAACATATATTTAAAGAAAATCACGAGAGGCTGTCAACTAAATCAAAGATATTATCTTCATCTCTATATGTTATTTAGGCTTATTTGTAAATTGATATTTATAATTAATTTTGTGTCTAAGACTTAAATTTGTAATTTTATTTTCTAATTTAATTCTAAAAAGACTTTATATTTATACTTGTAATTTTTATTTATATTAATATTCATATTTACTTAGATTTCTTATATTTCCATTTATATATTTTATAATTAAAAAGAAAAATCTTTGTAAAACAATTTTTTAAATTTTAATTTCATTGGTGTTTTTCTTGTGTTAGGTTGGTATGTAAGATTTGAATGTTATATTTTGTTATATTGGTAACCATGATTTGAATGTCAAGAATGGTGACCACTCGTTCAATTATTATTAGTATTAACTTGTAAACTCCTGATGATGGACTAATAATCCGAAATATATTGAGTTTGTATAAACCTCTTTGAGTTTTATTTCATTCACTGTGAAACTACACACCCTTTACTCTATTAACCAAAGATATTATGGATAATTATTATTTTATTTAGTAAGGGTTGTAGTCAGCTCTTTGGGAATTTAATTCGAAAACCAAAAATGCAATTAGGGCACTTGGCTTGAGCTCCGAGATGAAACTACACGTGACATTTATAGCAGGTGTAAAATTTTTTGCACTTTTTTAAAAAAATTGAGCGAAACCATGGCATTTCGTTCGATCTTCAAAAAAACTCAAATAAGTAAACATTGAAAAAATTATATTTTTTGAGATAATAATTGTTTTGTCAAAATGTCTGTTAGTCTGTGAGTTACCAAATTTTTGTGAACGAACTAGCTCAAAAACTAGTGTGAATATCAAAACCAAATTTCACACGTAGTTTTGGTCCATTGAGATTAAGAGCTGATTAGATTTTAGTGCATATCTACCCAAAATTAAAGGAGGTGAAGGGGGGTTAAAAATTAAAAATCTAGTCCATTTGAGCAAACTAAACCAAATTTTGTATACATAATCAGTGGGACTCCAAAAGTCTAAAAATGCAAAAACTAACCGCCCAAAAGGGCGGGGGGGGTTTCAGAAAATGAAAATCTAGGCCTTTGTACCAAACTCAACCAAATTTTGTATACATAATCCGTCCCAGGTAGCACAAGAATAATCTAAAATATTCAGAAAATATCTTCTCTGGACATTGGAATATCCTGTGAATAATCTTTCAATCTTGGTAGATATTCTGGGAATATTCTTAGAACTAAAATATTCGTGTAGGACATTAAATTACCTTTCCCGGATTATTCCTAGTTGAGCATTCATGGAATATTCGGAAAAAAATATTCTCAGAATATTAAATCCCATTTAAATATTCTGTGGATCTCCTGGAGATAATTGGAATATATATGTCCTTTAAATAACTTCTTAGAATATTCTGGGGATATTGTGTGCTACCTGGGGTGGGCCCCCAAAAGTCTAAAAATGCATAAACTAACCCCCCCCCTACATGATTATAAATTCTTCTTCTTCTTTTAATTCCCATATCAGGTCTCCCTGACGTTTCGGCTCCTCTCCATATATACCTGTGTTTAGCTGTTTTTACACAGATTTTCGGGACCTAATTTTTAACGCCGGTTCCGAAAGGCTAATTTGGAGAGGTTACTAGGCAATTATACTCTTGGTAGGTTCCCATTGGTTTCCAAGAGGAGGCGACTGCAAATATCTTCCGAGACTCAGTCTCGAACCAGAGTTATTCAGGCCAGTGGAAGATATTCGTCGAACGATATGTTTTTTCCTAAAAATTGAATTCTGTTTGAGTAAGTGTAGAATCATGGCGATTTTACATATAAAAGCAAAAAGATAAAACTGACACATAAAGCTTATCGTTCCGAAGCACTCTAACCACTGTGAACCACAGTCGCCACAGATTATCAATTAGTAGTTATCAAAATTGCAAGTTTAATTGGACAAAGTTTTTTTATTGAGGTACTTCTTCGACATTTGTTGTCGACGTTTCGTCTCTCTCGAATTCTTTCAAGACTCAATTGGCTAGAACAACATTGGTTGAAATAAAGATAAAAATAACTGAGACATAGTAGAATTTTTCTTTCTAGATTGATACCATAAAACAATATAAGTATAGATTATTTCAACCAATGTTGTTCTAGCCAATTGAGTACTTGAAAAAGTCTCGAGAGAGACGAAACGTTGTACAAAAATTGAAGAAGAACTTCAATAAAAAAACTTTGTCCAATAAACTGAATTTTTAATCTACTAAGCATAATAGACATTAATCAACATAATTTATTATAAGTAATTTTATTAAATATTAAATATAAGTGAGGAACAAGGTTGTATCGTAAAGTTAAGTGTATGTCCACATCAGATCGTGTCAGTTTATCTTTTTACTTTGACGTAAAAGCCAATTCTTAACACTGAAATGGAATTCAATTTTTAGGAAAAACTTACCCCAAATAATTAACAGGAATAGCAGGGAATTGGACAAAAATAAAAAACAGAGTTGAATAAAAGATTTCACTGTCGATGGTAACAGAATTGTTTTTATTTTAGGTTAAAAATAAAATAAAATGAGAGAGTCTTCTGTTTTTTAAATAAAATAATTTTTAATTATTTCTAGAGACTATAGTTTCGAAGGCATTGCCTCCATCATCAGTCCATCACAAATATTTCAAATTAGTTACAAATCAAGATTTATACATTGAAAATTTTGAAAAATATATAATGTCTTTTTCTTCATGTTTCCTCTTGGGAGATTTGAATATATATAGTTATATTCAAATCTCCCAAGAGGAAACATGAAGAAAAAGACATTATATATTTTTCAAAATTTTCAATGTATAAATCTTAATTTGTAACTAAATATTGAAATATTTGTGATAGACTGATGATGAAGGCAATGCCTTCGAAACTATAGTCTCTAGAAATAATTAAAAATTATTTTATTTAAAAACAGAAGACTCTCTCATTTTATTTTATTTTTAACCTAAAAAAAAAAAACAGAGTTTTTAATGAATGGGCCAGACGTTTCGTCGATTAATTTCGACTTCCTCAGTGGCTCATTCTATCACTCTTTGTCAAAAGACAATTCCACTACGCGACGAAACATCCTTTATCATCCGTCGTCGCGTAGTGGAATTGTCTTTTGACAAAGAGTGATAGAATGAGCCACTGAGGAAGTCGAAATTAATCGACGAAACGTCTGGCCCATTCAATAAAAACTCTGTTTTTTATTTTTGTCCAATTCCCTGCTATTCCTGTTAATTAATGCTTATTATGGATACGAGTGATTTACCCTTACCCCAAATATTTTCTGTTTGTATATCTGTTTTTTTCTTTTACTTTATCCAATGCGAAGCATGGGAGATGTATTGTAATGGGTCTCGCGGCAAGCGCGACTTCAAAGGGTCCTCAGGTAAAGACTACGGAACCCATGGACTCAATTAAGGTCACAAATTGAAGTATTCAATGAGATTGAATTTTAGCACGTGACGGTTTTGCCAAAAATTACCTGGGATCTCGCCGAGAGGCCAAAAAGTGCCATTTTTTTTGGAAGTGCGTGCGGATGGATGGATGTATGTGTGTTATCGTTTTTTTCGTCCACGAATTTTTCCACACCGTTGCACCGAATGAATTGAAACTGAAAAACTACCAGTATTTTAACAAAATGAAGTGCTGATTAGTTTTTGGTACATATCGGTCCACAAACATTAGTACTTTATTTTGGTACTTTTTTAGTTTTTTCTAAATATCTTGAAAATGACTTAACCAATTTTGATGAAATTTAATATCCTAATTAAGTACCTTTGGACCCACAAAAAAGGTTAAATAAAGTTTTTAGTAAAATTATATTTTAAAGTACTTTACTCTAGAACATATTAATATTTCAAATGAATTTGGATAAAGTTTAGCAACGATCCGTTGCAGTTTCTTTTTTTTAATAGTTGATTTATTTCTCCACCCTCCTCCCTCTTAATTACCCATGAGGCAACCTGTTTTTTTTTCCCTCGAAACAATATGAAAAATGAATTTCATCCGGATTTCCGGTACAAATTATGCATAAATTTGAATTATTGGGCGCTGATATGTATGGCCTATGGCTCTTGTTGAAACTGTAAACAGGCTCTTTGCTCATTAGCAAGTCTTCGCCTAACTACCCCCTCCCCCCACACCCTTAATGTGCCGTCGACTTTGAAGAGCTATTCTAAATTCATTATCATTATAAAGCCCGCCCGCCAACAACATATTCACTTGAAAATGAAGAACATGCCCAAATCTAATCATTCCCTCAAGTTGGCTCGTTCACTCACTCAGTCTATTTTGTTTATCATAAACAACACAACAACACACACACAGATTAATTGTTTTAATTGATTTTGTTTCCAAGAAAAGTTTATTTTAATAATAGAACAACTCTTGGTTTACCTTTGTATTTCTCTTTCAATTTTCAATTTCAGTTTTTATTTATATTCTACTTATTTACAAATTACTTATCTACACTGAAAAAACAATTTCTTTATAGTAAATATATTGATAGAGTTCAAGGGCGGATCCAGGAATTTTTTATGGGGGATAGAATGTATATAAGGTGGCCGATGTATATAAGATCATCTACTTTTTATCTCGGAAGTGTGTCGCGATCGAATTGTCCAAGCGGGGGGGGGTCAGAGACGCCCCCCCCCCCACACACATAGAACTTTATTTTCAATTTTAAAATTTTTTGAAAGAATAAATGTTTTTTTTTTTACAAATTTCATATCTTATATTTTAAGTTCATTAAAATAAAAAAAATGGTTATAAATTCCCTGTCGATTTGGCCGCCGTTTTTTGGCCTCTTGCGTGCGACGCACGTGTTGCACTTCCACCAGGCACGGGCTTGTATAGGGGGGGGCAAATGCCCCCTCCGCCCTTGATAGAGTTGAGCATTTTTACTTTTATTCCAAAGATATTTTATTAATAATCAAGATATATCGAAATCATTCTAAGTGTGGCTAAATTTTTTTAGATATTTAATCCAAATAAATATATTATATACTTGAGTGATCTATTTTATTCTATTACATATCTCTTTTTTTTTGGGGGGGGGGCTTTTCGGCTTTTCTAGCCATAAGCCAATTTACGATACTACTTATTTTTTCAAATTTGTCTCTACCCCCGGGGTCAGATTTTAGCCGGATGCCTCGAGTCGGAATTCGTAGATATTTCTTAATATCAAATAAATATCTATTTACTTCTAGTGAAACCTCTTACTTTATATAAACGAATGTCTTGTTATCATAAAACGTCTTAGAATTTTTGCAAATAGTGATATCTTAATAATTAAGATATTTAAAAAAAATTAACAAAATTTTTGTTTACATTATTAATTGTTTTTTTTTTTTAATTTTAAAACCCACTATAACTATTATAAGAAATATTAATATATATTGAAATTATATTACCACCTTATAAATTTAAAAATTAAATTAAATTAATTTTTTATTAATTCAACCAAATTTATAATTAAATTAAATATTTTTTATATAAGATTGGAGTACTTTTTGGAGACGGACTGATAAGTGAAGTTGAGTGGATAGTGATGAGGAAGTGCAAAAAAAAGAAGATAATTTATACTATCTTTTTATTTTTATTCATAAACCGACGTTTCGGAGGCTATTCCCTATTTCTTCAGGGTTTTGAAACATCTACATCTACATTATAATTTTTCTGAGAATGAAATACAATATATTATTGTTACTGCCAATGAAAAAGGAGACAGAGGGGAATGTCGCATTGGATTTCCTTCACTGACTTTTCAAAACCCTGAAGATGGAGGGAATAGCCTCCGAAACTTCCGTTTATGAATAAAAAGATAGTATAAATTATCTTCTTTTTTTTGACTACCTTATCAATATCCACTCAACTTAAATATTTATATTATTCATTTGAATATAGATTCTAAATAAAAAATATTCTAGTTTACATCATACTCGTATCTTGTCGTAATTACGTATTATATTCCGATTTAATAACCAACTATTAAGTTTAACTATTCCACTATTTTACTCAAATAATAACATTTTCATAATTTACTTGTTGGTGCTTGGTTCAAATAGCTGCATCTTAACTATTAATATATCTAGAGATGCTCAAAAATATGAGAATACTTAAAATACGTATATCATTTATTCATAATGAACAGAGATCGATTTCGCCATAACTAACTTCACCATCTATTCATATCAAATATAATTTCTTAACTATAAATACTATATCGTTTTTTAGTGTATGTTAAAATAAAATTTTTGAAAATTAATGATTAATTAACAATCATCTTTGCATCTACCAGTAATTTATCAATATTTTTATGTATATTATCAATTTTAATTTTAGAAATGGCATCGAATATGTACTTTTTCCTTTTCATTAATTTGAATAATTACGAAAGTGCTTTTTTTCTCGATATATACCTACTAGTATAAATCTCGGCAAACGTTCTTTCTTTGTTTTATATTTTTCAATAAATTACTTCTTTACTTGAATGTTAAACAATATTCTCGAAAGGGAATTTTCGTTAAAATAGGAAAATCCTAAAAAGCCTTTTTTCCACTCTCTCGTCAGTGTAAAGTAAACACAAACACTTGGCATGAACGGCCTAAACAAAGCGATTGTCTACGCTCATTTCCACCCCCGTCTTAAAAAAAGAGAAACAATTCCACTCGGATGCGATTCCATTGGGAAGTGGGGGTGGAAAATCGATTGGGGGTGAAATCTTTCGATGATTAGGCAGGGGTAGAGGGTTGGAAAAACAACTAGGGGTGGGTGGTCATTAGAATAGCCAAAGTAAGAAACAAAAGTACCTACCTACGTCTAATCAATTCTAATTAGTCGAACATTAATAACGGCTTCGAAAGTCATTAATCCATTCTACTCTATTATTTACGAGTTTCCATTCAATTATAATCTTAAAAAATAAAGGAATAGTAATTTTTTTCTAAACAATAGATGATAATGGAAAATTGTAATTTATTTGAAGTTTTATTAATATCTATTAGTGTAGTAATGATTTTAGTTTTGAAGATCTCCTTTTTCGGGGTTATAGACCTCAAAAAAAGTAAATTAAAATATTATTTACTATTTGCAAAAAAAAATATAATTAAATATATACCAGCTGCTAAGCCTGCCTTTGGCGGTCATCTTGTTAACAGGAGGTCATAACCCCCTCGACTCCGGTGTCACTCTAATTAAAGTCAATCTGGTTCACCGAAGAACCGTTTCTGCCCTTTCCCTGCACTACAGATACTATAACGGTGTCTGTTCAGTCGAGCTGAAATCAATTATCCCCCCCTAATGCCCTCTTTGCGAGAAACACACGGTTTTCAAACGCTCAGCACCCCTTCGCTGTCAAATTGGATAAAAGTCGAACAAGCGCTTTCGCCAACTCTTTTATCCCTATGATCTCCAGAGACTGGAACTCGCTCCCTGCCACCATCTTTCCCGAGACTTATAACCTTCAGCTATTTAAGACCCGTATCCACAGATATCTTCGACCCCCGCCCAGCCCACAAAATTCTTTCTTCTTCTTTTCACGATGGAGGGACCAACCCAGGTATTTAGGGGTTGCACCTTTTTGGTGTAACTCCTTCTCTCATCATTTTCATAAAAAAAATCTAATTAAAGAAATCGCAGTAAAAAATGTGTACAAAAAATCCTCATAGACCAACTGTTATATAAAAAAAATTTAAAAATTCAACCCTTGAATCAATATATTCACAAAAAAGTGAACAAGAAAACCTTAAGATAGTTCTCTCATATTATGGACACATTTCGGAAAAATTATAGCAGAAAATGAAAAAAATAGGATTCAACACAGTATTAAAAACACCAATTACTCTAGGGAAAGAATTGGGTTCTAATAAAAAGGACAAATTACCAAATATAGAAAAAGAAGGAGTTTATATTTTGAAATGCAAAGATTGTGACGCGATCTACGTAGGAAAAACAGAGAGGAATCTGAAAATTCAATTAAGCGAACATTTATAGAGATTTTAGAAATCAGAATAAAGAGAACTCATTAACGGAACATTTAAATTCAAACAATCACTTCTTTCAGGAAGGTACAGGAATTAGATTAATAAAAGGAGAAAGAAACCCAAAATTAATAAGCGCAATTGAATCGTTAGAAATTTTGAAATCATTCAATAAAAATTCAGACCTTTGTTTGAACAGCCAAATTGAATTATGAAATAGCAATTTACTTAGAATGTTTTCTGTCAAAACAAACAATTTTTAGGTAAAAAGAAGTGGAAAAAAAAGGAAAAACCAACTCCGTCTGTTTTTTGTTACATAAAAGATATACATATGGTTAAATATGAATGTGAACCTGAAGATGATTTTGATTTTAACTGGCTTCCAGCTAAGTAAGGATCGAAAATTTAATAACTGGTAACTGATAACTAATAACTGGCTTCCAACTAAGTAAAGATCGAAAATTTCCAATATCCACACGCTATTGACTCCATGAAAAATAATATTTATAATTAAAAAAAACTGATGATGAAGACCAAGTCTTCGAAACTATAGTCTCAAACAAATAAATAATATATATATACAGATATATAATTTCGATATATATGTGTATATGTTTATTTGCATCAAGCAGAGGACAACCTCTTTGTTTCTCTCTGTGCATCAACAGCTCTGCTACTTCCATAAAAACTTTTCATTTATAACATTTTACACGATTGATCTTTTTTTTTTAATGAATCATCTATTAAATTGAAAGTTTCTTTTTGCCGAGAGTAGCAGAATTTTTATTGTGGAGTAAATTTCTTAACACAAAACACAAAACATAACGCAAATGATCTTGACATAGTAAGTTCGTTCTTATTGTTACAAACTTATTAGTTTTTGAGCTTCTTTCTACAAAAATGCAGATGTTGAAATGTGACACAAGTTAATTTTAATAAACTGACCAAGTGTACCAAGTTTCCGCTTTTTTAAGCCGTTTGCTGATAAAAAAAAAATTGGCATATCACCAGAATTTGCTGAAAGTGTAACTAAGAGTTTCAGTTTTCCTTCGAGTTAGTTTTTCAATTTTGTTGTTTGACATACCTAAATAGAATTTGATTTATTAATTTGCTAAATTAATAATTGAATTTTGGGGGGTGGTGGAGGGAGGGAGGGGGTGTTTAAAAAGATACTTTGAGTCGCCACAGCTATTAAAGCAAACTTCCAAGGGCATAACTTGACAATAGGGATCGCTTGAGCTAAAAGCAGCTAACGTTGTTGAGCCCCCGAACCCCGGGCTATTTGGGTGGGGACTCAAGGCGACATGCTTGGCTAGCAAGTCAACTTGTACTAACAGCCCCCCCCCCCCATTTACCCCTGGCCCCCAAGGGCGCCAATTTGGAGGCGACGGACCTTTGTATGATATCCCCAGCCCCTCCCACAGTTGATTCTCTTCAAAGGGAGATTATATATGTAACTCTATTGAAGCCCAGGACCGGAAGTTATGGGGGCGAAAGCCAAATGCAATGCTCTTGAATGCTCTGCAACTACAAGCAATTCGACCTCTTAACTTGAAAGAACATATTATCCAATGGGAGACTCTATTCAAATGGATAAGTACATTTTTTAAATACAATTTTATAATATTGAAGAGAAATTAATGTAGGTAGTAGTTGTTATAATATAGTAAAATAAAGAAGAGTTAAAATAAATAAATAAATAAATCGTTATTCCTCGACCTGCTTAGGGCCAGTTTCATAAAACTAAGATGACCCTATGCTAGGGAAGACCCTGGGGTTAGCTCTCGAAATATGTCTCATAAAAAAAAACATAGAGTGATCGCAGACTTAACCCCTCTATCTTTAACTCTCCGAACTTGATAGGTTAAGCTTCATCCTGGGGCTAACTCTGTGTTTATTCATTGACATTAGAAAAACGTTTTATAGGTTAGAATTTCAAATCAAAAGAATTCAAAACAAATCGTTATATTATTTATTTTTATAATAATATTATTATTATTGTATAAACATTTTATTTTTAACGAACTTAGTTCCATTTTTATTTTGAAATTAATTAAATTAATTGAACCGCGTAAATTTGAATAATTTCCATGATTCAGCCTGCGAATTTTTTGCAGTTCATAAATCATTTCATTATTTTTGTTTTGAAAAGGAAAAATGAAATTTAGCATCTGGCAGGATTCGAACCTGCGTCTTCCTCTTTAGCCGAGGCTGCGCTAACCAACTGCGCTACAGATGAATCCTACCAGAGAAGCCATATTAGATCGATGTCATTTTTCCTTTTGGCGGTTATCTTCTAGACTAGTCTAGTGACTTTTGATTTTGTATAAACATTTTATTTTTAACGAACTTAGTTCCATTTTTATTTTGAAATTAATTAAATTAATTGAACCGCGTAAATTTGAATAATTTCCATGATTCAGCCTGCGAATTTTTTGCAGTTCATAAATCATTTCATTATTTTTGTTTTGTTATTATTATTATTTTTATATAATATTAAATATAGCCAAATAGACCTATATAAATGTATATAGAATTTTAATTTATCTTAACACGGAATTAGAATAAAACAAAAAGAATTCATTATATAGGTATAAGTTTTAAAAGTAAATATCTAATAAATTAAATTAAAAAAAATTCAAACTAAAATCGAACAAAGCAGATATTTCTAATAAAAAGTTAAATTTTTATATTTATTTCATAGAATAAAATTAGATCGGAAACAATTGGAGTCAGCATTAAATTCTGATGCCAAATCATCCCATATTTTTTTCTTTAAATTACCATCAGAATCTGAACGCTTAGATTCCAACACATCTTTATATTTATTAACGAGAAAATCAAGACGTTTCTCCTCTTGAAATTGGGAGTTCTTTTACTCTTTGGTCCATATTCTATCTAAAATTTAATATTCACTTATTCAATACATTTCAAATTTTTAAAATTACATGATTTGTCTCAGTTTTGTTGTATCTATATATTTACTTTTTATACCACTTTATTTTTATATGATTAAATAGAAAAAAAATTTGATTGTTTTTAAATAATAAAAGAATACAAGACATTCATTTATTTAATGAATACAAAACAAAAAAAATCTAAAAGTAATTGTTTTTTTTTCTAAAAATAACTAAAATGTAGGGAATTTGGCCGTTGCCAACCTATTTTCCTACCCTTGACTCAGGGTGAGCTAACTCGACTCTATTTTGATTTATGAAATTCATATTGTTTGAAACTCCAGGGTAACTCTCAACCTAGAGTTGAGTAAGCCGAGGATTATTTTTTTTTTATGAAACTGGACCTTAGAGGCATAAGTCCTCGGTGGCTAGGTCCTCCAAACATCAATACAATCTAGCTACAACACATTAACAAACATCAATACAAATTAACTACAACAATTTAACAAATAATAAACAAGTAACAAAAAAAAGAAAAGAAAATAGAAATGTATGCTCATTAACAAATAACATGACCATAGATTTCCATCAAAAGACAAAAAGTAATTTAAAAATTCCGCGCAAAAACCCGATACCAGGAGCAAGCGACGCATTAGCCATCCCGGCATTTGCCATAAGTTGTTAAGGAAACCTGGTCAAAACCTTAACAAGGATGGTATGACCTCTCTCTACCTCAGCTAATCTCTGCTTGTGAGAACTAAATAAAATTTTGTACAACTCTAGGACTTTAGGACTTGACAAAATGTATAATTGATTTAATCATAGGAGGCAGAAGACTATAATCCCAAGTAGTAATAAATAGACTGTTCCACAAATCAATGCCAGATCCTACAAATGAATGCAAACCTACATATTAATATCTGAATTAACTAGCTTGTAGGAACCAGACCTATTTAAATTAATATCATATTCTTCTCTAATCTAAATAACCATTTGAATTATCCTCATAACAAAAACCACCACTGGTTTCAACACCTCTACTTCTAGTCCCAACCCTGGATTGAATACCCCTTTCACCCATATTAGGTATCTAAAAAAAAAATATTTTAAAAATAAACAACATATTTACCTTAGCAACGCAGAGATTTCCTTATTTTAGCCTAATTTCAAAACAGCCCTTGCTTTTTCTATCTCTAGATGGAAAGAAGAGTTAACAAACCCCCCTCCCAAAAAGAGACAAAAAAGAACTAATAAAAACCTACCAAAAAGCTTCAAATTCGTAAGACAGCTTTTTGTTTAAAATAAACGTGTAGATTTATCTTTATTTACTTTTTCAACAATACAAATAAATAATCAATAAAATATTGTAAACAAAACAAATAAATGGTTAAAGAATTAATTAATTAGATTTAATTATGCTTCAGTAGTTAAATTATAATACCTGGAGGCACCGAGGGATGCTCGGTAACTTCTTCCTTCAGTTAAAACCTTTATTTTAATATTATTTTTAATTTAAAATTCTGATAAAAAGGTCGATTTTTATTTGAGAGCCGTTTTCAAATTAAAAAAATACAAATATATATAGTATTCGCCCACTGTACCCCCACCCTGCTTAACCCCACCACCTGCACCTGTTTTTGATTCAACCATATGATTCATTTTTATTCATCCAATTGTTAATAAATAAAACCTATCAAAATGTTGTTGTTTTTTCAGAAAATTGAGACCTGCTTATGCGAAATATATTTTTAAATAAATTCTTGATTATTTTTATTCTAAATAAATAAAGTTCTTTATAAAAACAATTATAAAACGTTTATTAATATTTTTAACTAGGAGAAGTCATATGTTAAAATCCACAATCATACAATACTTCTTCGTATCCTTTAGAACAATGAATGCTTTAACCATTATCTGCTCAAAGTACAAAAGGAAAAGAAACCTTTTTTTGAAACCTAAGAATGGATTGTTCAATGAGAATAATGGATTGATTACAGTACCTTCATCAAAAATAATTTATGCCTGAAGGTGTGACCATGACACTAATTGTCGTCTCCAAAAATCCCCTTAACCCGTGAATTTCATCAAAATCGGTAGACGTTTTAAAATATAAACTAAGATACAAATATATAAACAAACAAATATATATATATATATATATGTACAAATAAATATACAATTTTTGTTCGTTCAATAAGTGTAGATATCATGGTTAAGGTAGCTGTAATGTGAAAAGTATCTCTGAAGTTGACATTTCGATTTATTTCCAAATCTTGCTCAGGAATTCAGCATGATACTATATACATAGGATCAAAGGATGTAGGTATATATATTTATTTAGAATTTGTTTTTTCTAAACTATCAATTGCTATTAAATTATTTATTTAATAATTAAATATTTGATCATTATTATTTGATAATTAAGATGAATAATTGTTAAAAATAATGATTAGAACTTTTTTGAGATTCTAATTGATTTTATATTTTGTTTATTTGATGTCTTATAAAAAAATAATGGAGCTAATAAAAGTTCGCTCAGTTTTTTTTTCTAGATTGAGAACATGTAAGCATTGTACATAAACATATAGGTTTCTATTTAAAAAACAGAAATTGACCTCGAAGACACATTCTTCAAAGCTTGTTCTATGTCGACAACACGATAGGCGTAGTTTAGTTTCCTTGATATAAATAAACTTTTTTCAGCAGTAATGCAATACGCGGAAAGCATAAGGTATCGTCCCCAAGATAAAAAACTCACCCGGTATTAGGCATGTTAAAATATATATACACGATAGCACCTCCGATAATAGTTCATCAGTGCCACTCCGGCGTTAATTGTCTTAATTTTAACTATCACTCATCACTTTTGCACCGAGTTCATGTAACTTGCTATATATTACTTTTTCCTCATGTACTATTCTATTTTATTGTAATATGTGCAACCTCAATCAAACGCTTTATATATTTTATCTATAAAATTATCTATCATTGTGATATTCCGCTATCCACATCTTTTATACCTCTTAACAATACATAATTCTTAACTAATATTTTTTTTTAATCTAATATGTGGTATATATAATTTGAGACTCTTATATGGTTTTCTTTTATTATTAATAACCGGCGAACATGGGGGTTTACGTTATATAGCCTCAAAAAGATTAAGAATGGCCTCCTTTTAATCACGACAGCCAACCAAGCTTATTGCGCTCTCATTTGGCACTGAAACAAAATCCTCTCCTGGGTCATATATACGGGCCGGTAAAAATATGGTTTGGGAGGGGGGGGGTGAAAGGAAATGGAAAGACCAGCTATAAAAAAAATCCATAAAAAAATATATGAGATTTTGAGATAAATCAAACGTTATATTTCTCAAGAGCTTTTTTTAGTGGTTAAAGTAATTGGGGAATTTTATATTATAAATCACATCAATTGGCAAACTAGCAAGGTGGAAGGTGCCAAAGGAGGGTACCTACCCTCCTTGCCATTTTTAAATATCAACTCAACCATCAACCATTTACTTAATCCGGAACAAATTAAATGAGTCACGAATATATCAACGAATTGTCGAGTTTTTTTCTTTACCAAAAGCAGTAGTTTTAATTGTAAAGAAAAAATCTCAACAAATACACATCTATCTACTCTTATTAAACGAGCAAAAATTGTATATTTATTTGTTTGTATATTTGTATCTTAGTTCTATTTTGAAAACGGCTCTACTGAATTTGATGAAACAAAATCTATTAACAACTTTTGAGGATGAGAAAACGATCTGGCTAGGCCTGGACCTCGACAAATTTCATCTTAATTGATCTTTTTCTTAATTAAATTAATTATTGATAGATGAAAATCTCAAATAAAAAAGTTTGTTTACATTTTTTCAATTATCTTATTTATTAATTGGTTTTTTAATTTTAAAACCCACGAATACTATATAACAAATATTATTATATTATATTAAAATTTAATTAACAGGTTTCTAGATGGGAATCGATCCAATCGACTTGATTAAGAATAATGGAATTGAAATAATTATCGGAAAAGAAGTTTTTTTATCTAATTAGATTTTTCCTCTTATTAAAAACAAGGACTAAATATGAATAAGGACACTCGATGGTGGAGTAGCAATCTCTGGAATCGAGGCTAAAATACAAGGTATACATTAATTAATGTAAAATAATTGGTTTAATAAAATTTATAAATTTATAACAGGTTTCTAAATCATAATATTACAGGTAGATTCATTACAAAACAGGTGTGTTTACAAATAAAGTGGTTGGAAGTGGCTTTTTATTATATAGCAGGAAACAAATCTTATTTAATTTTATGTTTTTATTTCAAGATCCTATAAGATTATTTTTTTTAATATTATTTACCTATTTATTTTTTTATAATGTTTATCAATATGAACGAATGTGGGCAAATTGGTGTACGAGTAAACAAATATGCACAATATGTGAAAAGTTTTTGTTTTTTGTTGAGAGTAGCAGAGTTGACTGATTCACAAAGAGAAACAAAGAGGTTGTCTCGTTTGATGCAAATAAACATACACACATATATATATCGAGATGATATATCTGTATATATATTATTTATTTGTTTGAGACTATAGTTTCGAAGACTTGTCTTCATCATCAGTCTTTCTTCAATTATAAATGTTTTTCATGGAGTCAATATCATATGGATATTGAAGACTTGATGTTCCTTCGTCACTGCTGGCAGGCTTTGAAACTATAGTCTCAAACAATAAATAATATATATACAGATGTATCATCTTGATATATATATCTGTGTGTATGTTTATTTTGCATCAAGCAGAGGACAACCTCTTTGTTTCTCTTTGTTTTTTTTTTGTTTTTGTTTTTTAATGCAATCGAATGCACAGAAGGGGTGCACCAGTAAAGATGTAGCCCCTATGGATCTCCGAAAGACCCCGCATTACCGAAGAAGAAGCGAAAGTTGTTTAAGTGAGAGGGTGTAGACGTAGGTGTCTATGCACCCTGGTTTTGAAGGTTTGAAGATCATAGGTGCTGGGAAAGATAGAGGCTGGGAGAGAGTTCCAGTTCCTTGAAGTCATGGGGATATATGCAATTTGCGAATGAAGTGGTCCGGCACTTTTCTAATTTGACCGCGAAAGAGTGTTGGGAGTCGGCAAAACGTGTGCTGCGTGCAAAAGCATGCTTTGGGGGAATTATTGATTTTATCTCATCAGAGCACCCGCCGCGTGTATAGTATCTATAGAAAAGGGAAAGGGCGGGAGACATCTCTTCGATGAGCCAGCGAGTCGAGGGAGTCGGTGAGGTAGAATCGTCAATTAGCCTGACGGCTCGTTTCTGAATTGCACTGTGCCACATAACAGACCATAGAAAGAAATGCAAAAACTGGGTGCGAGATGGGGTGCAGTTGTAGGGGATCCAGGGATGGGGGCAGAGGTGCGTGGTTTCATAAGGAAACTAGGCCTGTACTATATATTGCATTTTTAATTTGGTTAACGTGCATCGCTCGGTGGCTCCTGAGGTGCACTGTGTGTAAAAAAAAGCCAAGTTCGATTACAATAACCGTTTTCCAATTTAGTTCAAACCAAAGATTTTAATAATAATATATTTGTTTTGAATGTAGGAGGATCTTGTCCCCTCGGAGTCGGAACCTGCTATCAGTATGCTCTCCTGGCAACTAGTCAGACGCCGAGATTTATCATCACCTTCCGTAGAAGTGCTTGGGTTCGACTACCTAGGCGACAAGACCCTCCTACATGGAATATCTATTAAAAATCTTTATTTATGAGGTTGGTGCGCCTGTATTTACGCGCAACAATTTGAGCGCAGAAGAATGAAAGCTGCGCAAGATTAGGCGAGTCCAGTCGTTGATGGAGGAATACTCCAGAGCTTATGACATGGAAGTCAAGCAAAGTATTTTTACCCTAGAGTATGATAGTACTTTTTTAATTATTTATTTATTAGTAATATCAGCAGACAGCCTTCGGCCCGACATCACTTTGCCCCTTGCGGGGAGCGTCTCGCTTTATGGTTAAAATGTATATACCTTAACCAAAATAATGCTGATAAGCAAGATTTCCCAAAAAACCATTTCCATTGTCTTTTTTTTTAATGCAATCGAATGCAAGAAAGGGGTGCACCAGTAAAGATGCAGCCCCTATGGATCTCGAAAGACCCTTGCATTACCGAAGAGAAGAGAAAGTTGATTAAGTGAGAGGGTGTAGACGTAGGTGTCTATGCACTCCGGTTTTGAAGGTTTGAAGATTATAGGTGCTGGGAAAGATAGAGGCTGGAAGAGAGTTCCAGTTCCTTGAAGTCATGGGGATATATGTATTGGCGAATGAAGTGGTCCGGCACTTTTCTAATTTAACCGCGAAAGAGTGTTGGGAGTCGGCAAAACGCGTGCTACGTGCAAAGCATGCTTTGGGGGGAATTATTGATTTTATCTCATCAGAGCACCTGCCGTGATAGTATCTATAGAAAAGGGAAAGGGCAGGCTTGTTTATTTGCTTTTACCCCCCCCAGAGAGGCGCTGGCGTTGTTTTCCTCGAAAATATTTTTTACATGCCATAGGTGTGTGATATCTATAAAAACACTATATATAAAAACATTCGTGTAATGGAATACAAGAAAAATTTCAAAGAAATCGGTGAAGATCTTCTAGATCCTCTTCAACGTATCACTTAAGCGTAACAGTACATTTTTAATTATTAATTAATTAAAATTTATTAATTGGATCGGTTTAATATACATCCAAAATGGAATGTACTATCGTTATTCCTCTAGTTTTAGATAAGAATCGAATATTATTTTTGATTTTAAGTGAACATGGACTTCAAATAGCAAGTGATATTCGATTAATTATAAAGGAATAAACATATTAATTTTCCAAATGCCTTTTAGATAAAGTCTAGCAACCATCCGTGGCAGTTTATTTATTTATTTTTTTGCTGGAAATTTTCTTAATGATAAAAATACAATCTCAACAAAAACACTTGCGTAAAAAAAGGCCAAGTTCGATTAATAAACCGCTTGACAAAAAGTAGTGAGATCTAATGTGTTGCCAAGTTCAACATCATCAATAATTTATTAAATAGGCTCGAGAATATATTAGTAACTTCAATCAAACGACATGTTTTTCATTTCACATGTCCATGTATATTTATTGATCTCGAATTTTTAGATTGAAATTAATTTCTAAAACTTGGCTTTTACGAATTAAATTATTATTATTATTATCTATTATACTCTACCACCATCCCAAAAATAATGAAAATTTTCCCCAGAAAATTTACTCCCTTCATTTTATGTCCTGAAGAAGGGCGAGATTCGGTTTTTCGATTTCACCCTTTATTAATGCCCCAAACTCTAACACCATCCAGACAATTTAGAAAATTTATCTCACACATTTCACCTCTTCATTTTGTCCTGAAGAAGCAATTGTTTCGATTTTGCGATTTCACTCTTTGCTAATGTACCAAATTGAGTCGGGTTGGCCGAGCTGGCTAAGGCGCCGGCTGCGCTTCACCGTCGTTGATGAAGTTTTTCAAACGGGAGGCCTGGGTTCGAGCCTAGCTAGCATATAAAATTTCTTCCGGCTAAAACTTACCTCACTTTACTGATGTGCTGTCTAAATGGGCTTTATTCCCGATGTCAATAAATAAATAAAAAAAAATGTACCAAATTCTACCAATATGCCAAGTTTTAACATTATAAGATCAATAAATTTTCACTGTATGTTAATTTAGCCTATAAATTTCCACCTCCCGAAGAATTTAAAGGTTCGGTGTTTCAAGTTCCACTATTATTAATGTGCCAATATTTACCAGTGTGCCAAATTTCAGTATTTTAGGTTCATTGTATTTTCACTATATGTTAATATAGCCCATAATTTTCACTCCCTTAATTTCATGTCATCCAAAACAAAGCGCTGAGAGCAATCGCTGATGCCCCCAGAGGGAGGTACCAAACACGACTATACTAAAAGACATAGAAATAACTTCCGTCAAAGACGAAATAAGACAACACAGCCACAAGTACCTAAACAAACTAACTCACCACCCAAATGAGTACGCTTAAGACATAATAAATACATTACCACCCAACAAGACTAATCAACCTACCACAACGATTCTAGTGACCATGCCAAACCTTCTTGAAACCAATAAATCCCACCTTAATAATAAGTCAATGGAAATATCATTAAAATCATTGTATATCATGTCATTTTTCATTAAACCTGTAATGAAGCTTATTGCCCACCAGGGCAGATTGCTGATGTACTTTTGGAGAATAATAAAAAACAATTTTCATGTCCTAAGAAAGTCAAAGTTTCGGTTTTTCGATTTTTCTCTTTAATTGTACGCACAAATTTGAAGCATTCTAGGATTAGTGGAAGTACACTAGAATTTTGATGAGTCATCAGTAAGTGACGAAAAAACCGAGTATTATTATATTGAACCCATTTCTAATTAAAAAGACGGGTGATGAAGGTCACATCTTAAACTCTTCTTATTCTTCTTATTGTTAGGCTTTTCATAGCCTGTTTATTCCAGAGCGTCTTTCCATCGTTTTTTTGGACGGCCCCGTCTTCTTTTCCCTGTAGGGTTTTTGTCTTCTAGGTACCATCCTTACCAGCCGGTCTTCGTTCATTCGCAATACGTGTGCACTCCATTCTGATCTTCTCCTTTGGACCCATGCTTTAACTTTTTGTATATTTGACTTTCCCTAATATCTTCATTTTTTACCCTGTCCATTCGTGTTTTACCCGCAATTCCGCGTAACGATTTCATCTCACAAACTTCCAATATTTCTCTTGTTTTTGTGGTGTCTCTTCTTGTTTCGGCCTCATATGTCAAAATTAGTCGCACAACGGTCTTATAGATGCGTACTTTTGCTTCCGTTACCAGAAACTTGTTTGATCAAATCGTTTAATTTTAAACTATAGTCTCTAAAAAAATAAATTACATATATATATAAGTTAAATGCTTCAAAAATCCAAGCTTGCACTTCTAGTGATGTCATGATAAGTGCAAACTCAGATCCTTCAACTCATTATAAAAGAGGCTGGCGCAGCCAAGCAAAGTCAGAACCATCTGTGGCGGAGACGCTACAGAACCATCTCTTGTGTAGACGCTAGAGAATAGTTTGGGCAGAGTCGCTGTAGAATCTTTTCGGTGCAAGAATCGTTGAATCCATGCAGGATAGAATCCCTAACGAATTGTGTTAACAGTAAATCTCTCCCCGAACAAGCTGTAATTAGTGGTCTCAATTAATGGACCTACAACGACGGTAAACCCGTATATTTAACATCTCGTACTTCAGTTGGTTCTCCTGGGTTTGTCATATTATAATTTAGTTTGACCCAAAACGGTTGACCCATACTACCTTCCATCAACCCAATATAAATTTTACAAACTTTAAACTTTATTCAAACATCTTCAAATAGTTCAAAACTGTGTCGTGTCTATAAATCAATATTACGTGTGTATAAACATTTTTATAAAATTTAACTTTAAAAGTGCATTAAACATTATAAATTAAATAAACTCTTTAATTTTAAATAAATAAATCTCCTACAACATCCAGTTCCCATATTAGATATAAAAGCCTAAATTAATAAGATTATCCAAGCACTACGCCCATAGCTCTACCACCTAGAGTATTTGTAACCTAAGTTTTTAAAAACTTAATTACCAAGGTTGCAAATATAACTTATATAGGTATGTTGATTTGCATCAATCACACAATCATTGATTTCAAACTAAATCTTTTCAACGTAAGTAGTTCGAAAATAGATTTCGAGATAAATATAAAAATACACGAACTCCTCGGAGATAAAGTAGGTAGTGTGAAACGACGATTTGTCTAAGTCAGAAGGTATCTCCGTGGCATCAAGGGAAACACAAGGAATCCAACGATTACATTGATTACCAGAATCAGACAGCGAAAAGGTCACCCGTGGACAGAAGGCTAATTAATTAAAATTTCACCTTAAATTGATTGGAAGGTGAATAGGTATATCGCTATTAAGGCAAGATCTAAAATCGTAGTTTCGTTGTCAAAGCATACAACTTGAGATAAAATGACAAATGAAATTATATATAGTAGGTACTCACAAATAGAAGCTAGTTGAGAGTATGATACCTGAAACAATGAAAATATAAATCTATTATTATTTACATATTATTAAAAATACATTAATAAAAAATATTTCAATTCAGAAATTATTTTACTTGTTGCTAAATGACTTTTCATTAGAAGGGCCAAGTGCGATAAATCAGAATTGCATATTGAGGGTTCAACGTACCTTTTAGTCTTTCAAAACACTTGATGGTATAAATTAACCAATTAATTGATTCTAATTAGGTTTCTCATGGCAACAACAATGCATTTATTATTATTGATATAGAAAATAAACAAACATGTATTATTGGTGCTAATATACGTTATTTTTATAATATATTGAAAATTAAAAAAGCAAGTATTTGTTGATTTTATTTAATTCAATCTAAGCGACTTTCACAAGTGGTTATGTTAAAATTATAAAAAAATTACACAAATTCCTATATTTCTTTATCAACGACAAATAAGACCGAATTCGATAACTTCAGATATCACTTATGAGGTTTAACTTATTGATTCAATATATTATAAATAAGCTGACGTGTTTACGGTGTGTCATCCACTCTGACTTTACCATACAACCTGGCCCCTCACTCATATTTAATAAAATTATTTATAATCATGTAGGGGAGGGTTAGTTTTTGCATTTTTAGACTCTCTGGGGACCCACTGATTATGTATACAAAATTTGCTGAGTTTGCTCAAACGGCCTAGATTTTCATTTTTTTGACCCTCAACCCCCCCCCCCATTTTGAGAGGTTAGTTTTTGCATTTTTAGACTTCTGAAAAACCACTGATTATGTATACAAAATTTGCTTGAGTTTGCTCAAATAGCCTAGATTTTTAATTTTTAACCCCCCCCCCCCTCCAACCCCCTTAATTTTCTGTCGATATGCACCAAAATCTAATCAGCTCTTAATCTCAACCAAAACTATGCTTGAAATTTGGTTTCGATATTCACACTAGTTTTTGAGCTAGCTCGTCCACACAAATTTGGTAACGCACAGACTAACTAACTAACAGAAATTTTGACAAAACAATTATTATCTCGAAAAGCTTGCATTTTTGTAGAGCAAAATGCCTTGGTTTCGCTCAATTTTTTTAATCAAAATGGTTTCAGCCGTTTTTGAGATATTTGGGAAAAAAAGAAGGAAAAAACTACTTTTTTCATGCACGATTACAATACTTGACCATACCCTCTATGGTAAAGTAAAAAATTATTAAGTACATGATATTAATTATTCAGAGATACGAAGAAATTGTTTGTTTATTTTCTATATCAACAATAATAAATACAATGTTGCATTGCCGTGGCACAACCTAATTGGACGCGTAGGTAGGTAGGTATCGTCTCAGAGGCCATGTCACGGCTACATATTATAACACTGCTCTCTACAAATTTTTTTGAAAATGTCCCGCCTTAAACCTAACAATGGATTCCAGTAGCTGTCGTACGCTGATTATAACGCAACTCTCCCCGATTTTTTTACAACACGTCAGAATTTTAAGAGATATTATCGGTCAAATGACGAAAAAGGCCATTTTGACCTTATTATGCGAGTCCCATTAAATATTAAACAGCAATATTTGAAATCAAAATATATTGTTGGGACGTGACAGAAAACAGCTTTCCTTTTGATTTTCAAATTGCTCACTTGTTTTTAGTCTCAATCAGGAACTTGAGTTATAACAAAAAACTAAGATAGTTTTTAAGGAATTTGGTGTTGGTACTTGGTGAAACAGTTTCATTTTTTTCTTTTAAATATTTGGCAAATTTGTTTTCATTAATTCTCCCACCTCCCCCCAATATCTACCTGAGTGCGTAAATAAATCCTCATTTCTCAGAAGGACATTCAAAATTAAACAAAATAGACTTCCTACCTTTCTCACTCCACTAATTTTAAATATTTACCCTTTTGTTGTTTTGTTATATTAAAAATAAATAAATTGTTTTGTTATCTTAAAAATAAATTTTACCATTGACTTGTATTCTTTAAATTCGATTCTTATCCAGGTTAGTTACTTTCTGTTTCACCTGAAGATGGGTTAGACACCCGAAATATATATATCGAGATTAAAGATTCTCCAAAAAATAAATTCGTTTTATTTTTTATATCTTAATGTGAAACCTACCAAGTATTTTTTATCCAATAATTTTAAAAAACTAAGACCTTATGTCTGCAAAAATAATCTTTTCTTCGTTCTCTAAATTTAACTAAGACATTATGTTTTTAGTCTATGTTTATTATCTTTTATAATCACGTAGTTTTAGTTTTTAGTTATAACTAGAGTTATTCTAATTGAGCTAAAAACAAGTGGTAATTTGAAAATCAAAGGGAAAGCTGTTTTCTTATTAAGTTTTCTCAACAAAATATTTTGATTTCAAATATTGCTGTTTAATATTTAATGGAACTCAAAAAATAGGTCAAAATGGCCTTTTTTGTCCTTTTGACTGATAATATCTAGAAACTCTGAACGAAAGCTGCGTAAGAGCTAGGCGAGTCCAGTCGTTGATGGAGAAATACTCCAGAGCTTATGGCATGGAACTCCACAAAGTATTTTATATCCTAGAGTATGATAGTACTTTTTTAATTATTTATTTATTAATACACTTAGCGGACGCTCGCGCCTTCGGCCCTACGTCACTTATGCCCCTGGCGGGCAGCGTCTCGTTTCTATGGTTAAAATGTATATCCCTTAACCAAAAATAATATTGACAGTTGAAAGATTTCCAAAAAAAACTATTATCGGCCATCTTGTTTGTTTGATTTTATCTCCCAGAGAGGCGCTGGCGTTGTTTCTTCTGAAAAATTAATATAAAAATCCTAAATTTAAATAAAACCTTATGTTTCTGACGTGTTATAAAAATAGGAAATTTCACGATACGGTATAAATCAGCGTATAAAACTCTACTGAATCCATTGTTAGATTTACGGGGAAAATTGTTGTTTAATTTTTGTTGATTAAGTGTAATTATATGTGGCCGTGACACGGCATCTGAGACGGTACCTACTCGTCTAATTAGGTTGCCATGGCAACAACAATGTATTTATTATTGTTGATATAGAAAATAAACAAACATATTGCTGTTTAATATTTAATGGGACTCGAAAATAGGTCAAAATGACATTTTTCGTCGCTTTGACCGATAATATCTCAAAACTCTGACCTGTTGTAAAAAATCGGGCAATTGCTTGAGAATCAACGTATATAACTCTACTGGAATCCATTGCTAGGTTTACAGGGAGAAATTTTTGTTGATCAGTGTAATTATATAAAAAAAAAAAATGTTTTTTTTTAACCGATAGACCCAAACCATTCATACATATTTTATAAAGGATATCCTTTAGTTCCGTTTTCGAAAGGATTAACCGTTTTCAGGGATGAAATTCATTGGATATTCAAATCTTGTAAAAAAATCTTATCAAAAATAATTTGAAAAATGTTACTATGTAGGTATATTATTACATTTGTATAATTACAAATCGTTGACATTTTGTCAAGAATTAGGTACATCGTATTATGCATGTTTGCAAATGATATCACGTTAAACGATATTTCGATAACAAGTAATTATTATTAGCTCAGAGGATAGCTATAGTAAAATAATAATTAATTATATCAATTATATATACCGTAACATTTTCATTTACCTATAAAATATGGAAAGAGATTTACCGCAATTTCTATTGAGTGATTAGCAATTCGTAATGTCAAGTATTTACTACTATATAATCGTAGACAAATTAAAGGCGATCAAAATCCGTAATCTGTCAGGATTATTATTATTAGTAACCTATGCAGTTAACTCAACTATTATTTACTATTTGCGACAACAGGATTTTCGTTTGTCAATCAGTTGAGTGATAACGTACTTTATAATTATATTTTGATAACGTATTAAGTCATCAAACTCGCAAGCGTTATCATCTGTTGTTATTCATATAAAATCGAGAGTGGAAAACAAAAATTTAATATTATTCTGTATTGTGAAATGAGTGTTATTGATAGAGTTTTTCTTTAGGAGACGGACTGGTATAAATATGCAATTGGATGTTGATGAAAGCAGTCCACGGTGGTTGTAAAAAAATAAGACTATAGAGGTTTTATTATTTTACATTTATTTGTTAAACCGACGTTTCGGAGATTCACTCTCTCCCTCTTCAGGGTCTATATAATTGAGGGGAAGACGAACATTAATTAGTATTGGGATTTTCACATGTCATTCATAATATAAAACAAAATAATATACACAAAACAAAAATAATAATCATAAATCTACTTACAACAAAAAGTCAATGAAAGTAGTTCAAATCATAATTACTTTCTGTCTCCTTTGACAATGCCAAAAAAACATTATAAAAATTTTTCATCTCGAATAGAAATAAAGTAAAAACAATTGATGATCAATATGTTAATGAGATATTAATTAAATTAATCTTAGCTAAGAAGGCGTGATAAAAAAGAAATGAGAATACTTAGCTAGACTACCGTTTTCTGAAATTTCGCTTTATAAAAACATCTTTGAATTTCCCTCTGAATTTCTTAAGATTAATTTAATTAATTTGATAATTTTCTATATTTGTATAAATATACTAGAAAAACAAATTTACTTATAATTTGTTAAAAATTCCGTTGAGTGGATTTGCTCGCGAGTTCACTCCGCGGAATTCTAAATTAATTTGTATCATCTCTCTATGTAAGAATAGACTTGTAAAAGGCGTCTGAATCGAGAGAGTAATATATAAGAACTTGAGATGCCATGTCCCTCTGGGTGGTCCGGGGTGGGGTATCATGCGGGCTATACGCGGATTGATACCGGGTAACATCCAGATGGACCATATCTTTTTTCGCTCTCTTGGTTCAGGATGGAGAATCAGCTGGACCTCAATGGTTCTTATAAAACGGTAGTCTAGCTAAGTATTCTCTAAATTTCGCTTTATAAAAACATCTTTGAATTTCTCTTTGAATTTCTTAAGATTAATTTAATTAATTTGATAATTTTCTATATTTGTATAAATATACTAGAAAAACAAATTTACTTATAATTTGTTAAAAATTCCGTTGAGTGGATTTGCTCGCGAGTTCACTCCGCGGAATTCTAAATTAATTTGTATCATCTCTACGTAAGAATATGTTAGAGTATATGTATAGACTTGTAAAAGCGCAGTCTGAACCGAGAGAGTAATATATAAGAACTTGAGGCCATGCTGTCCCTCTGTATCCAGTATCATGCGGGTTGGCATGCGGATTGATAGCCGGCAACATCCAGATGGACCATATCTTTTTCGCTCTCTTGGTTCAGGATGGAGAATCAGCTGGACCTCAATGGTTCTTATAAAACGGTAGTCTAGCTAAGTATTCTCTAAATTTCGCTTATAAAACATCTTTGAATTTCCTTCTGAATTTTAAGATTAATTTAATTAACCTGATAACTTTCTATATTTGTATAAATATACTAGAAAAACAAATTTACTTATAATTTGTTAAAAATTCCGTTGAGTGGATTTGCCTCGCGAGTTCACTCCGCGGAATTCTAAATTAAGAGATACATTAATGACGTTTCGAACCATGTTTTTTAAAAGGAAAAAAAGAACTTTGTGTATAATTTTTGGGTTAAATTTTGGGACTGATAATGACCATATTTATAAATGTGTAAATAATTGTAACATAAAAAAAACAACAACTATACCGATATGCGCAACGATATTCTGCTGCATCCTATGATTGGTGGGGACATGTTATACATTCATTCATTTATATATATCCCATTAACATATTGATCATCAATTGCTTTGTACTTTATTTCTGTTCCAGAGGATGAAAAATTTTTATAATGCTTTTTTGGCATTGTCAAAGGAGACAGAAAGTAATTATGATTTGAAATGTCCACTTTCCATTGACTTTTTGTTGTAAGTAGATTTATGATTATTATTTTTGTTTTGTGTATATTATTTTGTTTTATATTATGAATGTACTACGTGAAAATCCCAATACTAATTAATGTTCGTCTCTCAACTACTATAGACCCTGAAGAAGGAGAGAGAATAACGACCTCCGAAACGTCAGTTTAACAAGTCAAATGTATAAATAATAAAACCTCTATAGTCTTATTTTTTACAACCACCGTGGATCATTGCATCAACATCCAATTGAATGAGTGTTATTTTTGTAACATTATTATAAAGTACCTGGAGCCACCGAGCGATGCACGTGAACCAAATTAAACAAAATACAAATATATAGTAAACGCCCCCTGGACCCCCCCCCCCCGAAACCACGCACCTCTATCCTACCACTGCACCCCCACCCCAACTCAGCTCCATCCCCCTTAACCCCGCACCTCGCTTCACCCTCGGATCCCCCACAACTGCACCCCCCACCTCCTTACCCCCCACATCCATCCCCACCCCGCACCCAGTTTTTGCATTTCTAGCTTTCTAGTGGTCCACAGATTATGTGTATATAGGTATATAAATAAATTCCGTATAATTATTTTTTTAATTAAATAACAATTTATCGAATTTTTTAATCAATTAAATAAATAATAATTTTATTGAAGCAATTTTTTACATGAAATAGGCTTCGATTTCGGAGATTACTTCCCCACCATCGACTGTACTTGATCTTCTAGCTTGCGATAATATTTTTAGTCCGTGTTTTTTAATAAGAGGAATTTTTAATCAATTAAATTGGCATATTCTAAAATATAAAAATATTTGCTATAACCTAATAGTGGGTTTTAAAATTAAAAAACCAATTAAAAATAAAACATAATTGAAAAAAATGTAAACAAACTTTTTTATTGAGATTTTCATCTATCAATAATTACTTTAATTAAGAAAAAGATCAATTAAGATTAAATTTGTCGAGGTCCAGACCTAGCCAGATCGTTTTCTCATCTTCAAAACTTGTTAATAGAATTTGTTTCATCAAAATCGGTAGAGCCGTTTTCAAAATAGAACTATATATATATACAAACAATTTTTGCTCGTTTAATAAGAGTAGATAGATTTATATTGCATACAGAGGCGTAGCCACGAGGAGGGAGGGGCAGAACCCCACCCCCTCCAAGGGCAAGGGTCATGAGATGAGTAACGGCAACGACAAACCGTTTCTTATGGCAAACTAGCCGTAATTAAATATATTTCATATAGCCCAGTAAATAGAGGGGATCCAAAAAGTGGTTATCTTACATTAATTGCGGGAATTTTTTTTTTTAGGATCGTTTAGTATGGTGTGGGCATGCCAAATCTAAGTTTGCGACCTCGAAAGTGTGGGGGACAACTTTTGTGGCCCGAAAAACCTCGAAATTTTCGGATTTTTTTTCAAGTTTTTGGCGTATAACTCGAAAATGGTCCATATTTTGTAAATAACCATCCTATAGTAAATTAAAGATGACAAAATTTCACACCAATTAAAAAATGCAAAAGTAGTTTGATTTTTTATGAGGATCCAAAAAACAGCCCCTCTGATCACTTTTTGAATATCACAAAACTTGCACTTTTTTCGATTTTTTCCCCAATTTGAACATGAAGGAGCACGTTTTCGACAAAGACCACTCTATATATTTTTAAACTAGATTAAATTTTCTACAATTAAAACAAAGTTTCATTTTAATTCGATAATGGTAAACCGTGCCATACTTTTGAGGATTCGGATCGTATCCTTTCATGAAAATGCTGGATATCTATAAATCTAAGTATTTTATCAAACAAGTGGTTCAAGTAAATAAAAGCTCTGTAAGAGAATGCGATAGAAATCAAGTTTCTAGGATCAGTGGTTTTAATTTTATGATGAAAAAACTTCCATTTTTTGAAACAATTGATCATTTCCTGTCATGGAAAATGTAGAATATCTATACATGTAAGAATTTTAACAAAAAAGTGGCATAAATAAACGTTCAAGTCAACAAAATTTACTAGAGAATGAGATACAAATCAAGTTTCTAGAATGAATGGTTTTCATTTTATGAAGGAAAAACTGCGATTTTGGCAAAAAACTGCAAAATTCAACATCATTGCGGCAAGGGTTACCATTTACCATTATATAATTTAGATTAAATTTTATTTTTATTGTAGAAAATTTAATCTTTTTTTAAAATGTATGTATTCGTCTTTGTTGAAAACGTGCTCCTTCATGCGTCAAAATTGCGGAAAATCAAAAAATACCAGTTTGGTGAATATTCAAAAGTGACCTCGGGGGCTGTTTTTTGACATTCTCTAGTACCGGTTCTACTAAACCTAAATAGATGAAATTGTTATTATTTTACGCGTAATTTAAAGAGCTTTAATTTATCTAAAAGATATATTTTTTAGTTGATAAGCAGTTTAGATTTATTTAAGAAAAACTGAAAAAGCTCAGAAATTTTCTCATTTTGAGACTCGTAGAAAAATTTCCCTCGCTCCCCCAATTTGACCCCGTATGACTTTTTTCTCTGGGGATAAGTCAAAGCTGAGTTATTCAAAGTTCGACTCCAAATTCTGGGGAGGCGATTGAGGGCGTCATCGCTGGAATTTCGCAAGATATACTAGGAAGAGTGGCCGAAAACTTCTTTAAAAGGCTCAATATGTGCATTTCTCGCCAAGGCCACTAGGACGATATCATTTTCAAAACATCGTGAAAAAAACCGGTATTATATGTACTGCTGAGCAATAAAAACCTTTTTTATGTATCTTGAATCGTTTTCTTACAAGTAGCCCTTAAAATCAGAGACTGCATTCTGCCCCACCTGTATATAGATCTGTATATTGTCCGCCTCCGTGGTGTAATGGTCAAAGTAACTGACTGGCAACCCGGAGGTCTCGGGTCTCGATTCCCGGCTATACCCAGACCATTTTTTCTGAAAGTATAGGGTCTGGTAATAAAAATTAAGTGGGAGATAAATTTCACTGAATTTATCGCGCGGAGAATTTACCACTGCTCGAAGCCCCTAAAACCTTAGTAAATTGGATATTGAATTGTATCTAAGTTTCTGAGATTGGCTCGTGATCCCGGCTTCTTTTCCTTCTACTCTGTTCTTTTCACGATGGAGGGGCCAGCCCATACAGGCCTTTAGGGGATCCACCTTCTGGTGTATCTCCTTCTCACATCAATATCATTAAAAAAAAAAAAAAAAAAAAAAAATATACCTACGTAAGAAGTTTTTTTTTTTTTTATTTATTTAATGTCACCGGGAACAAAGCCCATTTTAGGGTTACTGAGGGAGCCGAGTTTTTAGACGTTAGAAATTTTTATTTGCCAGCCAGGATCGAACCCCGGCCTTCCACTCCAACATCGTCATAATCGATCGATGCTGAAGCGAGGCCAGTGCGTTAGCCGACTGAGCCAACCTAACCCTAACTCCCCACCTAAGAAGTTCGCAATTAAAATAATAATTTAAATAGCATGATTTTAATAAATTGTATTTGTCATGAACTATTAATGGGTTTTAAAATTAAAAAAAAATTACGTCAGTGTCGTCGCACAAGCAGATTATAATAAGTATAGATAGATGAAAATATAACTCTCTCATTGTAAGAATGATTTCTATTTATTTATTTAAATGTTCTGTTTCTAGAGAGGGGTCGAGGAATTGAAGAGGAGATCCCTGATGGTCAGCTCCTGTCAACCACCTTCAACCCACGGTTAACAACTAAAATCCTCGTTCATGGCTACAGATCAGATAGGACGGCTCTTGACCTCATCAAACAAGGTAAACTCACACAAGGGGAATCCCTAACACACACTCTAAATGAAAAAAATCCCTGTGGCAGTGGAGGTAGATTTCGAAGGGGCACTACCCCCTTTTAGACTGCTCCTATCAAAACCTTTTCAGACACAAGTTGTAGAGGGTAATTAGTAGAATATTAGCCATTTGCACCTAAACTGATATCAATCATATTAACGTTTTTATGATTTTTTTAAAATTTCAACCCCCCAACAATTCCACCCCCTTGGGACCGAAGTCACCAAAAAGTTCTTGTTTACATCATGAGTAAATTTTATTGCAATTGATTGAACGTTTCGGCCTGTAGCACACCCACAAAATTGCGATACATACCCCCCCCCCCCCCCCCACATACCCACATATAACGGGTGAGTTTTTTTATCAGTCTTATAACTCAAAAGCAGTGGATTATATGAAAAAAGTTTCAAATAAAAGTTTATTTATATTAGGGGGAAACTAAACGACACTATTATTATTATTATTATTTTTATAATGATATTGATACAAGAAGAAGTTGCACCAAGAATGTAGAACCTCTGTAGTCCTTGGGGGACCCTTGTAACGTGAAGTTAAGGGGAGTTTTAGGGATTGGGTAGCAGTCGAAGGTATCTGTGGATGCTGGTCTTGAAAGATTGAAGATTATAAGCTGTCGATCTAGAACAAGCTTTCAAGGGTATTTGAAGGTCAAGTTCTGTTTTTTTTTAAATAGAAACCTATATTTTTCTATACGTCTCCTTAATCTACAAAAAAAGTGAACAACTTTTATTAGAACTATTTTTTTATACGATATCAAATAAACAAAATTTTAAATCAATTAAATTTCAAGAAAAAATCCAAATAATAATTATTTTTAACAATTATTCAACTTAATTATCAAATAATAATGATCAAATATTTAATTATTAAATAAATAATTTAATACTAATTAATAATTTGTTAATTTTCCATTAATGTTCTGTGAAATTCCAGAGTGTATCGCAAGTCTTTTGAATGAAATATCTTTCTTCTTCTTCTTCTTCTTCTTCTGTTCCATTTTTATTATTGTAATAAAACTTTTTGATTAATCGCAAGAATTTTACATAGATCTATTAAGTAGAAAATAATCTCTTAAATATGTGTATAATTAAGTTTTTAAGATCATTATAAATACTTATTTTCATTGTTTTGACTTTTCAATTTAATAATTATTTAATTTTAATCATTATTATTTGATAATTAAGTTGAATAATTGTTAAAAATAATTATTATTTGGATTTTTTCTTGAAATTTAATTGATTTAATATTTTGTTTATTTGATGTCGTATAAAAAAATAGTTCTAATGAAAGTTGTTTAGTTTTTTTTTTTTTTCTAGATTAAGTAGATGTACAGAAATATTTTGGTTTCCATTTAAAAATCAGAACTTGACTTCGAAATACCCTTGAAAGCTTGTTCTAGGTCGACAAACAATTGCGTAGTTCAGTGCTCTTTCATGGTCAAAATGGGAAAAAATAGAAAAAAGTGCGATTTTTTATGATTTACGGAAACAGAAAAAATACGCCAATTGTCAACTAGCACTTGAGCCCGAACAGTTGGCCGAAGAAAAAACTTAAATAATGAAATTTGCAGTAAATCTTATGAGCTTTCATTTTAAATAGGAAGGAAGGTTATTTATGAAAAGTTCGTAGTTTTCGACTTATAAGCAAAAAAACCGCAAAAAATAAGATCTTTTATTTAAATTTCTTGCATTTTTGACAATTATCAGTGACATTTTGTTAGCGAAACTCAGATCCGGATTCAGCACATTCAAAAACATAAAATGTCGAAGAAATTACAACTACCCCAAAACATTCCTGGTAAAAACACAATTTAACTGGACTATTGTTTTTATAAAAAAAAATTCCACTAAATATTTTGCTTTGTGGATTGCCCCCCCCCCTCCCTCCCCCCATAAAAATTCTCTGGCTACGCCACTACCAGGTGGTCATAACACCTGTAAAACTGTATTTGATTTTCTAAATTTGTGATAGAATTTATTACAATATTAGAGGATTGTTTGTTATTTTATTTATTAAGATTGGAGTAATTTTTGGAGATGGACTGATAAGTGAAATTGAGTGGGTATTGATGAGGGAGTCCAAAAAAAGAAGAAGATAAGTTAAACTATCTTTTTATTCATAAACCGACGTTTCGGAGGCTATTCCGTCCTTCTTCAGGGTTTTGAAAAGTCAATGAAAGAAATCCAAAGCGATATTCCCCTCTGTCTCCACTTTTAGTGGCAGTAATAATAATAAATATATCGTATTTCATTCTCAGCAGAATTATAATGTAGTGCTGAGAATGAAATACGATATTTTATTGTTACTGATGACACTGAAAGAGGAGACAGAGGGGAATGTAGCATTGGATTTCTTTCATTGACTTTTCAAAACCCTGAAGAAGAGAAATAGCCTCCGAAACGAAGGTTTATGAATAAAAAGTTAGTGTAAATTATCTTCTTCTTTTTTCGGACTGCCTCATCAATATCCATTAAATTTATTAAATGTTTATTTATAAGTTTATTCCTATAAAATGTTGATTTTTTAATTAATTAAGAAGAGTTAAGTGAAAGTTTCTTGACGCACACGTTAGTTTTTTTAAAACAATCTCCAATCAATTGGGCATGTCTTGAATAGTACGTTTTTATTTAATATCTGGAATTATTATTTTCCTTCCTCTGATATCTAATCAAGTATAACGGGATTCTTTTCCCTTTTTTTTTGCATTGAAATGCATTTATTTCATTCCGAGTCAAGTAGCCAGCGGGTCAAGTGCCTTAATATTAGTCTTTTATGTGGGTGTTGCGTTTTTTGTAGTATTGCTTTTGACAGCTGCATTTTGGAGAATTGTTCAAGCCTTCATCAGAGACAAGGTAAACATAATTTAATGAAATTTGTTTCTCTTTGTGATAATTTAATGATTCCAAAAATAAAAAACACCTCATATTTACCATACAGTACCCGGAACACCGAGCGATGCTCGGTAATTTTTACTTTACCATACAAGTTATGGTCAAGTATTGTAATCGTGCATGAAAAAAGTGGTTTTTTCCTTCTTTTTTTCGAAATATCTCAAAAACGGCTTAAACTATTTTGATTAAAAAAATGAGCGAAACCATGGCATTTTGCTCTACAAAAAAAGCTTTAATAAGTGAACATCGAAAAAATTATATTTTTTGAGATAATAATTGTTTTGTCAAAATGTCTGTTAATCTGTCTGTTAGTCTGTTAGTTAGTCTGTGCGTTACCAAGGAGGGGTTTAAAATTAAAAATTAAAAATCTAGGCCATTTGAGCAAATTCAACCAAATTTTGTATATATAATCAGTGGACCCCCAGAAGTCTAAAAATGCAAAAACTAACTTCACTAAATTGGGGGGGGGGGGGGCGGGTCAAAAAATGAAAATCTTGGCCATTTACCAAACTCAACCAAATTTTATATACATAATCAGTGGGACCACAGAAGTATAAAAATGCAAAAAACTACCCCCCAGCCTACATGATTATAAATGATTTTAGGGCCCAGGTTGTATGGTAAAGTCAAGTGGATGGCCACATCAGAACACGTCAGCTTATTTGATTTAGTTAAAAGCTATATATTAATATTATTTTTAATTTTAAATTCAAGTAAAAAGGTCGATTTTTATTCAGAGGCAAAAAATAAAATAAAATTGAAATAAAATATAATTTATATTTTTTGCAAAGTTTACACCCCCGCTATGGCCATCATCAAGATGTATCACTGGGAACAAAGTTTTGAATGTAATTGTAATTAAAAATAATAATATTAATATACTCGGAGGTTCTTTCATTGACACTGTTTTAAATCCTGAAGAAGGAGGCACGATCCTTCGAATTGTCGGATTTTTTAAGAGAATGAAATTGATCTAATTGAAAAGTTTTTGTTTTGGCGAGAGTAGCAGAGTTGTTTCTCTTTGTGAATATAATTGATATTCTAATAAATTATTTTATAGAAAAATACCTTTAATTAATTAAATTTTTTTTTTTTTTATAAATTTTATTAAACCAATTATTTTACATTAATTAATGTATACATTGTATTTTTGCTTCGATTCCGGAGATTACTTCTCCACCATCGAGTGTCCTTATTCATCTTTAGTCCTTGTTTTTAATAAGAGGAAAATCTAATTAGATAAAAAACCTCTTTTCCGATAATTATTTCAATTCCATTATTCCCCAATCAAGTCGATTGGTAATCTATCCTCAATCTCCCCTTTTCTCATAATCCCTCCAATCAATCCAATTAATTAAATTGGCAAATTCTAATATATAATAATATTTGTAATGAGATATATTAGTGGAATTTAAAATTTAAAAACCAATTAATAATTAAAAGGAAATTGAATAAAAATGTAAAAATGCATTTTTACAGATTGAAATGTCATCCCAAAACCTCCTAACCCGTTAATTTTATCCAAATCGTTAGAGCCGTTTTCGAGAAACCGATTCTATATATATATAAAGCAAAGAATTGCTCGTTTACTATAATAAGATAAGAGTACCTGGAGCCACCGAGTGATGCTCGGCAACTTTTTGCTTCAGTTAAATTCAAAATTCTGATAAAAACCATCCCTTCACTGCACGCCACACTCATACCACATTCGATATGCCCCCTGGACCCCTGCTCCGTAACACTTCGCGCACCGCACCCCCGATAACGAAAGCCTCACTCCACCAACAGCACACCCCACCTCCTGTACCCCCCCTAACCCAGGTTTTGCATTTTTAGTTTTCTAGTGGCCCACATATTATGTATATATAAGTATATATATAAATTCGGTATAATTTTTTTTTCAATTAAATAACAATTCATTGAGTTTTATAATCATCAATTAAATTGGCAAATTCAAATATATAATAATATTTGTCATTAATTCTTTGTGGTATTTTAAACTCGTATTTATAATCAATTAAATTATTTAATTTTAATATATAATAATATTTGCGCTAAAGTATTCGTGGGTTTTAAAATTAAAAAAACAATTAATAAATAAAAAATAATTGAAAAATGTACAAACTTTTTTATTGATATTTTCATCTATCAATAAATAATTTAATTAAGAAAAACTCAATTAAGATGCATTTTGATGAAGTCCAGACCTAGCCAGATCACTTTCTCATCCCCAAAACTTGTTAATATAGTTGGTTTCATCAAAATCGTTAGAGCCGTTTTCAAAATAAAAAAAAACATACAAATATATAAATATACAATATTTTCTCGTTTAATAAGAGAAATGTGAGCCAGGATTAATCCTGGCTCTCTCAGCCACCCGCTCTGAATCTGAATTAATTTGTTCTGAAGCCGAAAGTGTGAAAGATTTGCGGGTAAATTTGTGTAATCATCTTAAATTTTCTTGTAAGAGTGCTCCTCGGAGGCCCAATAAATAAAATAGATAGATAAATTTTATTAATGAATATGATTTAATACATATATTTAATCGTATTAAATTGAATATGACCTATATATCGTTACATGCATAGTCGCGGGATTGAATTACACCTATAAACTTCTTTATGGAGGGACACTCGATTTAAATTTATTTTTTGTTCCGATTTCATTTGATCAGTAAAAAATGTAGCCAACCCACCCTTGGTTGCTATAAATCTGTATTAAACCTTCAACATTGGAGCAATTATTCAAACTAGTTAATTGAAAATATCTTGCCATATATTTAAACGTTTACATCATAGCTATATAATATAAATGTTCTTTCAATTGAATCAAAAATATAAATTAATATGAAAATGTTGATTTATGTCTATGTTTGTTTTTGTTTTTGTTTTTTTTCCCCCGCAATTGCCGCACAAGTATAATTAAAATCTCAAAATATTACTTTTCCCAATGCACGATGCGCGCTCCTCCTATATATTTTGTGATTTATTTACCTAATAACCTACGCTATATTGCGATAAATAAATATAAAATCAAAATTTTAATAAATATAAATGCGAATATATTGATGAAAATCAGACATTCCCATTTCTATATAAAATAAATATTTCATTTCTCATTAAAAAAAAAATATTTATTGAAAAAAAACCATTTATTTATTTTATATTAATATGATAAATATTTTAATAAAATATTTACATAAGTAAATATATAGGTAGGGTTTTTAATTAGAGAATTTATTATTTTTGAACATGGAGAAGCAACTGATTTACGTTTTCAAACATGTCTCTGAAAATTATCCCTGAATTCAGATTTAAAGTAGTAGTTCTGTCGTGGCATAATTGAACGATCGCCGGTAAAGAGACTTCCTATGTTTATGTTTTTTCCTGTTTTCTTTTTGTTTATATTTTGTATTACTAGTTTTTTTCCTCGATTGTAAGCACTCTATTTCTACTAATAAACCTTATCTCTCAAGTAATCATTTTATTCTCCTATTATTCGTGGTTGAACATTTTTGGTCCTTCGATCCGGATAATATCCCATTAATTTAAATTTTTATTTTTTCATAATGCCATTGACCAAGTTCTTAGTGCTACAACGAGAAGCCATTTTCGCTAAAGTTACTACGATCCATTTGTTGATGTTCTAACGAAATTTTCTGTGGAATATGGTTTTTATCGTCAATAACAGCTTAAAAAACGCAGTCGTATGGACTTGTATAGATATTTGATCCTTTATGTTACGGGCTGCGTTGATCTTTAATATTCCGTTCTAATAAACCTCGATGGAGTGCAAATCATCATCGGCAATTAATTTAATTTCGTCATGGATTTTAGCAAAAATAGCTTCTCGTTGTAGCACAAAGAACTTGGTCAATGGCATTATGAAAAAAAGAATTGAAAATAGGTGGGGCGATATATCCGGCTCGAAGGACCAAAAATGGTCAATAGAACATCCCAAAATAATAAGAGAATAAAATGATTACTTGAGATAGAAGGTTTATTAGTATAAATAGCGTGTTTACAATCGAGGAAAAAACTAGGAATACAAAATATAAACAAAAAGAAAACAGAACAAAACATAAACATATGAAATCTCTTTGCCGGAGACCGTTCAACTATGCCACGACGGAACAGTAGTTGTTTCGCGACAATACTAGCAAAAAGTTAATGCTAGAGTATATAGTATAGAACAGACAATAAGGATTCATAATTTTATTTATGTGAAACCTACCTAGTATTTTATATTTTAAATTTTAAAAAGTTTCTAATATTTTTTTTTAATTTTCTGTTTTTTGTCCCCCCTCCCCCTCCCCCCCGTTTGTGTGTGCAATTGCCGCACAAGTATAATTAAAATCACAAAATATTACTTTTCCCAAAGCACGGGCGCACTCCTATATATTTGTGATTTATTTACCTAATAACCTACGTTATATTGCGATAAATAAATATAAAATCAAAATTTTAATAAATATATATGCGAATATATTGATGAAAATCAGAGACATTTTCCCATTTCTATATATAAAGTAAATATTTCATTTCTCATTTCTAAAAAAATATTTATTGAAAAAAATCATTCATTTATTTATTTTATATTAATATGATAAATATTTTAATAATTTTAAATATATCCATAGGGTGTTTATATTTATAAAATCTTTTAAAAAAATATTTACATAAGTAAATACGAGATAGGTAGTAAGGTTTTTAATTAGAGTTTATTATTTTTGAACATGATTGAGAAACAACGGATTACGTTTTGAAACATGTCACTGAACAATCTCTGAAAATTATCCCTGAATTCAGATTTAAAGAATGTTGGACCTTCATTACAATAAATAAACTGATGTGGCCATCCACATGACTTTACCATACACCTGGGCAGAGACGTAGCCACGGGGAGGGTCAGAACTCCCCCCCCCCCAAAGGCAGGGCTCATGGGATGAATAAAGGAAACGACAAACTGTTTCTTATGATATAATTAAATATATTTCATATGTTTAATCAAGAATTATGTTCTTTTTTAATTTCTTGAATTAACTTTTTAGTCCAGTTAAATTGTTCTTTAACACTAGAACGCCCGAAGCCGTCAATTTGACTGTTTTCCCATTTCATTTTTCTTTCATTTCGTTACTAATTAAGTTAGAACTTTGAAACTCGCTGACTTTTAATCATTTTTTAATAGCTTTCTAATAAAAAAAAATAGCACCCTATGAATTTTTATTTAGGATTAAATTATGGATTTACCAAGAACGCTCAAAAGCCGTCAATTTGACGGTAAGACTTTTTTACCCAAATTTTTATATTTTAAATTAATTTTTCAAATACGAATAATTCCCATTCTTTTTTTGGAACATTTCCATCCTTTTTGACCCTCGGATTTGTTCTGCTTTTTTTTTAATTTACAATCTTCCTTGAAAAACTTGGGGTAAAATAAAAAAATTATGTACCTTTATGTCAATTTTTTTTATCTTTTGATGATTCACTTTATTATTTTACAACATTTCGAGGGAACCTACTGTTTTGAAATCAATATATATATATATATATGTCGAGCCCCTAGTCTTGCCATTTCATTTTTGTTCCGCCCTTAGAATTATCAACAACAAATTTCTCTCTCAATTTCTCGTGAGTTTTTTTCGTATATTTGTTTTTTTATTTCAATATTATTTATAATGGCACGAGGTCGCAGTGAAGCTGAAATACTAGAAATTTTAAAAAATATTACACCGGATAATTCAGAAGTAGATTCATTAGCTGAATCAGGAGAGGAAAATAAAAATTAAAATGTAATATATTAATATGTATTTTTAATATATAAATTGATAATAGAATTATATTTATTATTAGAAAAAATAAAAAAAAAATTAAAAAAAAAAAAGAATGATTTTATTTAGTTTGAGTGTTGAAAAATGAAAGTCGTCAAATTGACGGCATCCGGGCGTTCTAGTGCTAAAGGGCCCCTTTGCGGGAAAGTTTTGGTGTAGTTTTGATTTATTGAACCTATGTGTTTTTTGCTGTACTGAATCCGAATCTGAAGTTTCTTAACAAAATTTCATGACGGAAAATTGTCAAAAATGCAAAAAAATATTTAAAAAAAATTTTTTTTGCTTATAATTCGAAAAACTATCAACTTTTGTAAATAATCTTCCTTTTCAAAATGAAAGTTCATAATATTTCCTACAAAAGATATGATCCGAATACTCAAAAGTGTCATTAAAAATGCTGGATAAAGAGTTTTATCAAAAAAGTGGTCTAAATAAACGTTCAAGTCAATATGATTTCCTGGAGATTGAAAGAGATATCAAGTTTCTATGATGAGTAGTTTTCATTTTATGAAGGAAAAACTGCGATTTTTTGTAAAAAATTGCAGTTTTTCAACCTAATTGCGGCACTAGTTACCATTATCCAATTAAGATGAAACTTTGTTTAAATTTTACCAAATTTAATCTAGTTTAAAAATATATGAATGGTCTTTTTCGAAAACATGCTATATCATGGTTGAAATGGGAAAAAATTAAAAAAAGTGCGATTTTTTGCGTAAAGTCCACTACTAGCTAGTCAGACATCACTTGAGTCCATCACTCCTGATGAGACAAGACCCTCCTACATGAAATATAAACATATCTATTAAAATCTTGATTTATAACTAGGCCTCGGATTTATAGGCACTAAAAATCTTTAAAATAGACAAGGAACTAAGCACTAAAATTAACAAAAATAGGCACTTATAAAGGCATTTTAAGAACAAAGAAGAAAATAAAAGTGAAATATTTAGTGAACGGTATGTTAGCCAAAAAATTTTCATTATTATTTTCTGCAGGCCACCTGTACAAGTATAATGCAAATTCCCATTACTGAAATGATAATCTATATAATAAAAATGAATTTCTGTTTCTTCATAAGCGCAGATCTCTCAAATGCATGGACCGATTTGGCTATTTTTTTTTAAATGTTCGTAATAGTCCAATTCAAGTTAATACGTAAAAAAAATTGGAAAAGTTGCCCGGAAAATTGGAAAATTCGGGAAAAACTAAAAAAAAATCAGGTTAGCCAACATAGCTTGCCAGACAATAAAAGAACTAAACGAGCAAAAAAACAAGTGTTGGCGGCCCTGTTTTTAAAATTTTTGAGTGTTATTCATTCTCAAAAGTTCCAACCACATTATCTTTGAAGAAGAATTTAATAATGCAACAAAGATTTAAAAAAACTATCTATTTTTTTTGAAGTACATTTAAAAACAAAAATTAAAAAATAAACTGCAACGGATCGTTGCTAAACTTTATCCAAATTCATTTGAAATATTAATATGTTTATTTCTTTATTATTAATCAGATATCACTTGCAATTTGCAGTTCATACTGACTTTAATTCAAAAATAATGATCGATTCGAGGAATAATAATTCTACATTGGATTTTTGAAATTTCTGTTATTAATGGTAACCATTGCTGAAGACATGGAGGAATCGACTTAAAATCAAAAATAACGCTCGATTCTTATCTAATACTAGAGGAATAACCTTATTGCATTCCATTTTTGATGTTTTGACTATTAATGGCAACCTCTACTGAAAACGTGGAAGAATCGACTTAAAATCAAAAAGACTAAATTCTTTTATGATAAACAACTCAAGCTTGAGAATGAGAGAATTTTTTTATAAATAGATTGTATATACTTTTGTGTCTAGCAAAATGAATAATAATTGTAATTTTCAAGTCTTCTAATCTATAATAATACCTACATATAATATAACTTTTTTTTTATTTTCCCCTGTATGATAACAAGTGGATTTTTAATACATTTTAAATATTTGTTTCATCTTATTTGTTATGAGTGTATATTATATAGAATCTCAAATTATAACTATTTAAGACTTTATAATAAAACAATTATATTTATTCTCTGTAACTAATAAAAAATCAATAAAGTAGCCATGTGGGGGTCCAGGGGGCTTAGCCCCTTGGTTGGTAAAAGTGCCCGCCAAAGGCGGGCCTTGAAGCTAGTACATAAGACATATTTTTAAGAGACAAGGAAATTTAAACTTACGACTAATACTTTGCGATTTGCTCTAGCAATTGTTGTACTATTTGTTGTTTCAAGTTCGGAAAAATCTATCAAATATGGTTTACTTTTCGATTTTTGGGTGCCCTATCAGACCCTGCCACCGCCTAGCGGCTCGATAAATAATATTTTCTTAATAATTCAAAAAAAACTTTTAAATTTGTAAAAAAAATGAAAATTGCCAATTTTAGTTAAAATACGCTCTAAAAAAGGCTTTTATATAGATGAAATAGGCACTAACACCCAGAATAGGGGAAAATAGGCATTATAGTGTAACCAAAATAAATTTGCCGCGGTTATATTCCGGGAGCCTAGTGTCTGAACAGTGAATTATTCGAGTAGGAATGACTCTATGACGTGTAAGCTAGAGGTTGGATTCGATTCGTATACGTGGAGGCTAAGGAGATCATATATGGGTGTCGAGGTGGCAAGGTGTCAAGTGAAGTGAAGAGTGTTTATACTCTGTTTGGTTTCGTTTATCGCTTACCGTTTACCGTAACTATTGTTATTTATCGTTACGTGTGTTTGAGTGTTGTTGTTATTGTTGAAAAGAATTCAACAATAATTTATATATATATATATATATATATATATATATATATATATATATATCTTATATCTTAAATATCATCAAATATTTAAGTTTATTTATTTATAGAAATGGCCGATTGCCTTATTCAAGTACAAAATACTGTATTAATAAAATAATTATTTGTTGTTCAATTTTAAATTATATAACTGCATTTAATTAATAAAACCCAAGCTTGTTAACCACATTGTTATACATATATACAAGACCCGGTTTGAATAATTATAATATTTTAAACAACAAACATTTTATTATTTATTTATTTTTGCCTTCAAGGGCAAAGTGAACATTACTGAATTTTCCAGCCAGCACAATAGGCACTAACAAATGTCTCTTATTTTATTAAGAATTTCATGAAACGCATAGATATCATATTAAGCTAAATTTTAAACCACAAATTAAAAAAAGACAAATAGGGCGAAATCGGAGGCCTATTTATTAGGTTGGTGCGCCTGTATTTACGTAACAAATTGAGCGCAGAAGAATGAAAGCTGCGTAAGAGCTAGGCGAGTCCAGTCCTTGATGTAATGCTTCAGAGCACATGGCATGGAAGCCATCAAGTATTTTACCCTAGAAAATGATATAGTACTTTTTTTAATTCTTTATTTATTAATTCATTAAAATTTATTCATTTGATCGGTTTAATATACATCAAAAATGAAATGTAATATGGTTATTCCTCTAGCTTTAGATAAGAATCGAATGTTATTTTTTATTTTAAGTCAACATGGACTTCAAATAGACATTGATATCTGATTAATTAAAAAGGAATAAACATATTAATTGAAAAGTTTTTGTTTTGCCGAGAGTAGCAGAGTTGTTGATTCACAAAGAGAAACAAAGAGGTTGTTCTCTGCTTGATGCAAATAAACATACACACATATATATATCGAGATGATATATCTGTATATATATTATTTATTTGTTTGAGACTATAGTTTCGAAGACTTGGTCTTCATCATCAGTCTTTCTTCAATTATAAATGTTTTTCATGGAGTCAATATCATATGGATATTGAAAACTTGGTGTTCCTTCATCACTGGTGGTTGGCTAGGAACTAATAAAGACATTCCTTTCGGTTCACATTCAAATATAACAATATGTTTCCTTTCTCCTTGTTTTACAACGAGAAAGGCTGACATAGAAGGGTTTTTCTTTTTCTTTTATCTTTTGTTAACAAACATCTTAAGCAAATTACTATTGGATAACTCTATTTGATTGTTCAAAGTTTTGAATTTCTATTGAATGATTTCCCAGAAGGAACAGGTATTAGATTAATAAAAGTAGTAAAGAACCCAAAATTAATTAGCGCGATCGAATCTTTAGAAATTTTGAAATCATTCAATAGAAATTCAAAACTTTGAACAATCAAATAGAGTTATCAAATAGTAATCTGCTTAAGATGTTTGTTAACAAAAGAAAAGAAAAAGAAAACCCTTCTATTGTCAGCCTTTCTCGTTGTTAAACAAGGAGAAAGGGAAACATATTGTTATATTTGAATGTGAACCGAAAGGAATGTCTTTATTAGTTCCTAGCCGACCACCAGTGATGAAGGAACACCAAGTTTTCAATATCCATATGATATTGAATCCATGAAAAACATTTATAATTGAATAAAGACTGATGATGAAGACCAAGTCTTCGAAACTATAGTCTCAAACAAATAAATAATATATATATATACAGATATATCATCTCGATATATATGTGTGTATGTCTATTTGCATCAAGCAGAGGACAACCTCTTTGTTTCTCTTTGTGAAACATATTAATATTCGAAATGACTTTTAGATAAAGTTTAGTAACGATCCGTGGCATTCTATATATTTATTTTTTATTTTTGGTGGAAATTTTCAAAATGATAAATATACAATAGGTATAGAATCGATCTGATGCATAATAATAAATGAAATGGCTAATAATATCCTCGTAACTATGTCCAGTAGATTGCCTTGAAAATAATCTTTAATAACAGTTTTAATCAAAATAGAAATGAATCTTTGATTTCTACTATACAGTGTCGTTTTGACTAAATTGATTGACAATTCTGAGAGGTCAGCATTTATATATTCATGAAATAAATCCCTTCTATTGGTCCACCTTCTGATCCCTTACTTATTTTGTCCTATCGCTTTGAAATATTTATCATGGGATAGCCAGATGGCGAGAGGATAAAGCCCAATCATTCCAACATTCTTTCACACTCAAATTTTCAACTCAAACCTTTCTATTTGGGGGTATTAAATTTCTATAATAAATCCATTCTCGATTAGTATGTACAAAAAAAGAACAAACGAGACAGGAATGCATCAAAATTAACCAAGAAAACCTAGAAGGAGTTAAGGAATTCCGCTACCTAGGAAGTAAAATAACATGGGATGGGAGGAGCAAAAACGAAATTAAATCAAGAATTGCCCAAGCAAAAATGGGGTTTAATTCAAAAACAAAACTACTATGCTCCTCCTCAATCAGCTTAGAAAACAGGAAGTTGCTATTGAAGACATATGTATGGAGCATAGCCATGTACGGCTGTGAAACCTGGACAATTAGAGAAGAGGAGAGAAAGAGATTAGAGGCTTTCGAAATGTGCTGCTACAGAAGAATAAGGAATATCAAATGGATGGATAAAATTACAAATGAAGAAGTTCTTGGAAGAATCGGAGAAAGAAGAACCTTGTGGAAGAGTCTGAAGAAGAGAAGAGGCCAGATGATGGGGCACACACTGAGACATGGGGGACTGCTTAGGGATATCTCGGAGGGGGAGGTGGGAAAGAAAAGGGGAAGGGGAAGACCCAGATTAGAATATTTCAACCAAATAATTGGGGATATGGGATGCCAGACATTTAGAGAGGTTAAACAGCTGGCGGGGGACAGAGTCGAGTGGAGACGGATTGTTGCATCAAACCAGTCTTAGGACTGTATACTCAATGATGATGATGATTAGGTATCTGTGTTAAATATAAATCAATAAAAGAAAAGAAAAATATTTTAAACTTTTCGGGGATTGAATAAAATATTTTTTAGCATTTTCATACAATAAATGTGTATTTTCTATAAAAAATACCGGTTTCATATCTACAGACCTGATATATCTATATAATAAAAATGAATTTCTATTTCTTTGTAAGCGCAGATCTCTCAAATGCCTTGACCGATTTGGCTAATTTTTTTTTTAAATGTTCTTAATAGACCAATTCAGGTTAATACGTAAAAAAAAATTGGAAAAGTTGCCCGGAAAATTGGAAAATTCGGGAAAAACTAAAAAAAATTCAGGTTAGCCAATGATCAATGACGAAATAACGTAAATCTCCAATTCGTATGACCAAATAATCGAAATTATAATAAATAAAATCTTTTATAAAAAAAAATCAATCTTAAAACGTTCATTTAAAACCCGCAAACGTTTCGAGAGAATTTCTATATTTATGATTTGAATTTTATTATCATCTTCTGATTCATTCACCCGACGCTTTCTTTTACGAGATACATGCAAGGTATCAAGTCACTATTAATAATATCACTAAAAAGAGAAAAATAAAAATAATTTTTATAAAAAAAAATAAAACCGACTTCAAAAAAACTTAAATGCAACAAATAAAATAATAATAACTTAAAAACAACATAAAATCCACTAAAAGGTATAAAATAATTATCTTATTTAATTACTGGCGACTGTGGGTCAGTGGGTAGAGTGGTGGGTCGCTGACTCGGAGATCGCTGGTTCGAGACCGAGTCTCGGCAGATAGATATTTGCAGTCGCCTCCTATTGGAAAGTAATGGCAACCTACCAAGAGTATAATTGCCAAGTGACCTCTCCAAATTAGCCGTTCGGAACCGGCGTTAAAAAGTAGGTCCCGTATATCTGTGTAAAACAACTAAACACACTCAGCACAGGTATATGTGGAGAGGGACCGACACCCGTTTCGGGTATGGCACTCGAAGAAGAAACGACGAAATATTAACATGAAATTACTTTTTGAAGTCGGTGCTAAACATACTCGTATAGATACATTTTATGAATCGCACTCGACGAATCTTACTTAGTACGTTTGGCGGGCACGCTCGCTTATAGGTATAGTTTGTTTGGCACCGACTTCAAAAAGTAATTTCATGTTAATATTTCGTCGTTTAGTTTTAACTAAATAAAATAATAATTATTTTATACCTTTTAGTTTATTTTATTTTATTTTTAAGTTATTATTATTTTATTTGTTGCATTTAATTTTTTTGAAGTCGGTTTTATTTTGTTTTTTTATAAAAATTATTTTTTCATATTTTGCTTATAATCCAAAAATCATGCTTTATACAGAAAATTTTATTCTTATCAAAATGAAAGAGCATAAGATTACGCGTCGAATAATTTAATTATAAGTTAAAATTGCTTAAGCCGTTTAGCCACAATCGATCGTCAAAATAGGCAATTTTTATCAAAGTATCAAAAGTTATGTTCATTAGTTGGTCACAAGAAACATCTCTTCAAATTTTTGCATCGCTGACCCTCAAAATTGTTACCAATTGGTTAAAAACAACATTGATAATCATTCATCTTAATTGGACAATGGTAACCCGTGCCGCAATGAGATTGAAAAATTTCAGTTTTTCATCCATAAAATGAAAACCACTCATCCTTGAAACTTGATTCTTGTCGCATTTTCTAAGAAATTTTGCTGGCTTGAAATTTTATTTGAGTCACCTTTTTGTTAAAACTTTTAGATTTGAAGATATCAATAATTTTCCAAGACAGGATATGATCCGACCTTATTGCGGCACTGGTTACCGTTGTCCAATTAAGATGAAACGTTGCCAATTAGGAACTATTATGGGGGTCAGCATCAAAATTTTAAAAGTAATTTCTTGTGATCACATATTGAGAATAATTCACTTTTACGTATAGTTGGTAAAACTTGCCTATTTTGACGATCGATTGTGGCTAAACAGCTAAACTGATTTTAACTTTTCAGTAAATTATTCAACGCGAAATTCTATGCTCTTTCATTTTGGTAAAAATAAAATTTTCCGTAGGACGTGTCGCGGTCGCAGATTCGCGATATAAACTTTCGATAATTTAAATTCATAATGTTTAGAAATTTCAATATGTTCGGTGAATTGGCGAAAGCATTTTCTTTTATAATAAGTTAATTGTTTAAGGTCGTATTTTGGTGGGACAGATGGCTGACGAGCCGGAAAGCTCTGAGGCCTTCTTTTTCTTTTATTATAAAAACGTGCTTATTAACAATAGACGAAAGGGTAATGGAATATTTTTTGGGTAAAGCAATTGAATAACAATAGATTTGGAGGACTTGTTTATATAAATATCGGATGGCTTTTAGCAAGCAGATGCCAAGTGAATTTGTGGGTTTCTCTGAATTTTCCGAAGAAATCGTGAGAATATTCTAGAAGGAATGCCTTTTCAAATATGTTACCACGCCCTTCTCATTAGGGTATTAGCCATCCAGAAGGTCTTTTGGAAAATTCCCAGAGATGAGACAGTCAGTCAGTCAGAGAAGAGTTAGTCAGTCGAGGCAGTCAGTTAGTGAAGTTAGCGAGTAGACAGTGAGAAGTTGAATCTAAAAATGTACTACACCACTTAGACCAAAATAAAAACCATATAAAAGAAAATGTGTTCTATTTCAACACTTGACTAAGAGATAGCGAACTTTTTTCATAAACAGCACACATCTTCCAGCAAACGGCAGGCGAGGCAAAGAATCCACGATCTACGCCCGTATGAAAATAAATAGATTTTCGAAATATGTTTTTTATATATTTGTTGAAAATATATTAAAAATATAAAAATTTTGTGTTAAATTTATATAAAATTTATACTAGAGCAACATAAAAATAATTTTATTTTAGAAGAAAACATAAATTTTATATAAATTTAACACAAAAATTTTATATTTTTAATATATTTTCAAAAATATATAAAAAACATATTTCGAAAATCTATTTATTTCCATAAGGGCGAGGTTCACGATTTCATTAGTAGGCTATTATAATCGCTCCGGGGACTATGATACGGCTCGCTATAAATAAAACAAATAATATGTTCGCACCCATAACCACTGGCGCGCAACAGACGCATGGTTTTTGAGTTATAAGCAAAAATCTGAAAAAAGTCCCAAATTTGCGTGATGGCAAAGGGGCACCGTAGATTGCATCGTAGGGAGTTCAAATTCCACACACATGATTACACTCATAGGTGGCAACTTTTCCGCATACCACCTAATAAATTGAGCAAAAAAGTGTTTTGGACGGGGGGGGGGGGCTTTTTGCTCCACCCTATTGACTACCTCTTAGATTTTTGAAGTATTTATATATTTGTATCTTAGTACTATTTTGAAAACGGCTTTACCGATTTTGATGAAACCAACTCTATTAACAAGTTTTGAGGATGAGAAAGCGATCGCGCTCGGTCTGGACCTCGACAAATTTCATCTTAATTGATCTTTTCTTAATTAAAGTAATTATTGATAGATAAAAATGTCATTAAAAAAGTTTGTTTACATTTTTTTCAATTATGTTTTATTTATTAATTGGTTTTTTAATTTTAAAACCCACTAATACTTTATGGCAAATATTAATATATTATATTAAAATTAGAATTTTTTGTTTGACCTCCCGGAATATCGAACGAAACTATCCTAGTCGGTCTAGGAATGCAGAGATTGTTGGATAACCTAAGCGACATTACCAATCGGTTCAAACAAAAGACTCAAACTAGTCTAAACCCCCTAATACTGAAACTCTACAGGACCTAACGCTCATCTTTCATCATAGCATCATCATTTTCCTCTGATTCTTTCCTTTCTTTTATAAATAACGGCAAAGAGGTTTTTTATTTCGTAAAATTTTTCCTCTTACTACAAACACAGACTAAAAACATTATCGCAAGCACGAGAAGATCAAGAACAGTCGATGGTGGGGATGTAATCTCCGAGGTCGAAGCTCAAATAAAATGTATACGCTAATGCATGTAAAATAATTGGTTCAATAAAATTTATTATCTATTTTTTTTTTTTTTTTTTTATTTTTTTTTTGGAAATCGGGAATGGATGGATGGATTGAATAATGGAATTGAAATAATTTTTCGGAAAAGAGGTTTTTTTTTTCTTTAATTAGTTTTTTTCCTCTTATTAAAAACAAGGACTAAAAAGATGATCAAGGACACTCGATGGTGGAGAAGTAATCTCCGGAGTCGAAGCTAAAATACAATGTATACATTAATTAATTCATGTAAAATAATTGGTTTAATAAAATTTATAAAAAAAATTTGTTTGCTTTTAATTAACAGGTGTCTAAATCAAAACAAAACAGGTGTGTTTACAAATAAAGTGGTTGAAGTGGCTTTTTTTATATAACTTGGAAACAAATCTTATTTAATTTTATGTTTTTGTGTGGGATCCGGGGGTGGGAGGTTGGGGCGGAGTGGGGGTGTAGTGGTGGGGGCGATGTGGGTGATTTCGGGAGGGGGTGTCATGGGTTACCGTGCATCGCTCGGTGGCTCCAGGTACTTTTAATACTTAACGTTTCTCGTTATTTCTTTATAATACTAATAATATGTTCTTAATTTATTAAGTAAAGAAATGTGTTCCTATAATATCCCTGTATCCTTAACAAGGGTTTCAACCCATATTTTGATTTGATTTCAAATGGAGCTTGTAAGCACTAAGATAAGGGCCTGAGAGCGTGGATTCCTCCTCCTCATCCTCCTCTGCCATCTGGCCTTTATGCAGATTCTACTCTAGTAGAGGGAATCTCAACACCAGGCATTAGAAATTTCACTATTACCTACCCGAACCAAACTGTATCAAAAACAACCAAATACCTATATACACGAACATAACCTCTAATTTGAAAACAAACACAATTAACTACACAAGAAATTTATTTATATTTTTATTAATTTTTCAAAAAAGAAAAACTCTAATCTACACAACTCATTAAATCGGCTAGAAGAAGGCCTTCTGACATATAAATAATCAAACATATATACAGGGTGAGGCATAAAGATCTTACACATTCTGAAGAGGTATGAAAAAAATAACTAGAAAAAAGTGAATATATTTTTGATAAAAATAATTTTTAAGAAAAAAATAAAAACCGACTTCAAAAAATTAAATGCAACAAATAAAATACACTAAAAGGTATAAAATAATTATTATCTTATTTAGTTACAACTAAACGACGAAATATTAACATGCAATTACTTTTTGAAGTCGGTACCAAAGTATTAGATGAGAATCATTCGCTATTTTTGATTTTAAGTCGATTCCTCCATGTCTTAAGCAATGATTACCAATAATAACCGAAATGTCAAAAATCCAATGTAGAATTGTTATTCCTCGACTGTTAAATGAGAATCGATCATTATTTTGAATTAAAGTCAACATGAACTGCAAATTGCAAGTGATATCTGATTTATAATAAAGGAATAAACATATTAATATTTCAAATGAATTTGGATAAAGTTTAGCAACGATCCGTTGCAGTTTATTTGGAAGTGCGAGCGGATGGATGGATGGATGTTATCGTTTTTTTCGTTCACGATTTTTTCCACACCGTTGCACCGATTGAAATGAAATTGAAAACCTACCATTCTTTTAACAAAATGAAGCGCTGATTAGTTTTAGGTACATATCGGCTCACAAACATTAGTACTTTATTTTAGTACTTTTATAGTTTTTTCTAAATATCTTGAAAATGACTTAACCAATTTTGATGAAATTTAATATCCTAATTAAGTACCTTGGGGACCACAAAAAAGGTTTAATAAAATTTTTAGAAAAATTATATTTTAAAGTACTTTAATCTAGAGTAAGATAGTACTTTTTCAAATTCATTAAAATTTATTCATTTGATGGTTTAATATAGCTCATTTAACCTAACTTAAGTAAGAGTGGATAGGCTTCTCTCTGTGAAATGCTAAAAATTTGGGAGGAAATTTTATAAGTAACCATAGCAACTGCGTTGTTTTTTTATCATTTACCATTGCTGAAGACATAGAAGAATCGAGTTAACATCAAAAATAGCGATTGATTCTCATCTAGTACTTGAGGAAGAACCATTCTATATTGGATTTTTGACGTTTCGGTTTTTATTGATAACCATTGCTGAAGACATGGAGGAATCGACTTAAAATCAAAAATAGCCATCGATTCTCATATAATACTCGAGGAATAACAATTTTACATTAGATTTTTAACGCTTCGATTATTATTGGTAACCATTGATGAAGACATGGAGGAAACGTCTTAAAATCAAAATAACGATCAATTCTTATCTAATACTAGAGGAATAACCTTATTGCATTCCATTTTTGATGTTTTGACTATTAATGGCAACCTTCTTCTGAAAACGTGGAAGAATCGACTTAAAATTAAAAAGAATTTAGTCTTTTTAATTTTAAGTCGATTCTTCCACGTTTTCAGTAGAGGTTGCCATTAATAGTCAAAACATCAAAAATGGAATGCAATAAGGTTATTCCTCTAGTATTAGATAAGAATTGATCGTTATTTTTGATTTTAAGCCGTTTCCTCCATGTCTTCATCAATGGTTAACAATAAAAACCGAATCGTCAAAAATCCAATGATAGAATGGTTATTCCTCAAGTACTAGATGAGAATCAATCGCTATTTTTGAATTTAAGTCAACTTGGACTGCAAATAGCAAGTGATATCTGATTAATAATAAAGGAATAAACATATTAATATTTCAAATGAATTTGGATAAAGTTTAGCAACGATCCGTTGTAGTTTATTTATTTTAAATTCCACTAATAGTTCATTACAAAAATTATTTTATATTAGAATTTCACAATTTAATTAATTGAAGGCATTTTTCTATAAAATAATTTATTAGAATATCAATTTCATTCTTCTTAAAAAATCCGAAGGATCGTGCCTCCTTCTTCAGGATTTAAAAGAGTCAACGAAAGAACCTCCGTGTATATTAATATTATTTTTAATTGCAATTACATTAATTGCAATTACATTCAAAATTCAAAAATCATTGGAAACGTTGGTAAAAATATAAATTAAATTTTATTTCATTTTGGCTGCGATGAAAAATCGACCTTTTTACAGGAATTTAAAATTAAAAATAATATTAATATATCGCTTTTAACTGAATCAAAAAATTACCGAGCATCGCTCGGTGTTCCAGGTATTGAATAATAATGATTGATTAAAATTACTGTATTTATTTATTTTATATGACTACAAAATACCTTTTAAGGAGTTCGGTGTTGGTTCTAGGTGAAACATTTTAATATAATAATAAAACTTGAGTAAGATACGAGGTAGGTTTTGTGAAACCTACCTCGTATCTTACTCAAGTTTTATTATTATACAAAATACTCTTTAATTTATCAAATTTAAATTCCACATATGTCACTTAACTTTTAGATGAATATAATGAATAGTTTAAATTTTAGAGTTTTAGCAATTTTCTATAAATTATCACCAAATAGGGCGGTTAATTTCCTATTTGACCTTTTTTTTAATCGAAAGTTTAACTAATTTTAAATTTAAATATTATTATTATTATTATTACTATAGCGAAAAAATGTAATGTAATTTATTCATAGAGATATTTTGCATTCCCCATATTATAAAACAGAACAGAGTGTGTTGACAAAATTTATTGCTTGGAACCAAAAAGCCATAAATTTTCAAATATGAGACTCAATAATTACAAGTGAGAGTGTAAGCTTGTATAATAACCGAATTAAAATTAATTAAAACTAAATTTATTCTCGGCAAAAGCTTATCGAGTTATTATTTAAATACTAGCGAAAAAAACAACAGAGTGTACCTAACATATGACTTAAAACTTAACTTAAAAACTTTTGTTTTTTCAAGATAAGAAGAACAAACTGAAATAAATCTTTACTACTCCGCGGTAGGGGATATTTATTGCGATCTTGGGACCAGAAAACGAAAGAAAGAAAAAAACAAAGTAAAAACGAAATAAAATTGGCCAAGTCTGCTGAAATGATAAATATGCAGGTAGTTTTTTAATATATTAAGAAACTATCTATCTACCCCTGAGAGCTTTACTCTTGACGATAGAGAGGCCTTACATCAGCAATTACGTAAGAATCATTACTCTTAAAAAATGCCTCCACAGCGAACGCGCGATGCTCACTCGACCACTGCGACATCGTGACTGACAAATCCGCACGAACGATAATTCCAACGGTGCCACCCTCCCCCCACACCGTTTATTACTTTTTGAAATAATCGTATTTAAAAATATAAATTTGACACCAGACACCCTGTATTCCCGGATATGATTTGACTAATCGAAAGTGCGGCATTTTATATTTTATAAATTAACTATCTATCTTAACTTACCTAATCTTATACTAAACTAGCAATTCTTGTATATATATTATATAGAATCGGGTTCTCGAAAACGGCTCTAATGAGTTGGATGAAATTCACGGGTTCGAGGGTTTTTATGTTGACATTTCAATCTGTTACGATCTCATCTTCGGCTAAGTTGTTTTTGATGGGTTTTTTGTTAATTGAAATAATTATTCACATGTTTATAGATATCTATCATTTTCCATGACAGGAAATGATCTATTTTTCCAAAAGTTTTTTTTCATAAAATGAAAATCACTCATCCTATAATCTTGATTCCTGTCTTATTCTCTAGAAATTTTGTTGACTTGAAAGTTTACTGGGCTACTTTTTGATAAAACTCTTAGATTTAAAGATATCCAGCATTTTCCATGAAACTTCTGAGGTTTCGGATCATATCCTCTCATGGAAAATGCTAGATATCTATAAATCTAAGAGTTTTATCAAAAAAGTAGTCCAAGTAAACGTTCAAGTCAACAAAATTTCCTAGAGAATACAAAAGGAATCAAGTTTTTAGGATGAGTGGCTTTTATTTTATGAATGAAAAATTGCCGAGGTCGAAAACTAGGATTTTGCGCTTGAGCCCGAATGGTTGGTCAGAGAAAAAAACCTAAAAGTTAAATTTTGTAGGAAATTTTACGCCCTTTCATTTTGTAAATCAAAAGTATTTACGAAAAGTTGATAGTTTCCAAATTATAAGCAAAAAACCGGCAAAAAATGGAAATTTTCACCTTTTTTGCATTTTCTACTTGAATCAATTAATTAGTTAATGTAAGTACTATATCAAAAAATTTCAAAATTTTTAAGTGTTTGCGATTTTGTGTCGGGCCGCATTCATCTAAACGCTGGGCCACATGCGGCCCACGGTCCGCGAGTTGCACACCCCTGGTATACTATAGAGAATAGCTTCACTTCACTCTGGTAAGTCTTAATAAAGCTTTGGATTGAGAAAACCACCCTCCCCAAATTAGGCGATCTCCCCAAATCAGGCGTAGATACTCTAAACTTAATAAAATTTTCGTTTATTATTTTAAAAGACCAAAAACAGAAGTCGCATTGTCGTAAATAAAATAAATTTGATAGCACTACTAATTTATTTGTCACAAATTAAACACAAAAGCAAACTGAATATTTATTTATTTTGTCCAACCATATAAAGGGCGTAAGAGATAAAAGAATTGGTTAAGGAAGACAACAACAGCAAAAAAAGAGTGACTAAAACTGTTTTGTTGTTCTTTTCAGTTTAGGTCTAAATTTTCTTTGGACAGCCCAGAGCGAATTAATTACTGTTATTTTCACTTTTATTTATTTAGTAGAAAGTCACTTTCTCTTTCTCGATGTCTTTCTTTCTTTCTGTTTAGTTAACTTTTTAAATAATAGCCTTAAAAAAGATTGATTACCTACCGCCCTACATGTTGCTTATCACGGCTTAAGGCCTATTATTTACATAATTAATTTTTTTTATGTGTGTTAATTATTCAGATCAACACAAAAGGCCCCAATGGTAGTGGGAGGAAGATAAAATCTCAAATGTTGCAATCTACGTAATTAGAAATCAAAAGGAAGAAGTAAACGAAAATATTTTCTTGCTAAATTTCTTTCACTTAGAGATCGTTTCAGAAAATAAACTTTAAAAAAAGTTTTCTTAAAATACCTACTAAAAAACTTATTTGTGTTTATAATAGTGTCAAAAAAAATATATATATTTTTTTAAATGTTGTTATGATAACATCTGGGTTTGTGTTTGGAACCTTTCTTGACCAGAGAAAGATTGACGAATTGTTGGTTTATCCTCAAACAATTATACGCTTCGGAGAAATGGTCCTTGCGATCTGACCTGTTTCTTAGTGGCGTATAATTCTCCGAGGATAAACCAACAACTCGTGAACCTTTCTCTGGTCAAGAAAAGTTCCAAACACAAACCCAGATGTTGTCATAACATTAGTTTGGTGGCAGCGGTGGGATCCTTAATCAGCAAAACAGGTCAGATCGCAAGGACCATTTCTCTGAGGCGTATAATTATTCGAGGATAAACCAACAACACGTCAATCTTTCTTTGGTGAAGAAAGGTTCCAAACACAAACAGAGATGTTGTCAAAAAATAATTTTGGTGGCAGCGGTGGGATCTTAATCAGTAAGGCGTTCAAAATATTGAAGCCCGCCTATTTTATAGAAATCATTCTCATGGAAAATTCCCAGGCAAAGTCGAAATTTAGAAGAATCCCAATCAATGAATTTACTATTGATATCTGGTGTTAAAAGCCACCCGACAGGACTTTACTCTTAAAACAAACATTAAATTTACTGTGGTTCAAAAAGTGGGAATTGTAAAGTCACACTTTACTATTGTCAAAAAGGCACATTCCAGCATCCTGCTAGTCCAAAATACTACCTTTAAAAACAATTATATTTATTATTAAGAAAAAAATACTTTGAGTGCCGCGTTCACAACAATGTATCATTAAAATCAAAGGACTGCTTATAAAGAGGACTTTTTAAATAAGAAATTTAACTTTTTTTAGGTTGAACTACTTTCTCATTAATCCTAGCCTTTAAAAATTTTTATATCAAAAAATATTAATAGTAGAGTATTTAATATTTAAATTTTTCGTAAAGATGTCTATAGTCGATTATGAAACTAATCCAATATGATATATATTACTTAACTAATTAATTCATCCTAATTAGGTTGCTATGGAAACAACAATGTATTTATTATTATTGAAATAGAAAATAAACAAACATGTTCTTCATAATTGATTTAAAATAAATATCGAATATTAAAAGTTATATCACAACACATTATTTATTTGAAGGATTTTTTAGCTGAAACTAATCTTACTATTAGGAGATTTTAAAATAATATTATAAAACCGGTCTTGTGAATTATATAAGGTAAAATATTTCATTCCTCTTCACACTGAGATTTTTAACTCAAATATTATACAAATTACTTTTGCTTTATAAATTCAAGATAAAAAGAAACGAAAATCTTAAAAGATAGAAATCAAAGTGTTGCTGTTCTCTAAAGCCCCAAAAAAGTCCTAAAAGTTGGCCTTTTCCTTTGCTTCGTGCGTTTAAGGTATATCTAGGGGATTCTACGGTAATTGTGGCGCCGCGATCTGACGATAGATTCTTATTATACTCACCGAAATAAGATGAAAATAATGAATACCATTTTTTGAGATTTCGCTTAGTTTTTAAGATATCCAGTTTAAAAAATATTGTTTTTTCTATTTATTTTATTTTATTTTTCATTTTTTTTTTTTTTTTTTTTTTTTTAATGATATTGATGTGAGAAGGAGATACACCAGAAGGTGGATCCCCTAAAGGCCTGTATGGGCTGGCCCCTCCATCGTAAAAAGAACAGAGTAGAAGGAAAAGAAGCCGGGATCACGAGCCAATCTCAGAAACTTAGATGCAATTCAATATCCAATTTACTAAGGTTTTAGGGGCTTCGAGCAGTGGTAAATTCTCCGCGCGATAAATTCGGTTAAATTTATCTCCCACTTAATTTTTATTACCAGACCCTATACTTACAGAAAAAATGTCTGTCTATAGCCGGGAATCGAACCCGAGACCTTCGGGTTGCCAGTCAGTTGTTCTGACCATTAGACCACGGAGGCGGACTTTTGTATTTTTATTGAATCCATTAATATCACAGGGGTTCCTTGTGGCGCCGCTATCTGATGACGGATTCTTTTAGAACTGACAAAATAATTAGGAAAGTAAAAATAAAATTTTAAACTACAAATTTGAACTAAAATTGAGTTTATGGACTGTGATGTCTCAAATTGTCTCAAGTGAGCCCCAGTGGGCGTTGACACTTTTCACTTTTAGAAATTTTGATAGGTTCGGTTCTATTCATCATCTCGTTTCATTTAGATAAAAAAATGGATTCCCAAACAAATTTCGAAAGGTTCGGTTAAGATATATTCAGTTCGGCTCGGTTCGGCTCGTATATCTTCATTTCGGGCTGGTTTTTAGGCGATTAGATTGGTGATTAGCCTAAATGCCAGCCCGAAATGAAGATGAAGGAGCTGAACCGAGCCGAACTGAATATATCTTAACCGAACCGGCAACGACATTTACATATTCGAATTTTTTTGGGCATTTACTAATTATTTTTTAATTAAAATTCATTTTCTAAAAAATTCGTCGTCAGTAGCGGCTCCACTCGGAACCCTCGTGATACTACGGTTTCCGTGGTTTCTATAAAAATATCAATTGAAAAATAAAATAAAATAAATACAAAAAACTGTATTTTTTAAACTCGATATTTCGAAAACTTAGCGAAATCTCGAAAAATGGTATTCTTAGTTTCGTCTTATTTTGGTGAGTACTATAAGAATCCATTGTCAGATCGCGGCGCCACAGTTACCGTAGAATCCACGTTATAAGGTATGTCTGTTTCAAATCAATAAAATTAGTATTTGTTTTTTATCAATGGGTAGACACATGGTTTGCTTGGTCAAAGGGATAACGAAACTAAAAGGGTTAGTAACCACTGGCCTATGAAGTTAATTTCTACACTTTAAATCTAAATTAGTTTGATTTTTTGTTAAATCAGTAAATGTAAATTTAATCATTAAATGGAATAAATAAAGGCACGACTTTAGATTTATTTCTCTCTTTTTTCGAATTGTTTAAAATTTTCAATTAAATAATTTTAATGAAATTTTCCATTTTAACGTTTTATTTTAATTGCGCTTTGGATATAACGTTAGATTTACGAATAAATCTAGATTTTATTTATATATTAGATTAAAATAGAATTTAGGTTTGTATTTAAAGAGTTCAATTTGCCGTTTTAAAAAGATTATTACGGCAATTTATATAGTTTAAGTAATAAATAAATCAAATTAACGAAATTAATTTCTTCATTAGACGCGTAATGTTATACCATAGAATCTATTTATTGCCAAGGGATGGAAATAACTAACTCAAATGGGATTAGATCCCTCTCTACACGCTCAAAATATATACATATATACCTTTTAGTATAGCTAAAGAGAGAAATATTTTTTCCACAGTGCAAAGGAAAAATTTATAAAGCAAACAATCGCAGTTTTAATGTGAAAACCACTCGTCCTAGAAACTTAATTCTTATCTCATTCTCCAGGAAATTTTGATGATTTGAACTTTTATTTGGACCACGTTTAATCTCTTAGATTTATAGATATTCAGCATTTTCCAGATAGGACATGATCTGTTTCATGTTAAGCGCCCCCACTATCGTGTCCAATCTGGAAAATGCTGAATATCTGGGAAGAGTTGGTTTCTATCAAAAATTCAAACTAACTACCTAACTATAGTAGCTGGTAAAAATTTGGTGTTTTTATTCGGAGTAGAAACGTTTTAATGTTAAGCGGTCCCAATAATATTATGGGGCAGGAGTTATGGTTAAATAAAAAGGGACATTTAAAATTTGGTACACGACAAAAGGCGAGTTGGACGCAGGTGAACTTGTAGGGAAAGAGGGATACTATTCAATACACTTCAGGCTACCGGACTGGTAAGAGATCCCTGTTGTGTAGATATCACCTCAATCGTCAAGTGTTTTTTTTTTTTAAATGTTAGTTTATTCAGCAATTTATGTACATATGTTTATTTTTTTTAGATCCCCTAACATTTTGGGATCTGGTATTAATAGATTTCATTTAACTCACATTGCCTTGGATGACATTCGGGGTTATTACATTTTGTATTTTTTTTGTATTTTTTTGCATATACAATATTATTTTACAAAAAAAAATTTTTACAAAGGGAGAATTATTAATTAAGTATTTGGAATACTTTTGGCGAGGAAAAGCTGAAAACCTCGCCGATGTATTCCACTTGAATCTAGCTTGATATTGAATGATTATGACTTATATTTCATCAAAAATGACATATATTTCACTTCTGAAATTGATTTGTTTATTCTTGAATTACATAATTTATTTCTCGCCTTGGTGGTAATTTATTTATATTAAAACTTTACATATATGTGTATGTGTGTGATGTGTTTTACAAATAGTGATATTTTGTGTATTTGTTTGTTTTGTGTTGTAATACAGATTTGTGTGTTTAAGGTGATTGAGTATGTGGCGGCTCTACTGACAGTTTTGGTGTGCGCCACATCACACCCCCTAGTGACGGAGGAACGATACTAAGATTATGTTTACTCTACCGACAGTTTTGGTGTGCGCCACATCACACCCCCCCTAGTGACGGAGGAACGATACTAAGATTATGTTTACTCTACCGACAGTTTTGGTGTGCGCCACATCACCCCCCCCCCTAGTGACGGAGGAACGATACTAAGATTATGTTTACTCTACCGACAGTTTTGGTGTGCGCCACATCACACCCCCTAGTGACGGAGGAACGATACTAAGATTATGTTTACTCTACCGACAGTTTTGGTGTGCGCCACATCACACCCCCCCTAGTGACGGAGGAACGATACTAAGATTATGTTTACTCTACCGACAGTTTTGGTGTGCGCCACATCACCCCCCCTCCCTAGTGACGGAGGAACGATACTAAGATTATGTTTACTCTACCGACAGTTTTGGTGTGCGCCACATCACACCCCCCCTAGTGACGGAGGAACGATACTAAGATTATGTTTACTCTACCGACAGTTTTGGTGTGCGCCACATCACACCCCCTAGTGACGGAGGAACGATACTAAGATTATGTTTACTCTACCGACAGTTTTGGTGTGCGCCACATCACCCCCCCCCTCCCTAGTGACGGAGGAACGATACTAAGATTATGTTTACTCTACCGACAGTTTTGGTGTGCGCCACATCACACCCCCTAGTGACGGAGGAACGATACTAAGATTATGTTTACTCTACCGACAGTTTTGGTGTGCGCCACATCACCCCCCCCTCCCTAGTGACGGAGGAACGATACTAAGATTATGTTTACTCTACCGACAGTTTTGGTGTGCGCCACATCACACCCCCTAGTGACGGAGGAACGATACTAAGATTATGTTTACTCTACCGACAGTTTTGGTGTGCGCCACATCACCCCCCCCTCCCTAGTGACGGAGGAACGATACTAAGATTATGTTTACTCTACCGACAGTTTTGGTGTGCGCCACATCACACCCCCCAGTGACGGAGGAACGATACTAAGATTATGTTTACTCTACCGACAGTTTTGGTGTGCGCCACATCACCCCCTCTCCCTAGTGACGGAGGAACGATACTAAGATTATGTTTACTCTACCGACAGTTTTGGTGTGCGCCACATCACACCCCCCTCCCTAGTGACGGAGGAACGATACTAAGATTATGTTTACTCTACCGACAGTTTTGGTGTGCGCCACATCACCCCCCCTAGTGACGGAGGAACGATACTAAGATTATGTATACTCTACCGACAGTTTTGGTGTGCGCCACATCACACCCCCCCCTCCCTAGTGACGGAGGAACGATACTAAGATTATGTTTACTCTACTGGCAGTTTTGGTGTGCGCCACAATATCATAAATTGTTAATGAGTCCGAAATTCAGACAGAGACTGCTCTAACGATTCCGCTTAAAATTGGTGAACTTATCAAGACTCATGAGTTATTAGTGGTGTATAAATTTTAATCTGATTGAAATAAAGGAAGGGGGTTTAAATTAGTCATGTCGCAAAATAAATATTTTAATCGTTCATATCTGGTCTTCGGTAAGTCGCAGAGTCTTGAAATTTGAAACTTAAACTATTTAGAGCCAAAAAGTTACAGTGCATCGCTCGGTGGTCCAGGCACTATTAAATATAAGAGAGGGGGCAGGTGTATGGTAAAGTCATGTGGATGGGCACATAAGTTCATTTCACTCCCCAACAATGGAAATATTTCGGGCTCAAAAGTACTTGATTCTTATGTATTTCCACCTGATAAATTCAAAAATCACCATAAAAATTACCGAGTAGCTCTTGTTTTGGAGATATTATCGGACAAAAAGGCCATTTTGACCTATTTTCGAGACCCGTTAGATATTAAACAGCAATATTTGAAATCACAATATTTTGTTGACGTAATAGATTACAACTTCCTCTTTGATTTTCAAATGACCACTTGTTTGTAGCTCATTTAGAACTCGAGTTATAACTAAAAAGCTAAAACTACGTGATTATAAAGGATAATCAACATAGATAAAAACATATGGTCTTAGTTTTTTTAGTTATGACTCGAGTTATAATTGAGCTACAAACAAGTGGTAATTTGAAAATCAAAGAGGAAGCTGTTTTCTATTACGTCAACAAAATATTTTGATTTCAAATATTGCTTTTTAATATCTAATGAGACTCGAAAATAAGGTCCCAATAGCCTTTTTCGTCGTTTTGATCTATAATATCTAAAAACTCTGACGTGTTGTAAAAAATCGAGAAATTGCATGAGAATCAACGTATATAACTCTACTGGAATCCATTGTTAGGTTCACTGTTCCAAATTTTTGTTTAATTTTTGTTAATCAGTGAAGAAAAGTTTACAAGCAATGGACAATGAACTAGGAGACACGAATTTTAAATTTCAAAAATTGAAGATACCATTGCGTAACAATCGTATGTATTAATTAATGTGTGAATTTTTTTTTTTTTTTGTTTACTTTATCCAATGCGAAGTTACGACCTTGGTGCGCCTGTATTTAGGCAACGAGTTTCGCGTAGAAGAATGAAAGCTGCGTAGAAGCTAGGCGAGTCCAATGGTTGATGGAATGCTACAGAGCTTAGCATGGAATCCATCAAGTATTTTTTTTTATCAATCGAATGTACCAGTAAGATGCAACACCTATGGATCTCTAAAAACCCTTACTGTTATAATATATCCCTTTTAATATTATAGATTTAAAATATAATCACTCAGTTTATACAATTATATAGTTTTTCTTATTTCTATCTTTTTCAATATTATATATTTACAATATAATTACTCAATGTATTTTATATATAGAATTTTCCTTATTTCTATCTTTTTCAATATTATACATTTACAGTTATTTTACATATGAAACTTTCTATTTTATTCAATTCCAACATTTTTTCTTTTTACTAATATTATATATTTAGGATCCTTGTTCGGGCGCCAATTGTTATAATATACTAGGGGTAAGGGGGTAGTAAATGATTATAACAAGATGTATTATTTAATACAAGGTTTATTCAGTATAAGTACAGAGGCACGATGTGACAGGGATCTCGATCATAAGTCATCCGCCCTTATTATCAGAAACTCATCGCTTAAATAAAATTATAATAAGGTCAAGCTTTGTTATTTCCGTAATTACATAAGCCTAATGCTTCCGCGTAGACTTATGTAACATGTCGAAAAGGCATATCATTACATTACCGAGGAGAAGGTTGAAAGTTGATCAAGTGAGAACTAACTAACTGGGAAATTGCATGATAATCAACGTATATAAGTCTAATGGATTTCATTGTTAGATTCACGGTTGCAAATTTTTGTATAAATTTTGTTCAGCAGTGTTCTTTTTCACTTTGTGTACTTCTTCAAACAGTTTGATGCAGTTTAATAAAACTACCCAAATAAAGGCCTTATAATGTTTCTGTTGAATATGCCTCACACACGCTGGGCAATTCGAGTATTTAATAAAAGAATTTTCAATTGTTTACAAAACAATATACCGTTCAATTCCAACTTGAATTGTTAATATTATTAATAAATAAAGTTGAATCAACTAACTTTATGGTCGTCTATTCATTTAATAGCTTCCTAAATGGTAATGTTAAATAGTTTCCATTTCAAAGTAGTTCATTAACTGTTTAGAAATTAATAATCAAAAGTTGACAATTTTCTTTGAAACGAGAGAGAGCTCTCTCTCCCTTTTTTGATTAGCTAGAAAAAGTTCAAACCGGAAAAACATTTGAAGGAAAATATAATTAAAAGCTAATAAAGTATTTTTATTTTTAATATTATTATTTCATATTCCTTTTTTTTTTTTTTATTTGTTTTATTCTAAAGTCATAATGAAAAGTTGTGTTTAAATCGAATGAGTTCATTAAAATGGTCGTAACGGAAGGGGGTGGAAAAAAGTTGTTAATCAAGACCATAAAAATTAGTATTTGGGAATGGATTTTAAAATATATAAATATATATATCTTAGCTCTTTCAGATTTATTAATCATGATAAACAAAAAGAGATAAAAATAAATATGATTGCGTATGCTAGAGGAATTAATGGGTAATTTGGAAATATCGAGGGGTGAACCGGGTCCTAATATCGTGTACACCTACTTCCACTTTCATACCAAGTAGACAATAGATGAGGTGGCATTATCTAATGAATTCAAAAATAATTCCACATAATTCCAAAGAACTGTACAACTAATTCCAATCGCGGTTCACCCCTCGGGAAATCAATAGAGAAAGCTAGGCTTATATACCGGGTGAGTTTTTTATCTTGAGACAATCTTATATCTCAAAAACAAGTGCATTGTATGAAAAAAGTTTTAAATAAAAGTTTAGGCGAAACTAAACTACACTATTGTTTGTCGACATAGAACAAGCTTTCAAGGGTATTTCAAGGTCAAGTTCTGTTTTTTAAATGGAAACCTATTATGTTTCTCTACATATTCTGAATCTACAAAAAAAAAAAAACTGAACAACTTTTATTAGAACTATTTTTACTTTATCCAATGCAAAGCATGGGTAAAGTATTGCAATCGCTCTCGGGGCAAGCGTGGCTTCAAAGGGTCCTCAGGTAAAGACTACGGAACCCATGGACTAAATTAAAGTCACAAATTGTAGTATTCAATTAGGTTGAATTTTAGCACGTGACGGTTTTGCCAAAAATTACATGGGGTCTCGTCGAGAGGCCAAAAAGTGCCATTTTTTCATTTAGTGCGTGCGGATGTATGTATGTATGTATGGATGGATGTATGTTATCGTTTTTTTGGCCCACGATTTTTTCCACACCGTTGCACCGATTGAAATGAAATTGAAAACCTACCATTATTTTAACAAAATGAAGCGCTGATTAGATTTTGGTACATATCGACCCACAAACATTAGTACTTTATTTCAGTACTTTTTTAGTTTTTTCTAAATATCTTGAAAATGACTTAACCAATTTTGATGAAATTTAATATCCTAATTAAGTACCTTGGGGACCACAAAAAAGGATAAATAAAGTTTTTAGTAAAATTATATTTTAAAGTACTTTACTCTAGAGTAAGAGAGTACTTTTTTAATTTTTTAAATTCTTTAAAATTTATTCATTTGAACCTTTTAATATAGCTCATTTAGCCTTGCTTAAATAAGAATGGATAGGCTTCTCTCTGTGAAATGCTAAAAATTTGGGAGGAAATTTTATAAGTAACCATAGCAACTGCGTTGTTTTCTTATCCCTTACCTTTGCAGAAGACATAGAGGAACCGACTTTAAACCAAAAATAGCGATTGATTCTCATCAAATACTTGAGGAATAACCATTCTATATTGGATTTTTGACGTTTCGGTTTTTATTGGTGACCATTGCTGAGGACATAGAGGAATCGACTTTAAACCAAAAATAGCGATTGATTCTCATCAAATACTTGAGGAATAACCATTCTATATTGGATTTTTGACGTTTCGGTTTTTATTGGTAACCATTGCTGAAGACATAGAGGAATCGACTTTAAACCAAAAATAGCGATTGAGTCTCATCAAATACTTGAGAAATAACCATTCTATATTGGATTTTTGACGTTTCGGTTTTAATTGGTAACCATTGCTGAAGACATAGAGGTATCGACTTTAAACCAAAAATAGCGATTGATTCTCATCTAGTACTTGAGGAATAACCATTTTATATTGGATTTTTGAGGTTTCGGTTTTTATTGATAACCATTGCTGAAGACATGGAGGAATCGACTTAAAATCAAAAATAGCCATCGATTCTCATCTAATACTTGAGGAATAACAATTCTACATTAGGTTTTTGACGTTTCGATTATTATTGGTAACCAGTGCTGAAGACATGGAGGAATCGACTTAAAATCAAAAATAACGATCGATTCATATCTAATACTAGAGGAATAACCTTATTGCATTCCATTTTTGATGTTTTGACTATTAATGGCAACCTCTACTGAAAACGTGGAAGAATAGACTTAAAATCAAAAAGACTAAAATCTTTTTTGGTAAACAACTCATGCTTGAGAAATTTAAAGGCTATGATGAAATTGAAACAGGCCAAAATAACGAAATTGGAACAGGAATTTATCCAGAAGACTTGCAATATACTCATATACTCTGGAATGTCTCAGAGCAAATTTAGGGAACGCGGTGTTGGTTTATAGTGAAACATTGTTAAAATTATATTAGGTTGTAGTTGATGGTGTTTTAGAAGAAGAAAAAATTAAAATACAAATATTTTTTAAGTTTACTCTATATATTTCGAGCTCTTTACTTTCTTAAAGAACTCAGTCAAATTCGTTCTCCTGACGATGAAAGTTAGAGTAAACTTAAAAAAAATTTGTATTTTAATTTTTTTCTTCTTCTAAAACACCACCAACTACAACCTAATATAATTTGTCTCAGAACAGTAACTCAAAATTATTAAATTATTAAATTTAATAATTTAATATTTGCTCATTATTATTTGATAATTAAGTTGAATGATTGTTAAAAATAATTATTATTTGGATTTTTTTTTAGATATAATTAATTTAATATTTTTTGTTTATCTGATGTTGTATAAAAAATAGTTCTAATGAAAGTTGTTCAGTTTTTTTTTTCTAGATTAAGAAAATATGTACAGAAACAGATAGGTTTTCATTTAAAAAACAGACCTCGAAATACTCTTGAAAACTTGTTCTAGGTCGACAAACAATAGCGTAGTTTAGTTTCTCCCTTGATATAAACAAACTTTTATTTGAAATTTTTTTCATATAATGCACTGATTTTGTGCTCGGTATTCGATGAAGTGGACGAAGGCCGTTTTTGCCTGGTCCTGATTGTCGAAGGTTCTACCGGTGAAAAAGTTATCGAAGTGCTTGAAAAGATGGTAATCGGTTGGCGAGAGGTCTGGGGAGTATGGTGGGTGAGGCAGAACTTCGACCCTCAATTCGTCTTAAACCATGAAAAACCGCATATGGGAGCTGACACCCAGTTCTTCCGCCATCCCACGCACCGTTTGTGACGGGTCAGTCTACAACAGGGTCCTCAAATCCTCGTCCTGGATTACTCTAGATCGACCACTTCGGGGCTAAAATCTCCGGAACAAAATTTCGCAAACCAACATCGATCTGTGCGTTCATTAACACTATCATTGTCAAATGCCATGATAATTTTTCGGTCTCTTTCGGCAGCGCTTTGGTTCAATTTGAATTCGTAGAGAAAAATTGGCCGAAAATCGCTTAACGAAATCATATAGTAATAACCTGAAAAGAGGCAAAAAATGAACATCATCAATGTATGGAGCTCAAAATTCTACCACGACACAGTAGAATAAATATTTATTGATATATATGGAGCGGACAAAACTTTTGAAACAACCTAATAATATGAGCTACCCCCCCCCCCTGGGTGAAATCCTGGGCACGCCCTTGATTGTAAAGCAAAGCATTTCGCAGGTGAAAAAGACCCAAGATGACGAATTTTGATCGGCTAATAAAGCTTGTGAACTATGGTTTGATATTGTCCGGGGATTTATTTTATCGTGAGATTAAAATCTCGAAATCAATTTTCTACAAGTGAATGCATATTAAGATCCTCTTTCTTTCAACCGGATGAAACATCAACCACGAATAAAACAAAAAAACTTAAAATCCGATTGGTATTGAATCTTTAAAAAAAAGAGAGAGAGAATAAAAAAACAACAGGCTGTGTGTATCTCAAGTGGAAAATGAAAAATCTTTTCACTTTTTATCAGTGTGTTGGAAAGTAAAGACCCTCTGACAATTCTCTATCGGATAGATAAACATCCGATAGACATTATGCAAATCTCTTCCGAGAGCTGATTTTCGAAAAGGGAGAGCATACCAACCAATATGTCTGTTTCCGGGAGCTTTATATTCTTGGCGGTGGTGAATTTCGGATTCTTTTTCTCTTTTCATCTTTCCTTTGACACTTAGAAGCCGATTTGATGACATCCTTTGACAAAAAATAGCATTTGGGAATTCAAAAAATCTGGCGTGACTTAACCATACATATGACTTTATCATGTTCCCGCCACCTTCATACACTGAAAAAAGAATATTTTTATAGTTAAGAAATTATATTTGATATGAATAGATGGTGAAGTTAATTATGACGAAATCGATCTCTGTTCAATATGAATAAATGATATGCCTATTTTAAGTATTTTCATATTTTTGGAGCAACTATAGATATATTAATACTTAAGATGCCGCTATTTGAACCAAGAACCAACAAGTAAATTATGAAAATATTGTTATTTGTGTGAAAGAGTGGAATAGTTAAATTTAATAGTTGGGTATTTAAAGAACAAAAATTTTCATTTTTTCACCCTCCCCCCATTTTGGGTGGTTAGTTTTTTGCATTTTTAGACTTCTGGAGGTCCACAGAATATATATACAAAATTGCAGAATATATATACAAAATTGCTCCAAGGGCAAGAATTTTCATTTTTCGACCCCCCCCCCCATTTTGGGTAGTTAGTTTTTGCTATTTTTTTTTATTATTATTCCTCTTCAAATGTGGTAGATCTGTATGCCCCACCCTGTATAATGAAAAATAAAATATTAAAATTTCCTAATTTTAATATATATAATCATATTTGTTGTAAAGCATTTGTGGGTTTTAAAATAAAAAAACCAATTAAAGAATAAAAAACTGCGCCCTGGGTGAATCAGTTTCTGTGGCGTCTCCACAAGTGGGCGCAGTCGGCACTTGGGGCAGGACTGTGCTATGTCTTAAAATGCCCACCTCTACTTGAAAAGATGGTTCACAAAAAATGCCCTGCCTGCGCTGCGGAGCTGCGTCTCCAGTGTGCGCCCGGCCTAAGAGATATTAAATATTTTTATAAATAGACAATTGAACAGATTGTCCTGGTGACCAGATTATCTTTAAGTAAAAATATAAATATTTATGAAAAAATTTATTTTTCTCTAAAAATGTTTTATAAACTTTCGACAAACAATCCATATGTGACCTTTTATTAATCGAATTTGTGTTATTTAAAATTTCGATCATTTCCAAAATTAATCTTTTTTTCCAAGTTATATTGTTTATCTAAAATTTTGGGATTAGAATAGTCAAAATTGTGTTTAAGGTTAGTACCTAGAATGGTTAGACAGCATTGTACATTCAGAATTTTCCATTCTAATTGAAAATACATGCTCGTAAATTCGAAATTTTAAGTATTGTTTAGTCTGTCCTATATGCCTAATGTATGTCACAATTTAAGCAATGAATTTTATAAACTAAATTATTTTGATTCAAAAGAGGATCTCTGTTAGACCTACTAATTCGTTATCATTCCTATTTTCGAAATTAAAAGACAGACACCATCACCACCATGCACCCTACCCCCTTCACCCCCACCCTACTTCGTCTTACTCCTCACCCCACCCTCATTCCACGGTTCCACCCCCGGACCCTCATACGACCCTAACCCACCTCCACTTCATTCCACCCGCACACCATCATTCCGCACCCACCTCCCGCACCCAGTTTTGCATTTCTATCCTTCTAGTGATCCACAGATTATTTATACAAAATTTAGTTGAGTTTGCTCCAAGGGCAAGAATTTACATTTTTCACCCCCTCCCCCCACTCTTTTGGGTGGTTTTTCTGGGATATGTTATTAAACAAATTTTGTCAGAAATCATATCCCCTACAACTTTGTTTATAATAGAATTTGCCGTAGGGTTAATAGTTAAGGAGTTATTTGATAATTTTCATTCGCCCCCTAAACCCGGTTTTGGGGTTAAAATATCAAAACGTTATATAGCTATAAATGTAAGTTAGATGACATCTGATGCAAATATGAAATTTCATAATAATCCCTTTAGCCGTTTTTACGTGAATCGTGAGCAATTTTTCGCAGAAACCACCGAAACATACAGACAGGCAGACAAACAAACAAACAGACATACATTACAGACATAAAGGAATTTCGTTGAGAGTGTTTTCGACCATAAACGTGTGCAACCAAAATTTGGCCTGATTTGGACCAATGTACAGACAAAACCTTAATTTTATATATCGTCGGGTTAGAGTGTAAAGCTGCTAACTCCATTTTTTATAATAAGTTGTAGAAAAAAAATGTAAAAAATAATATTTTCCATAACAACAATATTAATTTTTTTTCTCTCCTGTAAAATTTCCTTGTTAGCAGGTTTACTCTCTAAGGCGACGATATATAGATTTGTATTTTTTAGCCCCTATTATGTTTACATTTTGGTCGCCAGTTGGCGCTAAAGTCGTGACGTACGATCCCTATACCTACCTACGTGAAATAAATATGTTCATTCATTCCCTATTTCCTATAGTTCCATTGATAAGGTTCAAAAGAAAATTGAATTTTCATTTCAGCATATCTGCGAGTGTCTGGTGTTGGTTACAACGTGATCACAATAGACTGGGCCCCTTTATGCCCCCTGCCCTGTTACCCAACGGGGGCATATAACACACGTTTTGTCGGAATGTGTCTTGCTCGACTTATCCAACAAATTCGTGCTACGAATGAAACTTGTCAACTGCATCTAATCGGCTTCAGTTTGGGCGCACATGTTGCTGCAAGGACTGCCGTCGCTCTCAAGCCCTTCATATTACCACGCATCACAGGTTTGCAAACTTACTATTCCTACATAAACCTTATTAAAAAACATTATATTATATGTAGATTAAACAAGAAGCTGACACTTTGATAGTGGGATCGAATATCATGGATCGAATCTCACTCATTCATCGCTGATATTATTAACTTATGAGGAGAATTTTCTAAGTTAGCTTTCACAAAAAGAAAATATTAAAACAAATGTATGTTTATTTGAGTTTGATTCACTAGATATATATTTCGGGTTATTAGCCCATCTTCAGGAGTTCAAATAAAAACTGAATACAAATTTGTAATAACGTTTAACAAGTAAAATTTTGAGAGAGAAGATTATATTCAGAAAGTTTTATCAACAACCAGAAGTTAAAGTACGTTCAGAAAATACTTTCAATCTTTTTCTTAAATATAAACAAAATGTTATTATTTAAAATAAAATTAAAAACAAATTAAAATAAAAACAAAAATCAAAATACAAACACAAAATATGTAATCGAATTTAGGAGCCGATTTTTAATTTATTAATTTTAGCCAAATTAGAATCAATGATTATATGTTTGTCAAAGTCCAATTGATTATTGAGAATACTGAATTTATTCATAAGGGCCAATTTGATTTCAGTTGATTCTAGAAGAAGAAGTCTGGGACCACTTGTTTCAAAATGAATTGGGGTAGGATTAGAAGTAGAAGCAGTGTGATTTTTCGAATGTAAATGAAGAGCGAAAGCAGAGGGAGAATATGAATTAATATTGTTAGATCTGTTAAGGACTTCAGATTCTACCTCTTCTTTCGCTCTTCATTTACAATCGAAAAATCATACTGATTCTACTTGTAATCCTTCCCCAATTGATTTTGAAAGAAGTGGTCCCAGACTTCTTCTTCTAGAATCAACTGAGATTAAATTGGCCCTTCTGAATAAATTCAGTATTCTCAATAATCAATTGGACTTTGACAAAGATATAATCATTGATTCTAATTCGGCTAAAATTAATAAATTAAAAATCGGCTCCTAAATTCGATTACATATTTTGTGTTTGTAACTTTTAAGGAGTTCGGTGTTGGTTCTAGGTGAAACATTTTAATATAATAATAAAACTAAGATACGAGGTAGGTTTCACAAAAAAGAAATAAAACAAAATTGAGTTTTGAGTTCGATATATTTCGGGGTTAGCCCCTCATCAGGAGTCTAAGAAAAAAGTTTTCTTAGACTCCTGATGATGGGCTAACCCCCGAAATATATCGAACTCAAAACTCAATTTTGTTTTATTTCTTTTTGTGAAACCTACCTCGTATCTTAGTTTTATTATTATATTTTGTGTTTGTATTTTGTTTTTTGTTTTTATTTTAATTTTGTTTTTATTTTTGCTGATATTATTTAAGAAAATGATAAAAGTGATAACAACCAAGTGATGTATAATAATAATCGAAAAAATAAATAAATAATTGTTTGGTGATTCGTATCTATAATTTAATTAATTTATTAGATCTTAAGCCGCATTCACACTACGCTGACGTGTCTTGTTAACACGTCCAGCTGACGAGTGCAAAATAAATTAATCAAACGCAAATAGAAATTAGTTTCTTTGAAATTATTAAGTTTTACAAATTATGTTTTTATTGAACCGGCGGCAATAGTTGCTGGTTACTGATCTTGTAAAATGCGGGGTGAAAATTGGTGATGTAAGATTGGAAACAGGTGTTCGTAACCCTCTCTTTATTTCCAATTTCCGTTTTTTTAAATAGCAAAAATAAAATGTATAAAGTTGAATCATCTCTTTGGCAAGAAAATATTTTTGTAATTTATTTATTTGAGTAATATACCCTGACCGATAACGAAATTCGGTTACCCTAATTTTTTGAATCACATAAAATTTCGTATTTATAATAATTTTCTTATTAAAAGATATTAATGATTTATGAATTTTAGTTTTCATAATTAATAATAATATGAGGGGTATCAAATTTAAGAATTCAAATATTTAAATGAATTTAATAATTCTGTAATATGATCATTATTAGTTAGATTTCCTTTTTATTATTTCTAAAGGGGATCAAATTTAATAAATCAATCAATTATCATTTAAATTCCATATTTAATTTGTTATTTATTTGGATTAGCCATCCAAAAGTCTCCTATCCATTCCGCAAATATGTATTCCTGTCTGTATAAGGAACCAAAGACTTACTGACGAGTTAACACGTCAGCGTAGGGTGCACACACCGCCTGACGCTGACGTGTTAACACGCCACGACGAAAACGTCGGCTTACGTGTCAACACGTAGTGTGAATGCTGCTTTAGGAAATTAAATTCAGAGTTTTATATTAAACAAAACGTTTCGTAATATATGGTATTTCCGATTTCTTCAGCGACTTATTCGTTAACTGTCTTCATTTCACAGAGAGAAGCCTATCCATTCTTACATAAGCAAGTTTAAATGAGCTATATTAAAACGATCAAATGAATAAATTTTAAAGAATTAAAAATTAAAAAAAGTATTATACTATCTTACTCCAGAGTAAAGTATTTTAAAATATAATTTTACTAAAAACTTTATTTAACCTTTTTTGTGGTGCCCGAGGTCCTTAATTAGGATATTAAATTTCATCAAAATTGGTTAAGTCATTTTCAAGATATTTAGAAAAAACTAAAAAAGTACTGAAATAAAGTACTAATGTTTGTGGGCCGATATGTACCAAAAACTAATCAGCGCTTCATTTTGTTAAACTAATGGTAGGTTTTCAATTTCATTTCAATCGGTGCAACGGTGTGGAAAAAATCTGGGCCAAAATAACGATAACATACATCCATACATCCGTCCGCACGCATTAAATAAAAAAATGGCACTTTTTGGCCTCTCGACGAGACCCCATGTAATTTTTGGCAAAACCGTCACGTGCTAAAATTCAACCTAATTGAATACTACAATTTGTGACTTTAATTGAGACCATGGGTTCCGTAGTCTTTACCTGAGAACCATTTGAAGCCACGATTGGCGCGAGACCGATTACAATACTTTCCCCATGCATCGCATTGGATAAAGTGAAAAGATGAATGTTTTTCACATACCTAATAATAATTAGACAATTTAGTTGAAGAATAAGTCGCTGAAGAAGTCGCAAATAAGACCCTTTATGTCTGATTGTCTTTGTTTTTCATTATTTCAACCACTAAAGAAGTCAAGAATAAAATGACGAAACGTTTGGCACATTAAAGAATAAAACGCTGTGTTATTAATTAAATTTTTACCCAACTCCCTACGATTCAATTAATAGTATTAATTTATGAATGAATTGCAAAATATCGTACTTCGTTCAATTAATTTTATTAAGCATTTTTTTGGTTTATATTTAGTTTTTATTGACTATTATTTGCAATAATTTGATTAAGTGGGTTATTTTTTGTCTCTAGGTCTTGATCCAGCTCTGCCCCTGTTCTCGCCCACTCCAAAAGACGTCCATCTGGATCCATCGGATGCCGAATTCGTAGATGTTCTGCACACGAATGCACTCATCCAGGGTCGATTGGCCAGATGTGGCCATGTGGATACATACGCCAACCAAGTGATATTTCAGCCGGGTTGTGACAGTAAGTGACGCGATTATTAAATTTTCACAATGCAATTTCATCCCTCCAGGGTGAGGTAAATTCATTATTTTCCCTAATTAAGAATTCCGCCCGCCCGGGTCAAATTTCTGGATGATCTTTTTAAAACCAGCTGTGACCGATCTCGTTCGTAATGGCAGCCCGCGCTCGCACTTTTTTCTCCTTTTAAGTTTATCGTTCTAGTAAAAAACATCAGGAAAAATTGAGCTAATGTAAAGAAGGCTGCTGCTGCATACACAATCATCTCCGACGACGACTTCTACCGAAATACCTAACACGCAGAACTGGAACACGAAAAAAATATTGCCTGTTTTTTTTTTTTTTTTTTACACTACTCTTCTTATGAAATTTATAGGTAGGAAGAAAAAGTATTAGATTTTTTAATAAAATACAGAATTAAGAGATATGTTCTTAATATCTTATATTATTAAATGAGCAAATCTTGTATATATAGAATCTGTTTCGCGAAAAGTTTTTAACGATTTTGATGAAATTTAAAACCTACTATTACTTTTACAAAATAAAGCGCTGATTTGTTTTTAGTAATCTGTTAATACTTTGTGAGAAATCCATAAGGTTTTTCAATCGTTGTGACAAATTATTGTAATATTGACTTAGTCTGAATACAGGATTTAGTTCAGAGTGCCGACTGCAAGGTATCTATGGTTAAAATGGTAATCTGTTTCTTAATATAAAATTTGAACTATGTATAGAAAATAGAGTTTGAAGTTCTGAACATTTCACCTGTTTGGACTTAATCTTATATAAAAATAAAACGTCAGAAGCAATCATAGAAGAGGATCATCGAAGAGATGTCTCTGCCCTTTCCCTTTTCTATAGATACTATCACGGCAGGTGCTCTGATGAGATAAAATCAATAATTCCCCCCAAAGCATGCTTTGCACGCAGCACACGTTTTGCCGACTCCCAACACTCTCGCGGTCAAACTAGAAAAGTGCCGGACCACTTCATTCGCGAATACATATATCCCCATGACTTCAAGGAACTGGAACTCACTCCCAGCCTCTATCTTTCCCAGCACCTATGATCTTCAAACCTTCAAAACCAGGGTGCATAGACACCTACGTCTACACCCTCTCACTTAATCAACTTTCCCTTCTCTTCGGTAATGCAAGGGTCTTTCGACATCCATAGGGGCTACATCTTTACTGGTGCACCCCTTCTTGCATTCGATTGCATTAAAAAAAAAAAAAAAAAAGGATACAGAAAGTTTCAGCAGTAGAAGCATAATCATGCTCAAACCTCGAGAAAGGTTTGTCGGAAAGGAATGCCAAATGGCTTAGAACTTTGTGCTGAATTCTCTCTAGTCTGTCAAAAAAAAATCACAAATAAAAAGGAAAACGAGATTGAACTCTGCGGGTCGAACTCCGGTCTGTAAACATCAGTACTTTATTATTGCACTTTTTTAGTTTTTTCTAAATATCTTGAAAACGGCTACTACACTACAATTTGATCAAATTTAAAATTCATTTAAATAATTTGAGAACCTCAAAAAATGTTATATAAAGTTTTTAGTAAAATTACATTTAAAAATTTTCTAGTGTGAACATCTTTACGCTAATCATCGCTAGTAAAATGAACTTATGATGAATTTAGTGAAATAATGAAGACAAATACGGATGATTGCAGTTTTTTACTGAATGTCGAACAATACGAAACGTTACTTCAAGAAATAAGAAAAAATCCTAAAAAAACAACCAATCTCTATTGACAAAGCAGAATCGTCGTCTTGAACGATATATCTTAAAAATTGGTGACTGTGAAAAATTGATTGAAAGTGGATCAGACAGCACTTTTGATACTTCTATAAGGCAGATGAACAGTTTGAAATTCTGGATACTCTTCTGGATGATCTCTTAAATAACGACGACGCGAATTTGGTATTCTGGTATTTATGAATTAGCAACAACACGTTCTGGCTATTTTTATAAAATCAATAAAACGAATAACGTGTTGTGTTCTTTGAGCCTGACATATACCATACATATAGGTGTGTATGTTTATTTGCATCAAGCAGAGGACAACCTCTTTGATTTCTCTTTATAAATCAACAACTCGGCTACTCACGCCAAAAAAAAATATTTTCAGTGTAAGAGTGTTACACCTATATTACCTAGTCTTGATTGATTCTCGTATCGTGAAAAGAAGAAGAAGTAATTTCAAGAGTTGGTCTCGGCTAGGCCAGAAGAGAGGGATCAAAAAACATCGCAAAATGAGTAGGTACACAATTCCTCGACTCAATTCCCTTTTGATCACTGTCTTTTTTTCGTTAATGCAAGGTCTCTCAAGACCTATTGGCTTCGTGCATCCTCCCTGGTGGGGATAAGAAAATCGATCGAATCGCACGAGGCGTTAAAAATAAAGTAAAATATTCGGAAATATTCAACAACATTAATAGAGAATTATTTTTAAAAATGGGCCATATTTCGTGTTGTGTAGTGAATTGGAAAAATAATGGTCTACAAAACACTCAACTTGCCAGGTGGATTGTGGATGAAATGGCGCTGTTGTTCTGTGAAGAATAGGTTTTTCTTTTCTAAAAATGATCTAAAATGTAAATTGTCTCCCACTACTTCTGAATGGTGTGTGAAACAGCTAGGAAGACTTTTTGTTACTTTTGGTATACCTTTAGTTCTTGTTCTTTTAATATTGAATATAAAAAGACTTTGCGGTTTTTTGGTACATTTTTGAACAAAGAATTTTTTATTAAAAATCAATTTTGGTTAAGTACATATTGGCCATTATTATCTATGACCTTTTGCCATTTTTTGGATAGCTTCATAATTCCATCGGTGTAGAACTTCTGTGGTTTATCGTCGAAAAACTTGGTCAAGTGATTTTTAGAGGCGCTTCGGTCGGCCATTTTTTTACCATCAAGAGAGTTTTTACGACCCGGCGCTCAACATGTGGATGTGCGTTATCGTGATGGAACACGATGTGGTTCTTTTTGCGCGGTCTTTTCGCCTCGATTGCACCTTGAAGACGGTCAAGCTGTGCCAGGAAGACGTCGCTGTTTATGTCGAATTGCCGCTTGCCGTTTTTGTCCAGGATTGGTCGACATTGAAGTCTGCAGCAAGCATTCGTGTTGTAAGGCTTTCATCCTCTTCCACGGCTGTCAGAAGTGCCTGATCATCAAAATTCGATGGCCGACCTCTTCCTTCTTTATCCTCCAAACTAGTGTCACCTGATTTGAAACGGGCAAACCACTTCCGTACTGCACTATCAGTAATTGTTCCTTCGCCAAAAAGTTCGTTGAGATCGCAAAATGACTGTGCTGCCTTCCATCCTTTCTCGTAGTGGTAGAGCATAATATGACGAATATGAATATGGTTTTCGACACGCATTTTTATTAACTATAAATAGAGAAGATTGTTTTTATAAAAAAAATAAACAAAACGCCATTTTTGGCCAAAGAAAAACGCCCCAATACAAACGTTCCATAATTATGCATCAACCTAATAGTTAGAACGAAGAACATGTTTGTTTATTTTCTAAATCAATAATAATAATAATACATTGTTGTTGCCATGGCAACCTAATTAGAATCAATTAATTAGTTAATATTACCTATCACTAATCTTTTTATATAATAGAAAAAATACAACCTGAGATGGTTTTGCCATCTTTTAATTAGTTATGCTTCCCTAAAGTGGATTACTTTTGTTCGATTCTTAATTACTCACATAGTTTCATATTCCAACTAAGTATAGCGAAACTTTTCGTATAAATTAATTAAAAGCTTGTCTTCTTGTAAATAAGAGAAAGATAAGCTGCCTCCGCAGATATACGCTTGTAAAAGTATTATGGAAAAGCTACTTCAAAGTCTACAACTTTATGTATTCTTGTCTTGGATATATATATAACCTATACTTGTATATATATATATATGCGAAAACAAGCCAATAGTAAGCAAGGCAAATAGATGGATGATAGATCCAAGAATACGGTTTACCTCAAAAACAAAAAAATCCTTTCGTATTTCCATAAGAAAATCGAGAAACTTTTCCATTAAACGTTTCTTATTCGAATTTTAATCAAGAAAGGGAAAATTATTTAAATAATTAGATATCGCATTTCAGAGGACAATTAAAGGGTGTCTGGTAGCAAATTTATATTTTTAAATACAATTATTTCAAAAAGTAATAAACGGTGTGTGTGAGGAGGGTGGCGCCGTTGGAATAATTGTTCGTGCGGATTTGTCAGTCACGATGTCGCAGTGGTCGAGTGAGCATCGCGCGTTCGCTGTGGAGACATTTTTTAAGTGTAATGATTCTTACGTAAATCCCATTTTTTGGAGAGACGAGGCTCATTTTCACTTAAAAGGCCACGCCAACAAGCAAAACTGCCGTTACTGGTCTCCAAGAACCCGCAACCTTCGATTGAAACATCAAAAACCATTGCATTGCCCCAGGGTAACTGTTTGGTGTGCCTTATCCACGCATGAGATAATTGGACCATTTTTTTTCGAAAATTCTCGAGGCCAGGCGAAAGAGAAGAAAGAACTCGACGAAAGACATCTGGATGGCATACTCTTTAAAACATAAAATCCGCATTTCTATTCTTCCGTTCAATGCTCTTAATAAAACTTTATGTCAATTATTACGTTTTTTATTTAAGTTTGAAAATATAAATCTGCAACCAGACACCCTGTATAAGTACTTTATTTAGTTTTTCATAAAAAATAGATGATAAATAAAGTTTATCTCCTATAGAATCATCTTTTGATTATTCTAGAGGGATATACGAGGATAAGTAAAAAATTACGTACACTTAACGTCCTACAAATTTATTAAACTAAGATAGGAGGCGGCCGCATGCGCATGCGTTGAATTGGCGTGTCTGTAGTCATGTGGGCTGAATTTAATCACGATCGCGTCAGTTGTCGTCTAGCTACAACAGCTAAGCATGTCAGCTCCTCTATCAGATTGCACTAAAGAGGAGCAACGAGGAGTGGCCAGATGGTGTGAATGGTAGTGGAATTCACCGGAGACTTTTTTCACACTACGGGGAAAGTGCTTTATCTCGTAAAAGCGGTTAAAAGTGCCCGAACGAGCGTAACACAAAAAGAGGTTCGTCAACTTTGAGAGTTTTGAGACCCTAGAACACCCTCCCTACAGCCCGGATCTCGCTCCCTCAGACTTTCATCTCTTTGGACCGCTCTTTGGTCGTCGATTTGCTTCAGACATTGACGTGTGGGATGCTGTGCAAAAGCGGCTTCATGGCCAACCGAACACCTTCTACCATGATAGAAGGCATCCGGAAGCTTGTGGCTCGTTGGACCATGTGCATTGCTAAAGGTGGAGACTATATCGAAAAATAATGTATCTGTTGTACACCTCTCTTAGTTTAATAAAGTTGTAGAACGAAAAGTGTAGATAATTTTTGGCTTATCCTCGTAAAATAAAGAAGAGCTAAAATAAACGTGTTGAGTTGTGGATATTGAGAATGGAATTTTACGTCACAACATGTGTTCCAATAAATCCAAACTTGAAAACCTTTCGGACCTCGGGATATATATTCGAGTGAGGCATGGCTTGAGCTCACATAGAAATCTGACTTAAATAAACTGCAACGGATCGTTGCTAAACTTTATCCAATATAACTATCTTATACTAGGGTAAAGTACTTTAAAATATAATTTTACAAAAAACTTTTTATTACCTTTTTTGTGTTTCTCAAGGTACTTAATTAGAATATTAAATTTGATCGAAATTGGTTTAGTTATTTTAAAAATATTTAGAAAAAACTAAAAAAGTACTAAAATAAAGTACTAATGTTTGTGGGAGGATATGTACCAAAAACAAATCAGCGCTTCATTTTGTTAAAAAAATGGTAGGTTTAAAATTTCATTTCAATTGGTGGAACGGTGTCGAAAAAATCGTGGACCAAAAAAACGATAACATACATCCGCACACACTAAATGAAATAAACTGCAACGGATCGTTGCTAAACTTTATCCAAATTCATTTGAAATATTAATATGTTTGTTCCTTTATTATTAATCAGATATCACTTGCAATTTGTAGTTCATATTGACATTAATTCAAAAATAATTCTCATTTAAGAGTCGAGGAATAACCATTCCACATTGGATTTTTGACATTTCGGTTATTATTGTAACCATTGCTGAAGACATAGAGGAATCGACTTAAAATCAAAAATAACGATCGATTCTCATCTAATACTAGAGGAATAACCTTATTGCATTCAATTTTTGATGTTTTGACCATTAATGGCAACCTCTATTGAAAACGTGGAAGAATCGACTTAAAATCAAAAAGACTAAATTCTTTTATGGCAAACAACTCAAACTTGAGTTGTTTACCAAAAAAGAATTTAGTCTTTTTGATTTTAAGTCGATTCTTCCACGTTTTCAATAGAGGTTGTCATTAATGGTCAAAACATCAAAAATTGAATGCAATAAGGTTATTCCTCTAGTATTAGATGAGAATCGATCGTTATTTTTGATTTTAAGTCGATTCCTCCATGTCTTCAGCAATGGTTACCAATAATAATCGAAACGTCAAAAACCTAATGTAGAATTGTTATTCCTCAAGTATTAGATGAGAATCGATGTCTATTTTTTATTTTAAGTCGATTCCTCCATGTCTTCAGCAATGGTTACCAATAAAAACCGAAATGTTAAAAATCCAATATAGAATGATTATTCCTCAAGTACTAGATGAGAATCAATCGCCATTTTTGGTTTAAAGTCGATTTCTCTATGTCTTCAGCAATGGTTACTAATAAAAACCGAAACGTCAAAAATCCAATATAGAATGATTATTCCTCAAGTACTAGATGAGAATCAATCGCTATTTTTGGTTTAAAGTCGATTTCTCTATGTCTTCAGCAATGGTTACTAATAAAAACCGAAACGTCAAAAATCCAATATAGAATGATTATTCCTCAAATACTAGATGAGAATCAATCGCTATTTTTGGTTTAAAGTCGATTTCTCTATGTCTTCAGCAATGGTTACTAATAAAAACCGAAACGTCAAAAATCCAATATAGAATGATTATTCCTTAAGTACTAGATGAAAATCAATCGCTATTTTTGGTTTAAAATCGATTTCTCTGTCTTCAGCAAAGGTAACGGATAAGAAAACAACGCAGTTGCTATGGTTACTCATAAAAATTCCTCCCAAATTTTTAGCATTTCACAGAGAGAAGCCTATCCATTCTTACTTAAGCAAGGCTAAATGAGCTATATTAAAACTTTCAAATGAATAAATTTTAAAGAATTTAAAAAATTAAAAAAAGTACCATCTTACTCTAGAGTAAAGTACTTTAAAATATAATTTTACTAAAAACTTTATTTAACCTTTTTTGTGGTCCCCAAGGTACTTAATTAGGATATTAAATTTCATCAAAATTGGTTAAGCCATTTTCAAGATATTTAGAAAAAACTAAAAAAGTACTGAAATAAAGTACTAATGTTTGTGGGCCGATATGTACCAAAAACTAATCAGCGCTTCATTTTGTTAAACTAATGGTAGGTTTTCAATTTCATTTCAATCGGTGTAACGGTGTGGAAAAAATCGTGGGCCAAAAAAACGATAACATACATCCATCCATACATACATACATACATACATCCGCACGCACTAAATGAAAAAATCGCACTTTTTAGCCTCTCGACGAGACCCCTTGTAATTTTTGGCAAAACCGTCACGTGCTAAAATTCAACCTAATTGAATACTACAATTTGTGACTTTAATTGAGTCCATGGGTTCCGTAGTCTTTACCTGAGGACCCTTTGAAGCCACGCTTGCCCCGAGAGCGATTACAATACTTTACCCATGCTTCGCATTGGATAAAGTAAAAAATAACGAAAATAATGCCCTATTCGATGAAATTTGCCAAAAAAAGTGAATATTAAAATACAATTTCAAAAAAAAGGGTACTTTTTTGGACAGCTTCCCCTGGTTGAAAAGTTACCAACTGCCAATGATGTATTAGGTATATATTATATTATAATACAGTAAAATAAAGAAGAGCTCAAATAAACTCGTAGATTTATCTTTATTTACTTTTTCAACAATACAAATAAATAATCAATAAAACAATGTAAACAAAACAAATTAATGATTAAACAATTATTAATTAATTAGATTTCATTGTGCTTCAGTAAATTCATTTTTTATAATAGTAAGCTGGTCATTTCATAAGCCAATGCTGAATTGAAACCACACATCGAGCTTTTATATACGTAGATAGCTTATTCCTGGATCAGAGGACAACCTCATTGATTTTCTCCTTGTAGAACCAACAACCCCCCCCTGCTACTATCGGCAAAAACTAAATCTTTTTCAAAGATTTTAGCCATGATTGGAAGTTGAACAAAAAACATCCCCCTTGAAATGTTTTTAATAAACCCTCTCTCTAGTAAAATAACCTCTATCCAAAGTGAAAAAAATAATATCACTCGGGCTATTCTTCGAGAGTTGATTCAGCTTTTTGCATTTTAAATAGAATTTCCGAATTCTTAATTCTTCCTCTAAAAGAACTTTAATAAATGATTCATATATTTGACAAAAGTTTACACCCCCACCGTTTCAAATTCATGATGTGTCGTTGTTAATGCAACTCACACACGAAGTTTGCTAAAAGTTTTTTTTTTCCGAAGAGTCTTTGTGTGTTGTTTATTGTTTCTAACATGTTATTTAGAGAGAAAAAAAGAAAAAAAGATTTATAAATATTTTCTAAGAGTGAGGTATTTTTTTCTTCGGATGTGGTTTTCCATCGGGAATTCAAAGGTGGAAATTATTTTAACAATAAAAGGTATTAAAATAGGCTTTGAAACCATCTTCCTGACCAATTTTATCCTAAGATGTACCTAAATATAACTACATTTATTAGAGGCATTTTCCAAGCCAAATCGAACGGTTTAAAAAATTTTAATTTTTGATTTTATTTTGATTTTTAATTTTTGATAACTTCTTCAAAAATGGTCCAAATTAAATTTTTTTTTAATTTTTGTTTTTTACATACTTTTTAGAAAAAAAATACAAAAAAATTATTTAAAATGTTTTTATATGCGATTTTCCAATAATTCCAAGCTTTTCCACTTATCTCAGCTTTCTTAAATAATAATATTGTAATATTGCTCAACAAAAATTTGTATCTGTAAACATAACAATGGATTCCAGTAGAGTTTTTTCTACGCTGATTATCATGCAATTTCCCGATTTTTTACAAAACGTCAGAGTCTTGAGATATTATCTTTCAAAATGACGAAAAAGGCTATTTTGACATTAATTTGGAGTCCATTAAATATTAATCAGCAATATTTTAAATGAAAATATGTTGTTGGCGTAATAGATAACATATTCCTCTTTGATTTTTAAATTACCATTGGTTTGTAGCTCAATTAGAATTTGAGTTATAATTAAAAAACTTAAACTACGTGATTATAATAAACATATATAAAATATATATAAAAACTATTAAATATTCCAGCGCCTCCCAATCGATCGCAGACCCCAAAGATCGAAAATAATTTTCTCTTCACCAGGGGCTCGACCAAAACGAGTGTAAAGACAATTAATAACAAATTTAAATTTAGGGAACGAAGAAAAGATTATTTTTATTATAGACAAAAGGATCAGCCGGGGCTCGAACCCGGGAGGCGCTGGAATATTTAATTGTTTAATTAATGAATCAAGGCCTACGCTGCGAAAAATGAACGAGGAGATGATTAAAAAAGAAATTCCATAATTCATATAGACAATAGGTATTAGTTTGGGTTCAGGGATCAGTAGCTTAGTGGATATAGGAGCTAAAGCTCTTATGACAAAGCATTGCAGTACACATGCAAAGATCCCGGGTTCGAGCCACGGCTGATCCTTTTGTCTGTAATAAAAATAATCTCTTCTTCGTTCCCTAAATTTAAATATATAAAAACAATTGGTCTTAGTTTTTTAGTAATAACTCGATTTTTAATTGAGTCCCATTAAATATTAAACATCAATATTTTATTGATGGAATAAAAAAAGCTTCCTCTTTGATTTTCAAAATACCACTTGAATTCAAGTGGTATTTTGAAAATCAAAGAGGAATCTTTTTTTATTCCATCAATAAAATATTGATGTTTAATATTTAATGGGACTCAAAAATAAGGTCAAAATGGCCTCTTTCGTCATTTTGACCGATAATATATACCTAAATTCAAGTGAGCCATTGCTTGAGCTCAAATAGAAATCTAACTTGAAATTAATAAGTTTGTCTTTTTTTTAAATATTTCTTCTGATTAGTCAAATTGAGAGTGTCTGTCGGTGTGTTTGACATCCCACTCGAATACTAATTAGGTTGTTGTATTTAAAATAGCTCCATGGAACAAGTAAAATTACCTTTTTGTCAAAATTTTTAATACTTTCGCGCGAAATATTTAATCTTTCCGGGTCTCGGTGTATATAATAGGTTGAGCCAATAGAAAATCGATTTGATATTGATAATTTGGTGTTTTTTTTTAATTTAATAATTTCTTCTGAATAGTCAATGAATGTGTCTGTTGGTGTGTTTGACCCCAATCGAATACTAATTAGGTTGTTGTTTTTTTAATATCTTTTTGGAATATTGAAGAAGATAATAAAAGTGTGTGTCTTCTGTTGGAATTATAAATATTATTTATAACAAGACTATAGTTTCGAGGGCTTTGCCCTCTTCATCAGTCTATTACAATTGATTCACTGGCTCGTTATAAATAAAATTTATAATTCCAGCAGAAGACACACTCTTTTATTGTCTCCTTCAATATATAAAAGAGGCGACTGTGGGTCAGTGGCTAGAGTGTTGGGTCGCTGACTCGAAGATCGCTGGTTCGAGACCGAGTCTCGGCAGATAGATATTTGCAGTCGCCTCCTCTTGGAAAGTAATGGCAACCTACCAAGAGTATAATTGCTTAGTAACCTCTCAAAATTAGCCGTTCGGAACCGGCGTTAAAAAGTAGGTCCCGTATATCTGTGTAAAACAACTAAACAAACTCAGCACAGGTATATGTGGAGAGGCGGCGACACCCGTTTCGGGTATGGCACTCGAAGAAGAAGAATATATAAAATTTCTGCTACCCTCAGCAAAAAAACTTTCGATTCTCTTTGGAATATTTTCCCCTGAAATAATTAATCATTTCGGACCTCGGTGTATATATTTGTAAGATTGTTTTTAAAAATTTTATTCTGGGAAAGAATACAATACAATAAATAATTACAAAACATAAATATAACATAAATATAGCATAAATATAAACAGAAAGAGTGTACAATTATGGATTACCTGGGAAATAATTAAATTATTCGTTGTTCAATAATATAGAGAAGTAGCTGCAGTTTATTATCAGAGAGGCTTTTATATAGAATGTCTTGCCTTTTACAGTTAAGGTTAGTAAGCATAAGAATAATATTCAAATTGCTTAACAAAATAATTGAAACTTTCAGTTTAAAAAATCAATTTGTCTAATAATATTCAATGTATCTAAAATAAGACAAGACATTCAGGGCTCCACTGATAAGCAGTACCGAAAGTGGAACATAGGTGGCAGGCTAAGTGGTGTTTTACATATTTATATATACCATTGTTAACTAACACACTTGGTCTAGATCTATAACATGTTTTCTAGACATTAGGAGATCTTCTAGACATTCTAAAGACATTTTAAAGACAATAAGACAGGGGTCGGCAACCCATTTGATAATGTCAAGTGACCCACTTTAGTTCCGAAAATAAAGTATAAGATACACAAACAAGCGTGTGTGTGAGTACCATGTGTCAAAATAGCGCCCCTGGCGGACCGTTTTTTGAATTGCCTGTCAGATCGTCTGAGTTCACTATCTATAGCAGTGTTTCCCAAAGTGGGAGCAATTTGAAAATATGAGATTTGAAATTTGTAAAAAAATTTTAAAATTGAAAATAAAGTTCTATGTGTGTGTGGGGGGCGGCGTCTCTGCCCCCCCCCCCCCCCCCCCCGCTTGGACAATTCGATCGCGACACCCTTTCGAGATAAAAAGTAGATCTTATGTACATGCACCTTATATACATTCTCCCCCCCCCCCCATAAAAAATTCCTGGATCCACCCTTGCATATTTTGAACTGAATATATATATATATAATATATATATATATATATATATATATATATATATATATATATATATCTGACCCAAACGTCTCTTTAATACTCGCATTTTGGTTGATTTTGACCCGCGGCCAAAAAAGGTTGCCGGCCCCTGCAATAAGACATCTACTAGAGTGCTATCTGGGTAAACTCCATTGTTGAATTTACGGATACAAATTTTTGTTTAATTTCTGTCCAACAGTATGTTATTTATAATAAAATAAAAAATAATTTTTAAGAAAAAAATAAAAACCGACTTCAAAAAATTAAATGGAACAAATAAAACACACTAAAAGGTATAAAATAATTATTATCTTATTTAGTAAAACTAAACGACGAAATATTAACATGAAATTACTTTTTGAAGTCGGTGCCAAACAAACTATACCTATAAGCGAGCGTACCCGCCAAACGTACCAAGTAAGATCCGTCGAGTGCGATTCATAAAAGGTATATGTTTGGCACCGACTTCAAAAAGTAATTTCATGTTAATATTTCGTCGTTTAGTTGTAACTAAATAAGATAATAATTATTTTATAACTTTTAGTCTATTTTATTTGTTGCATTTAATTTTTTGAAGTCGGTTTTTATTTTTTTCTTAAAAATTATTTTTATTTTTCTCTTTTTAGTGATGTTATTAATATTGATCATATCATCAGAACTTGACCAAATTAATATGACACCATCCCTAAGACACCCCCTTTCGGATAAAAAAAGAACCATCGAAATCGGTTCATAAACAAAGAGGTTAGGTCTAAACAAACCTAATAAAAAAGGTCTAATACCTATGAAAAAAATGAAAAAAAAATGGGACCAATTGGAAGCTAGACTGGACCCAATGCCAAAAATTTTTTCAAAATCGGTTGACAAATGGCGGAGATATGAGGTAAAATAGGCACAAAAAAAAAAAAAAAAAAAAATCAGTCGAATAGAGAACCTCCTCCTTTTTTGAAGTCGGTTAAAAAATAAATACATTGAGAAAAATCAGCTTCGATAAGAAGTATTTTTCAAATGCCGCGAATCGAATTGCGCCCCCTGACATTTATGCAACCTCGGCTACTTTACCGGCAGATAAAAGCTGAATGAGTCCAGCAGTAAATCAGCAAAGCCTCCTTTCTTTTTCAAGAAGGCCAGCCAGCCAGCCAGCAAAGGCCACCAAGTGGGATTCCCCTTTCTCTTATTCTTCTTTTTTTTACATAGATTTTATCTCCCTCTCTCTTTATAAAGCAAATTGAGCTTTGCGATTTCGAGCCATATTAACAGTTTGTCTTCTATAGTATTATCATTTTATTTTTTAATAATAATAAAACACATTGAAACTTTTTTAATATTATACCTTTCTTATTATTTCATTTTTTTTTTTTATTAATAAAGGATATTTTTTTTTCAATTAGAAAAAGTAGAGCAACTTTTAAACCAACGATTACTCTATTTAATATTCTACGCATAATCAAATTAACATACAGGGAAAATAAATATCTCAACATAAAGGGGCGGGCGGAGTATATGAAGGGCTCTGCGCAAAAACAAGAATATAAAATTTAATTTGAACATGGTAAATTGATACAATCTTTTTTAATTAATTAAGGCTACCTCCCGGGGACAAAAAGAACTAATATTTTCTTAATGTTTAAAAAAATGGGCTAGAAATTATGAAATGTGTGTGCAAAAGGACTCAACTATACAGGGTGTTTCTAAATTGATGCGAAATATTTTAAAGGGTGATTTTTAAGAAAAAATTAAGGGGAGTCTTTCATATACAGGGTGACCATAAAATTACCGGATTTTTTTTAAATACTTCAACGGTATAAAAATACCGTACAAATAAATAAATCCTCACAAGTAATTAAAAAAAAAAGTTTCAATTTCAGCGATTTTCGTAAACGACTATATAAATGTATTGCAGTCCAAAAGGTGGCAATTTTGAGCACTTTTTGTAACTTTTTTTATTTAATGCTATTGTTATCGATTAAATGAAACTTATTATTCGTTTAGTTGTGTGGATTTATTTATTTGTACGGTATTTTTATACCGTTAAAGTATTTAAAAAAATTCCGAGAATTTTATGGTCAACTTATAATTTTTTGTTCAAAGCCCCTTCCCTCCAAGTTAAAGCACATGTTAAGGGGGGGGGGGGAAATTGATTATATAATAAATATAATTAGTTAAATCAGGACTGCATGGAGGCCAATTTATGTCACCTATCTTGGTGATCAAATTGACAGGGAAAATTTTTAATTTTAAAACCCACTAATAGGTTATAACAAATATTAATATATAAATATATTAAAATTAAACAATTTAATTAAGAATGAATGAAAAGGGTGATATTGATCCAATCGACTTGATTGGGCAATAATGGAATTGAAATAATTATCGGAAAAGAGGTTTTTTTATCTAATTAGATTTTTCCTCTTATTAAAAACAAGGACTAAATATGAATAAGGACACTCGATGGTGGAGAAGCAATCTCCGGAATCGAAGCTAAAATACAAGGTATACATTAATTAATGTAAACAATTTAATTGATGGGATAACCAATCGACTTGATTGGGGAATAATGGAATTGAAATAATTATCGGAAAAGAGGTTTTTTTATCTAATTAGATTTTTCCTCTTATTAAAAACAAGGACTAAATATGAATAAGGACACTCGATGGTGGAGAAGTAATCTCCGGAATCGAAGCAAAAAATACAATGTATACATTAATTAATGTAAAATAATTGGTTTAATAAAATTTATAAAAAATAAAAAATAAACAATTTAATTGATTATAAATTAGAGTGTTAAATCCCACAAAGAGTTAATAAGAAATATGATTATATATTAGAATTTGCCAATTTAATTGATTATTATAAAACTCGATAAATTGTTATATAATTAAAAAAATAATTATATGGAATTTATTTAAATACCTATATATACATAATCTGTGGGCCACTAGAAAATTAGAAATGCAAAAACTGAGGTGGGGGTAGGCGGTGCAGGAGGTGGGGTGCAGGGTTGGACTGGCGGGTTCGGGGTCTAGGGGGCATAGCGGGGGTGCTGTGCGCAGGGGCGACACAGGGATGGTACTCCAGGGGTTGTGGCGGGGGTGTCGTGTGCGGGTGCGATATGGGGCGGGGGGCATAGTGGGGCTGTTATGGGGGTGGGGTTCCGGGGTAGTGTGCAGTGACGGGGTTGTTTTTATCAGAATTTAAAATTAAAAATAATATTAATATATAACTTTTAACCGAAGCAAATAGTTGCCGAGCATCGCTCGATGGATCCAGGTACTAATTATTAAGGGGAAGTTAATCCATTTCTATGAATTATTATCAATTTGACTGTGACATTCTGCTCATTTGTAATATTATCTTATGTGAACTTGATAAAGCACTCGAATAAGAGATTGCGATTTTCTAAACAAATTCCATCTCAAAGATTTGTCCAATAAAAGTCCAAAATGTCTGTCTCTCTAATAGTTGAAGAACAAAAACTCCTTGGTCAGCAGCCGAGCCGACAAACAGCAAATCCTTTCAATTTTTAAGCGTCCTCAGGGAATAAATATGAGAAATCATATTTTCAAGAGTTCCATTCGAATAAGAACAAAAAATATTTATAGGAAACTTTGGTAATATTATTATGAAATATGAAAAACTAAAACTTGATAGATTTTCCAACAATCTAGAATAATGAAATAAAATAAAAGTATTTAAGTTAATATAACAGGTTATTCAATAAGTCCGTAGGATAAGTAAGAAAAAAACAAAATTTTGACAAAACTCGATTTTATTATTCAACATAGTTTCCTTCGAGGTCGATACAACGAGTATAGCGATTTTCCAACTTTCCGATACCACTTTTATAGTACGATTTCTCTTTCTCCTCAAAATAGGCCTCAGTTTCAGCGATTACTTCATCATTGGACTTCTTTTGGAGTTTGGTGGGTAATAGTGAAGCCATGTCTCATCCATTGTCACATATCGACGATAGAATTCCATTTTATTGCGGTTTAACAGCGCCAAACACTCCACTGAAGCATCGATAGGTTGTTGTTTTTGGTCGACTGTGAGCTCACGCGGCAACCACTTTGCACAGAGCTTTCGCATACCCAAATGTTCGTATAAAATGGTAAAAAGACTACCATCTGATATCTTTACAATGTCAGCTAGCTCGTGCACCTTCAATTTGCGATCGTTCATAACCAATTTGTGGATTTTTTTTATGTTTTCTGGGATAACAGCCTATTTTGGGCGTTCACTGCGCTCTGCATCATTTGTGATGGTACAACCACGTTTAAATTCAGCAATCCACTTCTCTACCATTTGTCTCGATGGAGCAGAGTTCGGATAATGTTTATCAAGCCATTGTTTGGTTTTCACTGTATTTTTTTCATCAAAAAGCAATGCTTTATAAAAACTCAAAATTCACTTTTTTTTCAATAACAAAAGTTGCTTCACACAAAATGCTATAACTCACGAATCAATAGTCAAATTTATACACGTATCGTTTGAAGGTTAGCACTAAATAAAAATCATATGGAAAAATTCTAGTAACGCCATCTATGTGTCATCCTTATTAAATGACAAATAATTAAACTTAATTCGTAATTATTTTGATTATTTATGCCTAAAGACCGGATTCCTATGCAATTGCATATTTTATTTGGGGCCACATACGACCCAGAGGATCAATTATCTATCCGAATCATGCATCCAGGATACTGTGGGTTAAATTTTATATTGCATATTTTTGCATATTTGAGTAATATTCCATAAAATTGTATATTTGAAGGACTTTTTTGTCAAATATTTTCTATTTTGCGCCAAATACAGATTTTTTTAACAATAAATATTTAGAGAAATAATGAAAAAAATGAAGAAATTTATAGGTAGACAAAGTTTCATTAAATTTGTCACCATTACATCTGAGGATGTGGAGCGCTCCTTTTCATCGTATAAATCAATTTTAAGTGACCGTAGACATAATAACCTGAATATAATTTAAAAAATACTTTATTTTTTTTTATTTTGGCTTTTCGGCCTTTCTAGCCATAAGCCAATTTACGATACTACTTATTATTATTTTTTTATTTATCTCTGCCCCTGGGTCAGATTTTTAGCCGGATGCCTCGAGTCCGATTCGAACCCGGGTTCTCTTGGTTAGCAGGCTGACACTTGTAAACATAAATTATTCACAATTACAATCAAATTTTAATTATTTTTGAGGAGTCGCTTTTTAAAGTCGGTGCTAAACAAACTATATAAGCGAGGTACCCGTCAAACGTACCAAGTAAGATCCGTCGAGTTCGGTTCATAAAATGTATATTTTTGGAACCGACTTCAAAAAGTGATTTCATGTTAATATTTCGTCGTTTAGTTATAACTAAATAAGATAATTATTTTATACCTTTTAGTGCATTTTATTTTATTTTTGAGTTCTTATTATTTTAATTGTTGCATTTTATTTTTTTGAAGTCTGTTTTATTTTTTATTTTTTTTTTTATAAAAATTACATTTATTTCATAGCATCCCTTCAAATATATAGTCTTTTTGTCTTCAATTTTAATTTTTTAGTAAATAAAAAATTTATTTTGCCAATTTTTACTGCATATATTTGCATATTTCAACTGTATTCTGCATATTATTTGCATATTTCAGCCTTTTTAACTGCATATTTTGGCCTATCGATTAAATTTTTTAAATTATTATAGAGAAATAAGGACTATATTTCTTATGCAGATAATTTATATTTTATTGCCAACACTTCTTCAGGGCTCTAAAAAGTGAAAAGGCCTCAATTAATACACATTATAACATCTTCAAATCAAAATCAATTTTTTTTTAACAAAAAATAAAATTCAATCTGATTGATGTTGACTTGCCTTGATATGTTTAATTAGGAAGAATAATTATAAAAATGACAAATATGCATGAAGTTAATTATTTGGAATGTGTACATACCAAGTAGTTAAGCGTATACATATACCAAATAGTTAAGTGGCCACCAATCGATGCAAAAGTATTTAAATAATAATCTGTGTAAATTTCAAAAAAAATTCTAAGAAAATGCATTTAGTGATGTTAGGGCCTCGGTTGAGTGCGATATGGTGCGTGTCCGCGCCCCCCACCAAGTTGATGGGGTCCTAACAATTATTTGTGCAGGGCGTTGTTTGTGCCCTGGTGGAAAGCCGGGTTGGGCGCCACCCGCTTAATTAGCGGGGGAGGGGCTACTAGTTGGTGGTTGGCTCCTCCTTTTATTCGATGCTCAGTCGAGATCGAATCTCTTCACTTATAGCATGACTGAAATATTATCAGTCAGGCAAAAGTGTCGCAACGATCTGACTGAGTCATCTAGCGGCCGTATATAAAGGCTCGTAGCCAAAGCAACAGCGAGCCGCTACAGTGATACAACTACCTTAAGTAGAAGATATAATCGTTAATTTTTTTGAAGTTTTTTTTCTTTAAGCACGCTGGGCAGGGTCTAAATGGGAAAAAGCGACCCCGTAAGATTCCCATTCCGCTACGATTCTGGGCTGCTGGTAGGGGAAGTGAGAGAGGGCGGGTGAAGGGTGAGGCCAGAAGTAAAGCTACAGTAGCTATTGATGGCACAACCGTTCACACAGCTCTTAGGGCCTGTTGTATGTCGCAAAATAAAAGCTTTTTACCACTAACAAACTTTAGATGGTAAATGGAGCCACCGGGATGGCCAATCAGATGACAGGCACTTTCAGTTACTTACACTTACAGGTGGCAATTGTCGCAAATCCCGAAACATTGCATTTGTACAGTTCGCTTTTTATATATGTCAAAGTACTCATCATTGATAAAATAAGTATGATTAGTGCAGAACTTTTATGTAAAATTGATTTGCGATTAAAACAAATTACTGGAAAGCACTCTGCAGATTTCGGAAACGTAGATATTATTTTGATAGGAGGTTTGCGACAATTGCCACCTGTAAGAGCTACAGAAATTTATAAGCCGGTTAGAACCCGCTTAGTTGGGCCACATTTATGGAGAAAATTAAAACATCTACAACTAAATATGGAATCACCATTGATGAAGTTTTTTCAAAATATTCACAAAATACCTTTTGAATCACAAATTTACGTGTCTTATTTCAGTTATCACAAACTTATAGTTTCATGATACAAACACAATAGATCTCAAATGTTTACATATTTTTAACCGACTTCAAAAAAGAAGGAGGTTCTCGATTCGACTGAATTTTTTTTTTTTTTGTGCCTATGTTACCTCATATCTCCGCCAATTGTCAACCGATTTTGAAATTTTTTTTGCATTGGGTCCAGTCTAGCTTCCGATTGGTCCCATTTTTTTTTCGTTTTTTTTTCATAGGTATTAGACCTTTTTTATTAGGTTTGTTGACCTAACCTCTTTGTTTATGAACCGATTTCGATGGTTCTTTTTTTATCCGAAAGGGGGTGTCTTAGGGATGGTGTCATATTAATTTGGTCAAGTTCTGATGATATGATCACTATTAATAACATCACTAAAAAGAGAAAAATAAAAATAATTTTTAAGAAAAAATAAAAACCGACTTCAAAAATTAAATGCAACAAATAAAATACACTAAAAGGTATAAAATAATTATTATCTTATTTAGTTACAACTAAACGACGAAATATTAACATGAAATTACTTTTTGAAGTCGGTGCCAAACATATACCTTTTATGAATCGCACTCGACGGATCTTACTTAGTACGTTTGGCGGGTACGCTCGCTTATAGGTATAGTTTGTTTGGTACCGACTTCAAAAAGTAATTTCATGTTAATATTTCGTCGTTTAGTTGTAACTAAATAAGATAATAATTATTTTATACCTTTTAGTGTATTTTATTTGTTACATTTAATTTTTTGAAGTCAGTTTTTATTTTTTTCTTAAAAATTATTTTTCAATACATATTCTGTAAATTTTTTTATAATTTATTTATAAATTTATTATTTGAAAAAAATTCTGTTTCCGACATCTTCTTATTTCATTATTATAATTTTTTTTTATTCAATATTTTTTATTTTTATTATTTGTAATCAATGGACAATGCATATCAACGACGAAAACGCAAAGCTTCTACCGACGGCCCCATGACTGTCTGTATTTTTAACCGACTTCAAAAAAGGAGGAAGTTCTCTATTCGACTGATTTTTTTTTTTTTTTTTGTGCCTATGTTACCTCATATCTCCGCCAACTGTGAACCGATTTTGAAAAAAAAAATTGCATTGGGTCCAGTCTACCTTCCGATTGGTCCCATTTTTTCATAGGTATTAGACCTTTTTTATTAGGTTTGTTCAAGCCTAACTTCTTTGTTTATGAACCGATTTTGATGATTCTTTTTTTATATCTTAGGGATGGTGCCATATTAATTTGGTCAAGTTCTGATGATATGATCACTATTAATAACATCACTAAAAAGAGAAAAATAAAAATAGTTTTTAAGAAAAAAATAAAACCGACTTCAAAAAAATTAAATGCAAAAAATAAAATACACTAAAAGGTATAAAATAATTATTATCTTATTTAGTTACAACTAAACGACTAAATGTTAACATGAAATTACTTTTTGAAGTCGGTGCCAAACAAACTATACCTATAAGCGAGCGTACCCGCCAAACGTACTAAGTAAGATCCGTCGAGTGCGATTCATAAAAGGTATATGTTTGGCACCGACTTCAAAAAGTAATTTCATGTTAATATTTCGTCGTTTAGTTGTAACTAAATAAGTTAATAATTATTTTATACCTTTTAGTGTATTTTATTTGTTGCATTTAATTTTTTTGAAGTCGGTTTTATTTTTTCTTAAATTTTTTTTTTTTTTTTCAACAGTTGATTGATAACGCTGAATGTGCATTTTGTTTGAATTGCAGATAATCCGCGATGTTCCCATTTTCGTTCTGTGGAGCTTTTTGCCGAGTCAATCAACAGCCGTCGAGGTTTTTGGACTTCTCCTTGTAGCAATTTACTGTACGTGCTTTTGAACTATTGCCAATGGAATGAGACACAGGAGGAGGATCTTCTGTTATTCGGCGAGAACACGGATAAAAGGTAGGCAGGGGTGGGGGGGGGGTTGATACTATAACAAAGTGCCTTCAGGGCATTATGTTACCTTATAAATTATACCTATACTCCGAATTAAAGCCTTAATCAAACATCTAACGGAGATGAATTGCTTTAGGTATTCTAAATATGGAAAAAGAAAATAAAAATCATAAATCATGGTAAAATTAAAGAGAAAACCTTCAGCGCCGGTGTATATAAATATACCCACTCTCCGATCTCGAAATTCTTGATTTTCCGCCTCCGATTCTTCTGGGTATTTCTAGCTCTTCCTACTACTCGTATCTCCCGATCCGAGCAGCGTGGGTGGGCTGGTTCCAATTTCGTTTCCAAGTTGGTTACGAAATCCTCTTGTCCGTCATTCGCTAAGGTTCCGGGGATGTCACAATCCAAGGGTATAGCCATCTCTCGCCCATACATCAGATAGTTGGGCGAGAACCCTGTGGAACTGTGAGGGGTGCTTCGGTATGCCGCTAAGGAGAAGGGTAACCAGTCGTCCCAGTCGCGACCGTCTCTTCTCACATAGTGGGAGAGTTGGTCTGTTAGGGTACGGTGGAACCTCTCTAGGAGGCCATTACACTCTGGATGATAAGCCGTAGTCCGGAGCTTTTAATTTTTAGGAGCTTACAAGTGTGTTGGAACACCTCGGATAAGAAGTTCCTACCCTGATCGGTTAGAAGCCGAGAAGGTGTTCCATGTCGACAGATCACCTGTTCCACGAACGCTCGGGAGATTAGCTCCGCCGTTTGGTCGGCCAGAGGTATGGCCTCGGCATACCTAGTGAAGTGGTCGATAAACGTTAGCATATATTTATTCCCCCGTTTGGTAACTGGAAGTGGACCGACGATGTCTAAGGACACCATTTCCATCGGCTGCGTGACTTCTGGGGGTTCCATGACCGGCGCCTTGAGACCTGTCGGGGATTTTCTCTCGGCACAGGAGTGGCACCTACGCACATGTTCTTCGACGTCTTTGTGTAGGTGTTCCCACAGGTAACCCGTTCGTAATCGTCGGACGGTGGCTTCTGTACCCCTGTGCCCTCCTAGAGGGGATGAATGGTAGACTTCGAGGAGATGGGGAACCATCCGCCGAGGGACCAGTAATTTCCACGTGGTGAGGTCGTTTTCGTGGTGCTTCACGTACCATGTCCCATCTGCATTCTGTCGAGTGGTGCTTTGTGGGTCTTGTAAGATTTTTTTACAAAATGTGTCCTTCATTTGCTCTTGTCTAATGAGACCACGACTCCACCCTAGCACCGGTTCCCCTTCGTGAAGTTTTTCCCCATTTTCAAGGTTCACAGAGTTGACCGCCCGGCTCAACGCATCGGCGTTTTGATGCTTCTTCCCAGGCCGGTATTCCACTTGATATTTGTAGTCGGCCAGCTTTAATGCCCATTTTGCCTGTCTCGAGTAAGGGTCTTTTTCTCCCAATGTCCATTTCAATGGGGCATGGTCTGTGATCAACTTAAATTGTTGACCATAGAGAAAGCACCTAAATTTCTTGGTGGCCCAAACTACCGCAAGCAGTTCGCGTTCCGTAGCCGAGTAGCCCTTCTCGGCCGGATTTAGAGTCCTACTTGCGTAGGCGAGCGGTCGTTCTCTACCATTCTGGAATTGGGATAAGACTGCTCCTAAGGCGACTCCTGAAGCATCGGTAGCCAATATAAAGGGCAGTGAGAAATCTGGATACCCCAATACCAGATCCGAGGTGAGCAATTCTTTCAGCCGGCGAAAGGCCTCCTCGTTTTCTTCCGACCACTGGAACCAAACACGTTTCTTCGTGGTGTCTGTAAGTGGTTTAGCGACATCTGCAAAGTTCGGAATGAACTTGCGATACCACCCCGCTAGACCGAGGAAGGCCCGAATCTCCGTCTTCGTTGTTGGTCTCGGATAGTCCTTGACCGCCTGTACTGTCGCCGGGTCAGGTCTAACCCCCTCTGCCGTCACACAATGGCCCAAATAAATCACGCTCTCGCGGACAAAATTGCATTTGGTTAACTGTATTTTTAAGTTAACCTTCCGGAACCGCTCAAGTACCTCCTCTACTCGGCGGAGATGTTCCTCGAAGGTGGCCCCGAATATTATTACGTCATCGAGATAGACAAAGCAGGTTTTGTCTTTGAGACCCTTTAGTATTTCGTCCATTGCTCTCTGGAAGGTGGCGGGGGCTCCTGACAGCCCGAACGGCATACGGGTATATTCATAGTGGCCGGTGGGTGTGGAGAAGGCGGTTTTTTCAATGTCCTCTTCAGCCACCGGTATCTGATGGTAGCCGCTTGCCAAGTCTAGGGTAGTGAAGTAGTTCGAGCCCCCGAGACTTTCCAGCGTCTCTGTAATGTTCGGGAGAGGATATACGTCCGCCTTGGTGACCGCATTCAAGGCCCTATAATCCGTACAGAAACGGAATTTTTTTCCTTGGCCCCGGTCCTTTTTAGGTACTAGCAATGCGGGTGCAGACCAGGGAGAAGCCGATGGTCTGATAACTTCTCCCTCCAGCAGTGTGTCTATTTGTTTGTTGAACTCTGGGCGTAAAACATAAGGGACTCTGTAGGGCCTCTTATAGATAGGCGAGGCTTGTCCCGTTCTTATGTAGTGTTTGACCCGAGTGGCACACCCTAGTTTTTGACCTTCGGTGTAGATGACTTCTTGATAGCGTTGGAGAAGTTTCACAAGTTTGTTTTGTCGCGAAGGGGGAAGATGGTCTCCTATCTGCCCCCAATCTATTTGAGCGGCTTCCAAGACGTCGACGGGGTCATGTCTTAGTCCCCCGACCTGATAATTATCATTGTCGCCCACGCTCACCTTGCACAGGTTGAGGTCTATGATTGCTCCCAGCCGGGTTAAAAGATCCAACCCGGCAATTCCATCCTCCCTTATATCGAGCGCCCCTATTAAAAAGGTATGTTCGATACGGGTATCTTCAATATACCCGTATACCTTCTGTTGCCCCTTCACCTGCAATCGTTCACCCGTGACTCCTCGAGCCACTCCGCGCTGTTCCTTTAGCGGGGCGTTCGGAACTTCCGATTTTAGGAGTGACACCTCGGCTCCTGTATCGACCAGCAACCGGTAATTCCGGTCCCCTACACGTAACACTAATGTTATCCCCTCCTGAACTCCCGTTTGAACACTCGGGATCCGGGTATCTTCTTTCGACCACACGCGGGGATTTAATGCGGCCGTTTGGCTTTTGGGTGCTCGTCTCGTTCGTACGAGCGTCTTGTGTTAAAATTACTTCGGCCTGTCTCCCCTCTATCCGCCGAGGGATAGTGATTTTCCCTATCCAGAGTTCGTGCCACAGGGGACATATTACGTGTCTCCCGAGGTGGGAAATAGCTTGGATGTCGATCGTCTCGAATCGGGGTAGGCGAACTTCGGTGTCTCCTGTTTCGATCCGAAGAAGTACTCCTTGATGGCGACGACCAACGCCTCTCCCTTCTGTCGATTTCACTGCGTCTGTTTTCCCTCTCGTATGGTGACGGTTCGCGCCATTCTCTTCGCTCGACCTCAGCGCGTCTGTCAGCCTTAGCATCTGTCGAAAGGTCGTAGCGAGAGCGATTATATCCTACGGGAGAGGTCGACCATCGGAGTTTCGAATCGCGTCTACCCCTGTCGCTCCCCCAGGGAGAGAGAGATCTAGCGCTCCCCCAAGGAGAGGGAGATCTAGCGCTCCCCCAAGGAGAGGGAGATCTAGACATTCTATATTCTGATCCGGCGCGGTCACGCTGACATTCTTGGCGAAAGTGGCCCTGCTGGCCACATCCATAGCACGTGGGAGACTCAGGACATTCCCGCGCGTAATGTCCCCTTCGACTACAACGATAACAGGTCAGTATACCCGGGCCTCGTTCCTCTCTCGAGTATCGTGGATTCGCGAGGCTAGCACTGGCACGCCGCGATGGCTGTGAGCCCCATCCTTGTCGGTCCCCGGATTCGTGTACCGGTGCAAATGCCACCGCTAGATTAGCCCCTCTCTTCGGCGTTCCTTCGGCCGGACGCTCCTTAGCCCTCTCCTCTGTCTCCTCACCATCTTGGTGGACGCTCCTTATTCCCTTTGGAGCTCCTAGGTATTCCTTCTCGATATGCGACCCCCGAGTAATTGCCTCTTCTAATGTCGCCGGATTCTCTATCCTCAATGTTCTGCCTACCTCCCCTACCAATCCTTCGAGGAAGATATGTAGGAGCTGCTCTTCGCAATTCGCCAGGGACCCCTCCGGTATGTCCTTCGATATACTTCGAAGCCGGTCAGCAAATCCTCTGACCCCTTCCTGTCCCTGCTGGCTTGCGTTGAGTAATTCCCGGAGCTTTTTGCCGGGAGCCTCGGCTCTCCGGAACCGGTCTATCAGGGTGCCCTTCAACTCGGCCCATGTTGCCGGAGCGGTGGCTAGCCCTTTTAGGTACAGGGCGGCCGCCCCTTCTAACTTTACTCGTAATATGCGTACTCGCAAGTTTTCTGGCCAGCCTCCCATCTCCGCCACATTTTCAAATTTTTCCAAATATGTTCTTATTTCCCCTTCCCCTTCTACTCCTGACCAATTCGGAAGGGAGGTTTGAATTGCCAGATCTGGCCCCGGTTGAACCTGGACCACAATCGGTTGTGCTCTTGCTTCTACATCTCCCCTCTCGCTCCCGTTTTCTCTAACCTGTTGATCTAATTCTGCCTTTTCTCTGGCCAACTCTTCGAGTTGGTGTTTAAGATCGGCGATCTCTTGCTTGAGCGCTGCATCCGCCATTTTCCCGGTTTCTATATATTCGTATTATTTAAAAGAATGAGGGGAGGGAGGATTATTGATTATTTATTCCCGCGGTGTCTTCCCGTGAAGAGTAAGGAATTTTTCTTTTCTCTTTTCTCAGGGAAGCGAAAGCAAAAAAATAATAATAAGAAAAATAAAAGAAATATTCAGACACTTTAAACTAGGTGGAAGAAAAACAATATTTAAAGCAATGAGAAGGAAGAAGTTGATATTGCTTAAATAGTAAAACAAGGATATATATATGTAGATTCGAGAAAAAAAAATTGTCAAAGGAATTTAATAACTAATCTAAGGGACATTAGTAGAAAAAAAAAATTTAAGTATATATATACACATATATACATATATATATATATATACATATATATATATATTTATTTATTTATTTATTTATTTAAATAAAATAAAAGAAAAAAAAATTAATAAGTGAGTACTGTTTTAGAAAATTCTTATCGCACGATTATTCTGTTTCAACAACAAAAAAAAATTAAGACCCCAAAAAAAAAATGTAATTCTAGTAATGTCCTAAATTGGAATAAAAAAAATAAAAATATTAAGAAGCTAAAAAAAAATTCAAGACTAAGAAAAGTTTCTATTAGCGTTCTCCTCATCCCCTAAAAAAAATTTTAAAACCCCGGTTCGCAAGAGGATCGTCTTGTTGCAACGATCCTGGTCACACGGCACCATTTGTAAGCCCCTGCGTTGCCCCTCAAGGGGATAAGTCCTCTGCGCCCTGTCCGCGGAGGGTAGGTAGTGAGGATAAAATTATAGGTAGTATTCTTAACTAGTTGATTAACATTTATTTTTATATTTACAATTTATTTTAATAATGCATACAAATAATTTAAATATATTTATTAGGCCAATTTGGTAATTTAATGAACATAAGGGTTTGTTTGTTTTATCTAATATTTACTTTATGAATTTAAGATTTTTAAATATAATTAACTTACTAACTAATAACATTAAAATTCTATTTGATTATTTAGTATTAGTTATAATAATATATATTGATTTTTAAATCTAATTAACTTACTAACTAATAACATTAAAATTATATTTGATTATTTAGTATTAGTTATAATAATATGATGATTTTTAAATCTAATTAACTTACTAACTAATAACATTAAAATTATGTTTGATTATTTAGGTATTAGTACAATACATGATTATTCTACTTGTAATAATATTAGTGAGCTCACGCTATTCGACGGCCGTCATCTGTTATCCTTTCAACACCCTTGATATCCTCATAAGATAATCACACCCTGAGTTGTATACTCCTGGTTCACGTTTTATTTCACTACTCACTCCACCAGTCGTTTCACCCCTTTTCAACCCCTAATTCTTATACGATTCCCTAAGCTCAACTCTCTGCCTCAACCCTAGGCCCCGTCTGGCTTCTCCGCTGCCACGCGCTCTTCGCCGCTCACTTCCTCCGTTCCCCGCTTGCCCCTCCCCCACCATCGCGCGTCGTCCTCGCTAGCGAATTTCCTACCATCAGCGAATTCTTCGTGTACTCTCTGTTCTAACAAATTAGACCTCCTCATGGAAAATAGCCAATATATTATTATATTATTAAATAAATATATTTACGTATTGACAAATTATTTATTTATTGTCTTCCCAGGCCTTACATCGTTCATGGTTTTTCCCAGACCTTACGTTTATATTTTATATATATAAGTTTATTAATTAATATCATGTTTCACCTAAAACCTACACCACTTTCCCTAAATATAAGTTTATTAATAAGGCGACTCTAACATACAGAGCCATGAAAAAGTTTCAACTTTTTCATCCTCTTTAGTTTGGTTTTATGGCTGGCTAAAAGATATATAAAGACATGTAGGTGTTTTGTTGGCATAATTAAGCAAGCCTATGATTGAAGTAATTCAGCGCCGAGCCTGTAAAGTGAAGGGTATGCATTCAAATAGAACGACCTGCATTGCTGGTTGCGTTGACAGACGCTGCATATCTGACAAGTATATATATTTTTTCACCATCTTTGTATGAAGCCCATCATATCACAAGCGAGAACACGAATTACTGGTGTTCATTTAGAAAACTGTTTTCGTGTAAAGACAACATCAGTCGAGATCAATTTTGATGCACTAGCTCTTCAAACGAAAGTCAGACGTCTCAACTTTTAAATATTTGAAATTGCCTAATTAATATGTTTGATTCTTAGTTATGTTTTATTTTCTTCAAAAAATTAATATACCTATTTCTTGTTTTTTTTTTTTTTTTACATTATACCAGGCAAGTGTTTGACTACGATCTCGTGACTGCTGGGAATAAGCAAAGATGAGGTTGCAGTGTAGCACGCTTGCTTGTTTTGTTTAATTAACAGAAAAAAAATTAGGTGCGTAGCCCGACAAGAAATATTATTTCTGAAATTTGGCCTGCCTGCTGAAAGGGTTGGTGTAGAATCTTAAAAAAGTTTTTACTTCATCCTAAGGGTGAACCGCCACCTGAAATCGTGTACACCTACTTCCACTTCCACTTTCATTTCCAAGTAGAAAGAAGACAATAGATGACAATAGATTATCTAATTATTTTGATTATTTACCATATGTCAATCGTTTAAATTAATAAGTTGTTGTAGGGAAATAAGGACAATAGCTTATGCAAATAATTTTTATTTTTTGCCAACGTTTTAGTCAACTTTGTTGACTTCCTCAGGGCTCAAACAAATTAACTTCTTTGCATATTTGTCATTTTATAAATATTCATTCTTAGCAAACACATAAGGCCAGTCATCGAACAGATTGAAAATATTTTCCTATTTAAATCTTATTTTTTTATTTTAAGATTTAAATAGGAAAATATTTCCAATCTGTTCAATGACTGGCCTTATGTGTTTGCTAAGAATGAATATTTATAAAAATGACAATTATGCAAAGAAGTTAATTTGTTTGAGCCCTGAGGAAGTCAACAAAGTCGACGAAACGTTGGAAAAAAATAAAAATTATTTACATAAGCCATTGTCCTTATTTCCCTACAACAAGTTATTAATTATCTAATGAATTCCAAATAATTCCAAAGTCGATCTACACCTAATTCCAATCGCGGTTCACCCCTCGCTTCATACTAAAATTTAAAAGTTGACTAAATGAACCTCAAATGAAATGGGTTATTTTTATTTAATTTTTAACTAGTTCTTGATTTGAACATTTAGCCTGTAATTTGTGAATATATTTCCAAACAGTCCGTAAGGGTTCCATTTCAAAGTCGGCAATATAATTATTGATTCCAGGAGAGGCAACGGCTGAGGTACAACTATAAATCATTACATGTCATGACCATAAACGATATGCTTACCTATATTAATATCTTAAATCATTAAACAAATTATTCGAATAAAAATATTAAACACAAGCTATGCAGGAATTACTCTATAATTGATAATTAGCTAATTAGTAATAGCGTATTTTCTTACCTTGATAATAATATTTTTTCATTTAAATTTTTAGCTAAAATTTTATCTGTTTATGGTAATTTCCTTTATGAATGGATCAAAGTAACTGGTAGACTAAAAGGGACTCAAAAGAGAAAAATAGTCCGAACAAATTTAAAAGACAAAGGATTTTTAAAGTAAACATTTTGTAAGAATCTTAAGTCAAATGACGCCTAAAATATTTGAAGTATTTTTTTCCAAGATTAAACTTTAGTAATCTTAAAGACGAATGACTAAGAAAATTGAAATTTCGAAAGCTGAAAAATGAAAGACGACCCCTGGGTCTCAAATAGTGTTAATCTGCACCAACACTGTCTAGTGGTTAAATAAAAAATAGTAATAATAAATAATCTTCTGAGAGTCCGATTTCAAAGGATCGTGTTAAAACACAAGACATTGTTCTGACTTCGTGCTTCAAATACGTTAAGTTAGATTTCATAGAAATTTCAGATAAAGTACATTATATAGGGAGATTTATAAAAGAAAAAGTTCTTAATAAGCGATTGAAAGCTGTTGCGACAATGGCTGAAGCGAAAAAAACGCCAAAAAAGTACTAAAGTTAACCTACTTTTTAAGTTAAATAAATGTGTTGTTGCCAGCTTGTTTTTAGTGTAATTTTTCATTATATATTCATTATTATCACAGAAACTGTGTTGTAACTATGAATTAAAATTTTCATAAAAAAATGTATTAGTTATTGTTTAATGTTAGTTTAGTTTTTTATAACAATGGTAAGAAGAGTTTCTTAATTATAATTAAATATGTATGTAAACTTTCCGATATCCCGTATAGTGCAATGTATGAGTCTGAAAAACCACATTGATGATCCTTAAGACCCTCGGTGGAACAGACCATACAGGCCTTTCCTCCCAGAGCGATATTTCTGCGGCTAATTGAAAGGATTAGTGGATCAAAAATGATTAGTTCTTTTTTGTATACACGTGCTTAAAATATCTGAAACGCGGAGAATAAATTTTTTCAAGCATGATTTTATCCTGTCTGTCTTACTCTGAGTGTATATGTGTCTAGATTCCGATACCCATGACAAGGAGCTTGTGAATGGTATAAGTTAATGAGCTGAAATTCAACATAAAAGTTAGAATTAAAAAGTTTTATCTTTTTGCCAAGATTTATCAAACCATACACTGGAAGTCAACAAAATTCGCAGAAAGCGTACCAAGTCCAAGTTTTCACTTTACTTCCAATTTATATTAAACTATTTTAAATAGAATTTAATTCAATCAATATTTTAAATATACGAAACTTAAGATTTCAGCGTTTCATTAAGCAAAGTTACGTGGCTCGAAAGAGATCATCAGATCTATCTAATTAAATTTACATCCCTTTTGAGATTGATTATACGTCTCATACACTCTTAAATAAGAACGATTGCTCATTTCTTTTGTTACAAGGTACGTCGCACTTATAGATTTTTACTCCTGTCGTAATCAAATCTTTAAGATTGGCTTGATGCCAAAATTGATAAATACATTTTTCAACCTATATATTCCTCTATTAATCTCTGAAACCTTTACCAGTCATATATCAATACAATTTGGCGGACCGTGGATATAATTTGGAATTATGGCTAATCTTAACTAGTGGTTTAGTAATCATGGTTATGATTATGGGTAAAGTAGAGAATAGAGAATGCAAAACAAGTAGGATCATATCCCTGCTGGTCTATTGAAAGTCATAACAGGGGAAATTGCATTTCTAGAGAATAATTTAATGATCTGAAATTTGAATAGGCATCTCAAATTAGGTAATTTAAGCTGTTTAATATTTAAAGAATTTTGCTTGGTAGTTAAGGTGTTTATCAGTAAAAACTTTCTGCTAAAATTACCCAGGTTAGACAATTTTAATGTGAAATCTCATCGAAATATGGTATGTTTCGATATCTAACTCTGAAGCCGTTGACAAGATCTAGGACTGGAACTCAGCCTCTGGAAACGAGACTCCAAAAAGTTTACTTTAATTCGAAGTTGAAGAAAAAAGTAAAATTTTTTTCAAGATATCTCAAAGATAAAAGACTAAGAAAGTTGAAATTTTGGAACGTGAAAAATGAAAGAAGATTCCGGGTTGTAAATAGTACCTATTAATCTGCACCAACACTGTCTAACAGTTAAAGTAATAAATATTTGATTTTTTATTTAAATCACACATAATTAATTATAATTATTTATTGAACAGGAACAAATTATAATTAATTATGTGTGATTTATATAAAAATTCAAATTTTAATAAAATTAATCGCAAAAAATAAAAGCTTCAACAGCTTCATTACTAATAATAAATAATAATTTATAAGTAATAATAATCGTCCAAGGGTCCAATATTACAACGGATCATTTTAAAAAACACAAGCCAGATATGTTTTTTTTTTATTTATTTATCTTAACCAATTATTTCATAATTGACAAAAGATTTGTTATTCACATACTTAAAGCACACTTTAGGAAAATATTTAACAAATATAATTCCTCACTTAACAATATATATACAATAATAAGATCAATATTATCCAAATGGAATAATTAATATAATTTGTTAACTAAATAGTTCATATGTTTTTCTTCTTTTTAGTCGACGAACATTATCATCAACGTTGAGCATTTGTTTCATTTCTTGATTTTCATGTTTGTGTAGACGTTGGTGGTGTCTAACGGCATATTTGTGGATTTCTTCTGTGACTGCATCGAGGTGTAGATCTCGGTGCAGGTCACTATTTCTGATGTACCAAGGGGCATTTACAATACTTCTTAGGACTTTATTTTGAAATTTTTGTATAATTTCTATATTGGACTTTTTTGTACAGCCCCACAATTGAATCCCGTAGGTCCATACGGGTTTCAAAATTTGTCTATAAATTAAAATTTTATTTCTCACAGACAGCTCTGAATTGCGTCCAAGTAGCCAGTAAAGTTTTCGAAATTTGATGTTAAGTTCTTGTTTTTTAATCTTCACGTGTTCTTTCCACTTTAGTTTTGCATCTAGAGTCATGCCTAGATACTTAGCTGTATTGGCATAAGGTATTCTTTGGTGATTAATTTGGATAGGAATAGTAACTATTTTCTTATAGGTAAAATTGATATGGGTTGACTTTGTTTCATTGAGCTTTATTCGCCATCGTTTGGTCCATTCGTTGATTTTGTTTATGGCACCTTGTAGCTTAGCTGTAACTTCATAAACATTTTCATCGACTGCAAGGAGTGCTGTATCATCAGCAAATGTAGCTATAGCAGCATTCTCATCAAGTGGAATGTCATTTGTAAATAACAAGTATAGAGTTGGGCCAAGAACACTGCCCTGAGGCACTCCAGCAGATATTTGCTTTAGTTCAGAATGCTCATCGCCATGGCGAACTCGAAAGCGTCTATCTTTGATATAAGATTGCAATATTTCGAAAAACTGTTCAGGTAGATACTCATGTAGTTTGACTAAAAGGCCTTCATGCCAAACTTTGTCGAAAGCCTGAGCAACATCAAGAAAAACTGCTGCACAGACTTTTTTTCTTCAAAAGCTTTTTCAATGATATTCGTTATTCGGTGTACTTGGTCAATTGTGGAGTGTTTATTTCTGAAGCCAAATTGGTGTGAAGGTATTAATTTCCTATGTTTTATAATTTCCATAAGTCTCCCTAATAATAGTTTTTCAAAGTTTTTGACAAAATCGGCAACAATGATATTGGTCGATATGAGGCCACTTCTGTAGGCTCCTTTCCAGGCTTAAGAATAAGTATCACTTCAGCAATTTTCCATTGGTGAGGCACATACCTAAGTATAAAGCAAGCGTTTATGAGGTATTGTAGTTTATAAAAGGCTACATCGGGAAGCTCTTTCATGATGTACCCGGTTATGAAGTCATATCCGGGAGCTTTCTTTGTATTTAAGTTATAGGAGATAGTATTCCTAACTTCTTTTAAGGTAACGAGAGGAATTTCTTTTTTGTCAGTTTTATGTATGAAGGTAGGATTATCATTAGAATTTAAAGGTGGATTAGGTTTAAAAACATTTTCTAAATAATCAGCAAAAATATCCGATTTTTGTTTTGAACTCCTGGCCCAATTTCCATATGTTTGTGAAAATACAAATAATGTTCATATAAATAAATCAAAAACAATTCCAGTCCAATTACAACGCTAAGTCGTTGTGTATTCCGATAAAAACTGTTTAATCTAAGTAGTTTCATAAAAGTAAATAAATATTTTAAGAGTTATTAATTTCCTATGACCTAGAAAACCTAACTCATACTAAATTAATAACACATAAAATATTTATTTCATAAAGAGAAACAAAGAGGTTGTCCTCTGCTTGATGCAAATAAACATATACACATATATCTCAAAGATGATATATCTGTATATATATTATTTATTTGTTTGAGACTATAGTTTCGAAGACTTGGTCTTCATCATCAGTCTTTCTTCAATTATAAATGTTTTTCATGGAAAACATTTATAATTGAAGAAAGACTGATGATGAACACCAAGTCTTCGAAACTATAGTCTCAAACAAATAAATAATATATATACAGATATATCATCTTGAGATATATGTGTATATGTTTATTTGCATCAAGCAGAGGACAACCTCTTTGTTTCTCTTTGTGAATCAACAACTCTGCTACTCTCGGCAAAACAAAAACTTTTCAAATATTTATTTACTTATATCTTTATCTCAAGATTGTTTTATGATAGAGTGTGTAAGTAAAAATTATATTACTCATGTGGTTAAATATATAAAAAATATAATTTGTTATTAAAAATATTAAAAAATAAAATAGTTAAAACTGAAATCAGAAAATGGGAGATCGGATTAGATACTTTTTCATAGAGAGAAATCAATGGGGCTGTCCTCTGCTTGATGCAAATAAATTAGCTAAATCTGGAGTCGTTTTTAAGTGTTGTCGTCATTCCAAAAGTTACACTTGAAATCAACTTCAGAATTAGGTGTCGAAACGTTATGCAGTCTGATGAAAATATCCCATTATAAATCTAGAAGTTTCGGCACACATTTTTCTTTTGATAAATTTTTAGGCATACACAGACACACCTATTATAGAAAGACAGAGCTGAGATGGCTTATTTGATCTGCTTCTGACATTCGGTCCAATTTCAATTTATTTATTGTTTGATGTTAATTCAATGAATAATGCAATGCTTTACCTTGACGAATGGATCTCCTGAAGTTCTGTCTCCAGGGAATCGTAAGTTACGGGCTTTCACCACCACGACCGTCAGTCTTTCTGCCGTTGGAAGATAAGACAGGGAGAACATCACCTCCCCCAATTCGGCTCCACGCTAGGTACAAACAAATCAATCGATCATTTATGTAAATATCAGAGATAGAATTAATAATAACGGATCGAAACTTTACTGTTTTTAGAATTAGATGAATATCGATTTGTAAGTTTAAGAGATTTTTTCTCCGATATTGGTATTTTTAAAACCTAATAATGGGCCACATAACCGCTTGTTTGTTAATTAATATCGGTAAATCTATCCTACCCATGTCAAAGTTCAACATTTAAGTTCGGATATTTCAAAAAGTTTAAAAAAAACGAGAGAGTGAGAAGCTTAAGTATTACGGAATTTGCATTCTATAGAATGGAGAAGGGGAATATATTTAATGATTAAGTCGTCAAAGAAACTTGTGAAGCCTTTTGCGAGATTGAAGATTCTACGATTCTTAAGAGATAAAAGTAGATAAGAAAGTTTCTTAAAGAGAAATAAAGAGGTTGTCCTCTGCTTGATGCAAATAAACATACACACATATATATATCGAAATTATTTATCTGTATATATATTATTTATTTGTTTAAGACTATATTTTCGAAGACTTGGCCTCCATCATCAGTCTTTTTTAATTATAAATATTATTTTTCATGGGGTCAATATCCATTCGATAATGATCCCATGAAAAATAATATTTATAATTAAAAAAAGGACTGATGATGAAGTCCAAGTCTTCGAAACTATAGTCTTAAACAAGACTGATGATGAAAGCCAAGTCTTCGAAACTATATTCTTAAACAAATAAATAAAATATATACAGATATATAATTTCGATATATATGTGTGTATGTTTATTTGCATCAAACAGAGGACAACCTATTTGTTTCTCTTTATGAATCAACAACTCTGCTACTCCCGGCAAAACAAAATCTTTTCAATTAAAGAAAGTTTCTATTGAACTATTCTTAAGCTTGAAGGAGACAATAAAATATTTCTCATATAAGATCAAACAAATTTTGATTCTTGATTTGCATCATTTATTAAATTAATATGATTGATTACGTCAAGTCGTGGGTTTTTACAAAATTTTCCGCACAATAAAAAAATATAAAAATAATTAAAATATTAAAAGACATCATTGTAAATATGGGAAGGGAGTGTATAATAAATATGAAAATTTAAATTTAAAAAATAAATAAACTGCAACAGATCGTTGCTAAACTTTATCCAATGTACTATCTTATTCTAGGGTAAAGTACATTAAAATATAATTTTTCAAAAACTTTAAATGACATTTTTTGTGATCCCCAAGTTACTTAATTACAATATTAAATTTCAACAAAATTGGTTTAGTCATTTTCAACATATTTAGAAAAAACTAAAAAAGTACTGAAATAAAGTACTAATGTTTGTAGGCCGATATGTACCAAAAACTAATCAGCGCTTTATTTTGTTAAGTAATGTTAGGTTTTCAATTTCATTTCAATCAGTTGTATGGTGTGGAAAAAATTGTGAACGAAAAAAACGATAAAATACATCCATCCGCACGCACTTCCTTATAAAATCGCAGTTTTTGGCCTCTCGACGAGCCCCATGTAATTTTAGGTGCTCAAATTCAACCTAAATGAATACTACAATTTGTGACTTTAATTGAGACCATGGGTTCTGTAGTCTTTACCTGAGAACCCTTTAAAGTCGCGCTTGCCGCGGGACCGATTACAATACTTTACCCATGCTTCGCATTCGATAAAGTAAAAAATTCTGTTAAAAAATGAGTACTTCAAAACAAATTTTTTTTGTTTTTCCAGTAAAATATTACTTTCTAAATTGATATTTGATAATGTGCTCGACTTGTTATTATAGGTTTGAGTGTATTTTATTTCACACCTAATTCATTAACCGTCGTTTAATTATGAAAAGGGTTATTCATTTATGATGAAGGCCATTGATTGAGAATCCATTCCAAGTTTCCTTTTTCCCCCTCCTCACTCCATTTATCCATTAGAGTAATGTGTCACGTCATTTATAATTTAATACTGAAATTGTTTAACAATTATTCAGGAGACATGACGGTTCCAAATTTAATTAAAAATTAAATTCTTTATATTAGGTATTCTTTCTTTTTAATCCTTTATAGTTATTGAAAGTATTTAATAGAATTGCAAGAAAAATTGACTATTTTATCAAGACTTTGAACGCTATCCGCAAATTTAGAATTTGAATTTGAATTTATTTATTTATTTATTTAATTATTTATTCATTCATAATTCTTACATTTTAACTTTACACAATGCTCTGAGGCAGTTTGGTCATGAGAGGAGTGAATTATTCCGTACGGCTAGAATTAGACCCGATCTACTAATAAATTTAAATTTAATAGACTATTTGAATTTTATTTTTTGATTTAATTAAGGTAGTTGTTTCCCGACAATATTAGCAAAAAATTAATGCTAGAGTATATAGAACAGACAATAAGGATTCATAATTCATAAGCCCAAAACTTTTTGCTGTTTATGTACTACTAGCCTATTCCGTGCTCGTTTGATAAATCTGGCAACACTGTCCGAGCTTGTATATATTTTTCATAGAAATTTCAGATAAAGTACTAAAGGGGGATTTATAAAAGAAAAAGTTCTTAATAAGCGATTGAAAGCTGTTGCGACAATGGCTGAAGCGAAAAAACGTCAAAAAAGTACAAAAGTTAACCTACTCTTTAGGTTAAATAAATGTGTTGTTGCCAGCTTGATTTTAGTGTAAATTTTTCATTATACATTTTTGATTATTTATTCATTATTATAACAGAAACTGTGTTGTAAGTATGAATTAAAATTTTCTTACAAAATGTATTAGTTATTGTTTAATGTTGGTTTAGTTTTTTATAACAATCGCAAGAAAAGTTTCTTAATTATAATTAAATATGTATGTAAACTTTCCGATATCCCGTATAGTGCAATGTATAAGAGTCTGAAAAACTCTCTCTTTGGAATTTAATATCTCCGGAACTATATTGTTCATAAATTTCGTTTGCTACCAATCGATGCATAAGTATTTAAATAATAATTTGTCTAGATTTCTAAAAAATCCTAAGAAAACCCATATGGTGAAACAGCTACCTTAAGACTTGGTTCATAAAAGGCCAATATCAGATTTTTACAAAAATGGGATAAAATCATCTGGTAGTTTATTTTTAGTACAATAAGGGTCATTGTTATGCATAAAGGACAAATGTTTGTAATTGTAATTTAAAACTTAAAACTTAGATAAAAGTAATGGTATTTTTATTGTTTACTAGAAATTTTAAATAATGACGTTTGGTTTTCTTGAATGAAATTACAGAATTAATTTTCTAGTCATATTTTAAAATTCTTAATTTTTATACATTATAAAATTTGTAATAAACTATAACTGGAGTTTAAAATTAATAAAATGGAATAGAAAAACATATGTTTGAATTCATTCAAAAATTACCCCCCTTCCCACCCTCGCACACACTTTATTTCGATTTTTTTCTTTTGATTTTCTGAATTATTAATTCGTATCTCTGAATTAACCTGGTTAAACCTAATTTAATTGATATAATATTTAAATTTGAAGATTAGCAAAACATTATTAGAGGAACCCCTGAAACATATGCAACCAGATTGCTCCCTCTGGATTTGTAATGCCTACCCTGTTCAGAAAAAGGAGTTTTTTATGTTAAAAAATACAAGTTAAACCAAGAAAATAGAAACAGTTATTAAGTCAGGATTAACTAAACTACATATTTCATTCTAGAAAGAATAAGAGCAAGCTCGCCAGACAGCCGGTAACTAGGTATATTAAATTCATTCAGTGTTTTATTTCTTTATCCATGTGAAGCAGATAAAGTATTGTAATTGGTCTCGCAGCAAGCGGGATTTCAAAGGGTCCTCAGGAAAAGACTACGGAACTCATGGCCTCAACCAAAGTCACAAATTGTAGTATTCATTTAGTTTAATTTTAACACGTGACGGTTTCGCCAAAAATTACATGGAGTCTCGTCCATAGGCCAAAAAATGCGTTTTTTACGGGTGTATGCATATTACCCATTTTTTCTGATTCGCATAGCATTAAAATATAGCAAGTCAAATTTTTGCCGTGAGCGGGCCACTTGCGAGCAATCCAACTAACTAAAACAATATTCTGATGTTGAATTACCTGTTCTTGATCGGTCAGTGTGAGCCATGTGGTTGCATTATTAGTCACGTGGGTGAGTTTAAGTTCAGCTTCGCCGATCAGAGTATTAGTGTGTCTGCCACTAGAGTAGACATGGAATCCCAGAGCTCTCCTCGGGAGTTCCGAAGGCTCCACACCTAAGAGAAATTTTTCTTTGTAGCTGGGACAGGAACTGTGCCGGTATACCTGAAATAGCAATGTTTAATAAGGATAGAAGAAGGTACAACAGCTATAAGTTAAGATTGTCTCTTGCATCCTTGAAAAAAGACTTAGGCTAAGGCCATACTACAAAGAGCCTTGCTTAGAGATAAGCTAGAAGCTATGCTTGTTGTCAAGATACACAATGGCCACATACAAAGCTCCAAGCTTGGTGACACACTATTCACTTTCGCGCCGTCTGTTGGTGAGAACAGAACAAGTATGTCACTCTCTAAACTAAAGAAATTAGTGTTGATTGAAAACGTTCTTGTGATGTTTGTTTGATAGGTTTTAAAGTGGTTCTCTTTTAAAAACAGCAACAATTAAAATTTCTTCCATTGTAAAGCCACTAGGCGACTAGCAAAAATAATCAACACGTCTGTTGGCTACGCTACTCGCCTGGTGACTAGCTAGGCGCGTCGCGTATGGCCAGTGCGATAGTATGCAATGCGTTTGTTCACTAGGATTAGTCACTAAGCGATTAACTTGGCTCTTAGCACTAAGCGAGGCTCTTTATGGCCTTAGCCTAAGAGAAATTTCAAAATAGTAAGCACTAAGATTTAAGAAAGATAGGCAATTACATCCTTAAAAGTCATAGCAATAATCGAATTGATATTGAAATTCAAAATAAATTTCTTTGATTTTTTACTTTGGACCGATATCAATCAATGGAAAAAATATATTTTTTATAAAAGCAATTTGAACCGCGAAAGTTAAATAATATGATAATTTCTTATGTTAATTCTACATTAAGTAAATTATTTTATTATTTTTTAGATTTTATTTGAAAAGGAAAAATAAATAGAGCATCCGACGGCTTTCGAACCCGTGTCTCTCTCCTTTGCGCGAAGAGCGGCTTATCCAACTAGCCCACGGACCCTCCCGCCGAATAAGCTCTTAAGATGGAATGTCATTTTTCCTTTTCGCGGTTTTTTGTATTTATAGTATAGTTACTTAATTTTTAGACAAATTGATTTTTAAACTGAAAGTTTTAATTATTTTATTAAAGCTATTTGAACCGCTTTTTTTATAGTATTATTGCAAGAAAATAGAGAATCTAAAAGTCAGAATTCGCTCTCATTATACGTATAATGGCGGCGGAACTTTTCATTTCGATGTGTTAAGAATTATGAAATTTTCTCTTTTCATCAATACCTAAAATGAAATTAATTTATTGAATCACAACAAATGGGTTACATACGTACATATCGAAAAATATCAAGTAGATAATTAAGTAAAAAACTTTTTAAAAAGAAATAGGCGTTTTTATTTGAATTAATTAAAAAAGTTATAATAAATATGTTTTTTGATAAAAAAAGTTAATTTATTGTTCATTGGCTTCTTTGTTTTTTGCACACTTTTTTATTGCTTTAAATCCTTTTTCTCGCTTAAAATAAAAGGAGTTCAGAGCTTTTGATTTTAATTCAATACCGATAATTTGATTCATAATGTAATTTCTTTTTTCACTATTAACATCCCTTAAATCAGTGGTATCTAAACTTTATGTATCTCTGCTCCCTTTAGAAGAAAATTATCGCCCCCTACCCTCAATTTTCATAACGCCCAAACTTCTTGAAGGATACGCTTAGCCTGCAAAGGATTTTTTGTTATTGTATTGAAAAAGTGGAGACAGATCGTTTTCAAGCAAAATGTTTTTCTATCTCTGTGAATGGATTCCGATAGCAACGACAATTTAAGATCAGAAAGTCAGAGTCTGATGCTTAAATATTTGTATGTATTTTCAATAGAAAACTTAATTGAATTTCAGTTTTTCTTAACCACCTGTTTAAATGTTTAGGGCAGTGTTTCTCGACGTTTTTTGGTTGACGGCACACTAAAAATATCTGGAATCATTTGCGGCATTCCTAAATATAAAAAAAATGTAAAATTTATATCATAAAGAGAAATAAAAACTTTTCAATTAAAATTTGTATGATACAGAAAAAAAGATGTAATTACAAATACTATTTCAAAGTTACATAACCCATGCAATTTTAATTATTTGTCAAAAATGCTCGCGCCACATTTAACAATCTCTCGCGGTACACCACATGTTGAGAAACACTGAGTTAGATAGCCCAAAATCTAAACAGTTCTCAGCATTGAAAATATAAAAATTTTGCCACAAAACAAACTTTCTAAGACGATTTCTTTTTATGAATTTAATTTTTCTATTGAATGATAAAAATGAAGAAAAAAGTAAAACTTTTTCACGATCCAGTGCGTTCGCTAGTTAGAACAAGTATTTTTTCACATTATTGTCTGAATTTGATTGAAGTTCAATTAAATATTTTCTTTCTCTATAACGAGTATAATTTTGATCCAAGAGCAAAAGGCCATTCCTAGAATAATAGAAATTAAGAATCTTTAATATTCTGAACAGGTCTTGACTTGTACTAGATTTGGCATCCTTGCATTTCCTTCGCTATAAAGGAATGAGCACCCCAGCACATTTATTAATTAAGAAAAAAGTGAAAAATTTTCAAAGACTCGGGTCGCTAGATATGTCGTATTAATAAATAATAAACTTAAATATAAAATGTTTATTTATGCCTATATTATGAATTCCCATTAAAAACTTAATATTTTTTTTTGCATTTTTGAACCTGAACTTTTAAAGTTAGACGTTTAGGCCTTTGCCAACTCATTTATCCCTATGACTTTTAGACTCGGACTCCCTTCCCGCATCTGTCTTTCCAGTGTTATACGTATAAACGACAAGATCGGTTATAGTGTTTACCCATCACATTCAAAGATTGAAAAGTCATTTTTATATCTTATTTTGTTAATAAAATCTCTGTATAAATAAAATAAACTGCAACGTATCGTTGTTAAACTTTATCCAAATTCACTTGAAATATTAATATGTTTATTCCTTTATTATTAATCAGATATCACTTGCAATTTGTAGTTCATGTTGACTTTAAGTCAAAAATAATATCGATTCTCATTTAATAGTCGAGGAATATAATTCTACATTAGAATTTTGACGTTTCGGTTATTATTTGTAACCATTGCTGAAGACATGGAGAAATCAACTTAAAATCAAAAATAACGATCGATTCTTATCTAATACTAGCGGAATAACCTTATTGCATTCCATTTTTGATGTTTTGACTATTAATGGCAACCTCTACTGATAACGTGGAAGAATCGACTTAAAATCAAAAAGACTAAATTCTTTTATGGCAAACAACTCAACTTGAGTGTTGTAGGGGATGTGATTTCGGACAACTTTTGTTTAAAAAAATTTCCCCGAAAAACCACCCAAAAAAGGGGGGGGTTGCAGGGGTGCAGGGTGCAGGGGGTCGTGCGGGGTGGAGTCCAGAGGGCATAGCGGGGGTGGGGTCCAGGGGCTAGGCGGGGGTGGGGTGCGTAGGGTTGGAGGGCACGGGGTGGAGTCCGGGGTGAATGGGGGTGCGGTGGTGGTGTGGAGGCGGGTGTTGGGAACTGGTGCATGGTGCGGGGGTGGGGGTGCTGGAGGGGTTTGGGGGAGGGGGGACCAGGGGTGTGCCCCTGGCTAGCAAGAGGGCCGCCGAAGGCGGGCCTTGCAGCTAGTTATACATATTATAGAAGTCTTGAAGAATATCAATTGTCTGACGTTCTTGTTATTATTACGAAACAAGAAATATATAGGTATATAATTTACATCTGTAATTTTTACTCCAGTTTCAATTCCCAAGGCATGACACGGATTTTATATATATAAATATTATTATTGACATCTTTTTTCTTTATTCCAATATTTCAACAAACTGTCAGATGCAGATTGAGGTTGATTGCTGAGAATTTTCCGTTGTCCTTAGCATTGCTGCGATTTAATCAAAATCTATATTTATATTTCTTCAATAGATTTGTACTGCGTAATGAGTATATTTTATTTTTTGAATGTCATTTAGAAGGAAAGGTTGGATATGTATTTAATTAAATATTGAAATCTTGGAAATTAACGATTAGATGTTTTTAGAATAAATTATTTTATTATTATTATATTAAAGATGGGGTATAAATAAATTGGAATAAGAAGTAAAAAGTAATTCAAATATGGGAAATGACGACTTTTTACTCGCCCCTTGTATTGAAACACTTAAAAATGGTGTTTTTTGCTTATTGTGTTTCAAAATGTCTGAAGCGTGAAGAAAAATAATTTTCAACCATTATTATTTCTGTCGATGCGTCTGTGTTTCAGAAACTCTAGGCAAACGAATGAGACTTCGATGGGAATATATTAAACCCAATAAACTGTAGCATGTGACTGATTCAAAACTGTGTGTGTGGAAAAGGTAGTTTCTCAAAATAATTATTGCGTCAGCAGCAGCCGGCACTGGTCAACAGAAGAGGTCCGAGCCTGTTCCACGACAACGCCTGTCCGCACGTTTCACAAATCACCGTCCAAAAATTAAACGAATTGAGCGTCGAAGTTCTGCCTCACCCACCATACTCCCCAGACCTCTCGCCAACCGACTACCATATTTTCAAGCACTTCGATAACTTTTTCACCGGTAGAACCTTCGCCAATCAGGACCAGGCGAAAACGGCCTTCGTCGACTTCATCGAATCCCGAGCACCCAATTTTTATGCCGGCTGAATTAATAGACTTGTGTTACTTTGGCAAAAGTGCACTGAGTCAAATGGCGCTTATTTCGATTAAATTGAATAGGTATTCACTGAGATATTACAATTTAAAATAGACTCATAAAAACGGACAAAACTTTTGAAACAAACTAATACAAAACGTTTTGGTTGCAAAGAATTATACTCGTAATTAAAATTAAGAAAAGATGTACAATGAAAATAAAAAATTTAAGGTGTTAATATATGACAATTGTTGAATTGAACTAATTAATATATAAAGTACTTATAAGGGAATATCAATAAATTATTGAATTTATTAATATTGACTCCAATTAGATACAGAAATTGATATATACTAGTATGTTTTATATATAATTTGAGTTACTTTATATAATTTGATTAAAATATGATCTAAATGTTTCTCTTATCAAAGTTGTAAGGTTTGATAAGGAATCATATACTTTTATATATAAAATGGGATTTATATACAAAATAACTTAAATATCTAAACGAACGTTTTTTTACCATTAAACCACCCCAGGAGTAAAAGTTTCAAAATCAATAGTGTGAAAGAGAAAATGATTTACATGACATTTTATCTGTATTTTTTTTTATTATATAATTTAATTTCTATGTTACTTTGGTTTTAAATATGTTCAATTACAACAAATAGACATAGCTTTATTAATCTGGTGAGCGGGGTTTTATCACTCGAGAAACGCAGCTCGATAATATAAAAAGTTATTGGATAAAAAATGTTTCACCAAGTACCAACACCAAATTCCTTAAAAACTAATATAAAAAGTGTTAACCGCGCCTGATTGTTTAGAACTGTCCCATAAACAAATAATTCCGGCAAATACTTATTTACATGTGAATCCTTTAATTTACTACCTACTTCTCTCTGCCACTAGCGTAGTTTAATTAACACGGCATATTTCTCAAATCCCTGATGAAACAATCTCTATCTGAATACTAAAAATACATCCTGATATTGAGATGAAATATTTTTTATAAATTCAATTTTTTTTTATATTTTGCTTTTTGCATGAAAATCGGGATGGATATTGTGCCACATCTTGTAAAATTTAATAGTCTTTCAGAATTCGTAAAATCCTCTCTCGCCCGTCATATTTTTATCACTTATAGAATTGGAGAGGTAACAAATACTGCAGTAAATTTATATTAATTATACACGGTGGCTCTATTAGCTGTATTATTTTTATTTATTTATTTTGTTATATAAGAAAACTTTTGGCAGATATCAGTTACCGAAGAGGTGAAAAAATGGATTAATCTACATAGTAACAAAGCTAGTTTTTTAATATGTCAAACAGGATAGTATTAGGGACCAACAATTACTTTTGCCAAACGCTCTGGGTGGGTCCTTGCTGTAGCCAGACGCCTCAAAGATCGAAAAATAGTATAGTATCAAGGCTAAATGTTATATATTTTACTCAGAAGAAAATTATAATTAATAAAAATCTGTAAAAATTCTGAAAGATAGCTACTCTTATAAGGATAAAGTCTACAGAGATTCAAAATTTTTGAACCATTACTTTGGCCAAAAAAATCCCTAGTTCAATGAGCTAAAAATCCCATGTTATTTAGATGGGAAACTTACACGCTTGATCAACCCGATCTACGGTAGATAAGGTTAATATTAAATAAATTATTAATAAATTTTATTTAAAAAAATACTATTTAAATATTTCATTATATTGGCTTTTTTTTATCAATAAGCGAGAAACTTCTTAAATTTTCTCTTGTAGTATTCAGGCTTTATATTTTTAAATTGAAAAAATTATATACCTATTTATTAATCCTGAATCTAAATTTGATTTTACTTTTTCACTCTTTTAAATTTTATTCAATTATAAATCTTCCACAAATATATCTACAGATTTCCTATAGTGATATTCAGATAGAGACTTGAAACATGGGGGATATGTTTTTTTATTTAGAACCATATGAGTCTCTGTCCTTCAGAATTTTTACAGATTTTTAGCTATTATAATTTTGGGTCTATAACTTACTAACGATAAGATATAGCAGTATTTTATCTAGCTGTAACTCCAAAATTATAATAGCTAAAAATCTTTAAAAATTCGGAAGGACAGAAGCTTATAGGGTTCGAAAAAATATATTCCCCAAGTTTCAAGTCTTTATCTCAATTTTAACCTGAGCCCCTCAGCGATGTAAGTTTCCCATCTAAATAACATGGGGCAAGGCATGGCTAGCAAGAGGGCCGCCGAAGGCAGGCCTTGCAGCTAGTATTATCTAAAAATAGGTTCACTATTTAAAATGCTCTCTCAACTTGATTACCAATAACACACTTATCTCTGTTCTTATTATAGCACACAAATTTTTTAACATAACAATTGTAACAATTAATTATTAACATTCATATAATTCTCCCGTATTAAGTTTTAGGACAAAATTACAATTTTTCATTCAGTGATCAATATAATTTCTTTCAATATAAAACCTTTCTATTTTTAATATAAAAACAGTGTATGACGTAATATCTGCTGCCAAAACAATTAAATCAAAACCCCAGTCTTCAAAATTATAAAATTTATATAAAAACAAGATATACAACACTAACAATTTTCAACATAGGCCTATAATTATAAAGTTTTCATCAAACAGTAGAGAGCAAAACATCAGGAAAAGACATCACACTACTCCACTCCGAAAAAATCCCATTCACGAACAAACCACTTATTTTTATGAACATATACAATTCAGCATATTAGCTTGTTTATAAGGTCGCTATAGTATCGGACATTGTTCTCAGTGTCTACTTTAAAGTTGACTACCCTATTTCTATTCCTCAGAATGTGTAGGGATTCTTTCATCTTACGTATGAAATCATCCCTCTCTCTGCACAATATAGAGACATCATTAAAATCAAATTCATGATTTGAGTTTTAGCAACTAGCGATTTTTTTTTGCAAAAGGAATTTTTTTTTTTTTTTGAAGACATTTACTTAATATTTCAACTAATAAAGTAGGAACAAAGCAACTTTGAATGTTATAAAAAAAAGAGTCGCAGCCGAGAGGCTCGAATACCTACTATTGGGAATGGCCGCACACATTTTTATTTTTATTAATCTTAAAATATGGCTCAAAGGTGTCAGGTCAAGTTAGGTGGTAATTTATACCTTATATAAATCTTTAAAACGAACCTAATTAAATAAAATAAAATTGGCACTGTATTTGTCTTAAGGGAAATTGCTGACAACATGAAATTATAATTTTTATTGAAAAATGTTTTTGTATTTTATTTTATTTATTTATTATTATTATTTTTTTCATCGAAAAGTTCTACCTGAGTTTTATAGATTAAAAAGAAAAGAAAAAGCAATTTATCATAATATTTTTTTGAATAAACTTTTTTTTTAATTAATTATCTAACGTCTAAACTTAAAACAATCTGAGTGAACAACGGAATTTTCATCGCCGTGGTTACGATGTTGGAAACTTTGCCTTCTCCTAAACTCAATCCATTTTGGAAAATACAGATAGATATAAATCCATCAGAAAAAACAATTCTATAAGTCTTCCCCTTACCCTTGTTTGTAAATTTGCAAGTTTATCTGGCAGCAAAAAAACTCGCACGTAGGTGTCTAGATCGGTGTTTTCGGGATCTGGTCCTGTGAGGTCCTTGGCCTCCACCACGCTCACCACCAGGTCGTAACTCTCACTGGAAGCAAATAAAAAAAATTCTTTTCTATTTAAACTACAAACAGTTATTCATTTTATTCGAAAAGCAAATACTTATTTAAATTTGAATCTATGTACCTATCTATTCGAATTATTCATCACCTCTCTTTCATTTTAACAGTTCAACATCCAAGTCTGAAAAATATTTTTTTCGTTAAGCTATAGAATGAAATTTCGCCGTCATTTTCTTTGAATCACTGAGGGAAGGCAACCGAAAAACACACCTGGAAACGTTTTTCAAGGAAAATAATCTCCATTATAATCGATAACACATGTAACCTAGTATAGCCCATGAAGAAGAGAGAAATAAAGGTACGTATATCTAATTTTGCTATATTCCATAAATGTTTCAAAAAATGCTTATCTAACATAACTTTTCGTTTTAATTCCAGACAAAAAATTATAGCTTGGATTAACTCTTAAAATTATAAAAGAGAAGTATTGAATCTTTTTGTTAAGGCTCTACAGGTTGTGAACAGAACTGGTTTGGTAGTTAATTGATTTACACATTGTCACGTTAACGATAGCACACTCACTAGAGCTCAATTTTGAGGATATTTTGTTCTTTTTAGACCTGCGTTAAAAAAAAATAGTCAACTTCTTTTCAGACAAAAATGCTGCTTGTATTCAGTAATTAATAAAGGGAGATATAAATTACAAAAACATTTCAAATATTAAAATATTGAGGGAAAGAAAATTCTTAAGTAGACGAAAACAATGTGTTGGTTCGTTAAATTTTAATTCTTATATTATTTCAATTCCTATACAATATATAGTTTTTAAGGAATAAATGGGAAAACATACTGATTATCTAACAGAGTTAAATTTCTAAAAGAAGATCTAGAAAGGTGGTCATCTCTCCTTACAACGCGTTATGAATTATTTTTATTATGTCAGAAGGGCTGTATTCACACCTTCGGTAGTTAAACCCAATTGCCAAAAATGCAGTCTGACTTGCCTTACGAACGAACTATAACCAACCTGATATAGAAAACGTAAAATTTTTTACTCAAAGATTTAATCTGCATCAAAATTTTACGATTATTTGATTCTACATCTAAATATGAGTAAAACTATAGGTATATATTATTTTGAATCTTTAGACTTTTGAAATTTCCACAAATCGAATGGCAATGGTTTGACTATTTCTAATTTGAATATAAAAAACAAATGCATCTAGTACCAGAGTTAAGATTTCTTTAGAAGATTATGAGGTCATCTATAAAATCCAAAGTGTTATAGATAATTTTTATTATGTCAGAATAGTTATAATCACTCCTTTGGAAATTAAATCCGAATATCACAAATGCAGTTCGGGCACTGAATGAGAGTTGCTATTGATAATTTCAATTACTTGCCAAAAAGCAATCGTGGCTAATGACTGTCCTTTGAGTCGGAACTAATTTGACATACGAATATAACAAGCATTAAAAAACTTCACTCAAAGATTTAATATACATCGATAAAAGTATATAACTAGACCACTAGAATTAAGTAGAAGACAATCTTTTTTCAAAAATATTAATTAAATAAATAATTAACTTTCTCTATGAGGTTTTAACCGTAGTAAGAATTTATTAATTAATTCTACAACATAAATTTCCATACTTTTCTGGAATAAAATATATATAAGTGAATTGTATATTAAAATATATAAGTCATTTATGGAGAATTCATCATTCACTTCTTCGTAATTTATCAATTCTATAACACTCAATTGTTTAATTAGAATTTTGAAAACTTTTTGAAAACATATTTTATTTTTTCGACTTTTATTTGATTATATTGTGATACAAGATTAAAACTATACGAAATGATTTTCTAAAACTTCTACCTGTCATATTCGACTCCCACGCAAAGATATCCAGTTATATTTGGCTCCTGAAGATCCCCTAATACTACAGATGTATCGGAACAGACGGAATCGCAACTCATAGCCCGTTGAAGTTGAGGTCCACTGCCACCTGTAAATAAAAGTTAGTCCTATGGTGACGTTTGAATGTCGATTTCATCCTCTTTAAGCTTCAAGACAATTCACATAAGATATATATATTAATATATAAAATTTAATAATTGATCAAATTTTAATGAATTTCAAGTGAAATAGAAATTAGAGGTAAGGCAATTTAAAAACCGGACTGATGATACTACTGACAAACAGAGAGTGCACTATGGCAGATTTAAACATGATTGTGTCTGGTGATCCTTCTCCCATCCTCAGCTGGCTAGGCAAGTCTGCAGGTCGCTGAGTTTGTCTGTAGCAATCGTCCGAAGTAGTCTTCTCGACAACGACGCGTCAGAAAAATGCCAAGCGGTCAGAGGATTAACCTCAAGTTTCTTGTGAAACTGGGGAAAACTGCCACAGAAGCTTATGATATGTTAAACGGAAATGAATGTTTATCACGCACACAAGTTTTTGAGTGGTTTAAAAGGTTTATAGAGGGACGTGAAACAAGTGAAGACGATCCGCGCCCTGGACAACCCTCAACGTCAAAAAAGGATGAAAACATCGAAAAAATTGGTAAATTGATTCCCGAAAATCGTCGCCTGAGTGTCCGAGGTCTTGCTGAAATGACAGGAATCGACAAAGAAAGTGTTCGTCAGATTTTGCATTAATCATTTATCATGCTTAAAGTTTGCGAGTCCAAGGGTGCTTAACCAAGACATGCGCCAGCCCATTCCGCTCTGGCTGTGAATGGGTTCCTTGCAAAATATGGCATCACCGTCTTAGGGCCGTCCACCGCACTCGATCCACCTAGCCCCCTGTGACTTTTTTTATTTTCCAGGGCCAAATTGGCCCTTGGAAGCAGTAAAATCAAAAGCGACGGAGTTTCTCAGCCAGCTGACAGAAGCGGACTTCAAGCACTGCTTTGAACAATGGAAAATTCGTATGGAGGGGTGTATTGGAAGCCAAGGGGGAGTACTTTGAAGTCGATAAAGTTTCTGGAGTAATTGGTGACGACTAAAAATTGTTATGAGACAAGTCCGGTTTTTAAATTGCCCTTCCTTATTTATCAGATTACTAAAAATGGATAATTCTAATCAATATCCAATGAGCAACCAATAGTAGTATAGAGAGTAAATGGTGGGATCTAGAAATACGATAATATGCGGACAGAATTTGCCAAATTTTAGCTTATCAGCTACAGCCATAAATGGATTCATTTTTTCTGTTTGTCTATCTAGAAGTTTGGAAGCTAGTAGGCCCAAATCATCTCTTTGTAATGTAAATTTAAATATTTTGCTATCAGTGTTAACGTACAAGGAGATTTTGTTTTAGAATATAAAATGAATTTGAAAGTTTGGATTGGGTTTTTGGTGGTACGCATATATAAAATGTTTGCCAGCCGTTATTCAAGAGTTTCAGTACAGTGCCAGACAAAACAATTAAGTTTCGAATTTTGTTCACCTTTTAGGGATTACTGTAAAAAAATCGAAAAGTTGTCAGTAAATTCATTTGCTTAGTCGCTTTAGACGTACCAATAATTGTTTTAATAATTAACAAACCAATTTTAGCCTGCTAATATATACTATAAAATAGATAATAATTTAATCTTAGTCAATTGCCTTATTTACTTTATTTCAAATTTCATTTAAAGTTTAATGGAGTTGCAGATTGAATCATTTGATTCAATGGTTAGGAAAATGAAGATAATATATCAATGCTTAGGACTTGAAACACATAGATTTTATATATAATTTAGATTAAATATATTATCAAACTTTTTGCATGCACGACCGCTCTTAATTACTGAAAACAAAACAACGACCCTCATAGGAAGATTTTGGATGAGCCAAGTATAG